>CM041531.1:26890642-27360642 GCA_023238725.1 Scortum barcoo
TTTGTTTCTCACTCCTGCATTCCTCCTGGTTGGATTTCTCTTAATCCTGGTCCCTCTCCTTTAATTGATCTATTCATTCCACCTAATGGCTAATTACACATCAGGCTGCATGAGCAGATGCATTTATCATCATAGTACGTAATAATCAGTGACATTTCAACAAAGAAAAAAATAAATATGCAAATAAGAACTCATTAACATTTGCTCTTGCTGTTTTGAATAATGTCACTGCTGACAAGGCTGTATGCAGAAATTGATGTTGAGCTCAGGGCAGGGGAGACATGCTTCCTCTGTGTTTGGCTGCTCTACTGTGTTTCTCCTACTATCCTACCACTGTTGTTCCCGATGCTGAGGCTATACACATTGTCTCCAGCCAGGATGGAAGCTCCCATGGCACTCTACCGCCCTTCCCTATTTCCTCATCCACGCTGACCTAACCTCTAACCCAGCCAGCTTTTATTTGCTGTCAAACAGAGCCTGGTGGAAGCATCAAACGGCTTTGACAGGAGGCATGTACACAAACTCATGAGCAAAGGAAACAAAAGGAGGCATTTTAAAAGGTATGGGGGGAATGAGATTTATGTATATCTGATTTGTCCTTGTGCCGTCTCTTGTTGCCAGAGGAATGTATTAGAAACTTTACTTCCAAGACATCCAGAGAGGCCAAAACATGACTTTGTACATAGCAGAGTGTCCTGTTGTCAGGTTATGATTTAATCGTCCTTGTATTGTACTGCCTTCCATGGACATCAACAGAAAAACAACAAAAAAGCTTGGAGCCTTCAATAGAGAAAAAGTTAATAAAAACATTTCTTCTTGTCATAAATTAGTCCTGATAGGGGGTCTGACATTAAAAATGGTCTATTAACTTGACAGGATTAATGTCTTGTGGTTCGATGCCATAGAAGTCGTCACATGGGAACATGAGCACAGACGCACGGACACCAACAGCAAACACATGTGTCCTCGGAGAAGGAAAACAAACCAAGTGAGCTGGCGTGTGATAAGTTCATTTGGTTTCTACATTAACAGCATTTCCTCATCCTGTATTATGTGTTTGTTTTCATGGTCTTTTCCTTGGAGCAACGAATGGACTCGTTTTCTGGATGGAAAAAAAAGAGAAGAGGCCCTTGGAATGCATCTGAGAGGCGGTGAAGCGCGCTCACTAATTGGCTGTTTTTGTGGCAAGGGTTTTGAATTGATCCCCGGGGATGCTTAGGTCACTACCTCTCACGTTATCAAAGTAAGGGGCTCGACACAGCGCCATGCTGTGCTGTACTGCAGACCTGTGATCAATAAGGAAGGCACAGTGGGAATGACTTGCCCGCTTGCCTTTTCCTTCAGCAGCTAATGTTGTTTACTCACTTCATGAGCACAGCATGCAGGTAGAGGGTAAACTGGGCCAAAAATTTGATTTCAATTTTTACAACTGATTTTAGATTTTCTGAATATTTTGAGACAACATGAGGATTTTTCTACAAGTGAGTTGCTTTATTTTAATCGAATGGTTTGGCTAATGCAATTAAATGTTCTGGCCAATAGACTAGCAAGTATTTTTGAGTAGTAAAGCTTGCATTCTCTTTCACATATTAACTAATAGCTCATCAATCGTTTGTTGCTTTTTAACTCAAATTCTCATTGAAACTGAACTGTCAACCTATTGTCTTCTGTAGAATTACAACTAACGTGACTTCGTAGACATCATGTTCACACGGAACATAAGTGGTCATTGACAAAGTTAGAGGATAACAATGGCTTATTGTAATTGAACAGGCGTACAGTTCTTCTGAATGGGTGTGAATGGGTAAAAGGGGGGGTATTTTGTATGTGTGGTGCTTTGGTTGCACACTGTGGTTGAGAAGATGATCAGTAAACAAAAAGTCCCTCTCGGGGTCATCACTCGTGTGGTCTGAAAGCACTCGTATTTCGTACTGTGGTCTTTGTAGATTAAAACGTGTGAAATGCAATTTGGTGCAGTTCAAGAAGCAAGCTCATATCTATGGAGTCAGTGGTTTGAACTTATGCAATAGTGTAGAACGTGTCAAAGCAAAGTGAAAGAGAAACAGGCTTTTGAGTCTCCTTGAGCAAAGCACTTAAACCCTGTGTTGTGTAGTGTGGGACAATAACTAGGTACCAAAAACCTAAAGGATAACTGACAGAAATGTGCTCTTTCTTTGCACTGAGAGAGCTTGCCAGATAGATATCAAGATATCAGTGTGAAATTTGTGCTTTAAGGCAGAATGAGCAGAAAAAAAGCCCTGTCTGATAAAAGGCACAGTGAACGACTGAAAGCATGAGATTTTTGGATCTGTCCGAACAACAGTTGAAGTCCAACACAAAGTGCTATATTTAGCAGAAACTGGGAACGGTGCATCACTCAGATGCCACCATCCCTGCTGCACACTGTGATGGCACTGTGGTGGCATCAGGCTCTGTTGGCCAAATCATTTGCCACACGCAGGCAGATAATTTACCACGTTCTGCTTCAGAGTGCCTTACACTGGGATGACGATTTCTTTCACTTTGACCTCAAGAGTTTGGCACTTTTTGGCACTTTTAACACTGGAGTGGCTTCACAACTTGAATGTGAAAATCCTTGAGTGGCACAATTACAGCCTTTAAAATGTGTGGATCCTCTGTTCAGACGTAGGCAAGAAGACTCTGAGCTGTAATTGCTGCCCAAAGTGCAACTGCGATGTATCGACTCATTATAAAACACTTTAAATTAGGTATGCATTCACTCTAAATCACTCTAAACATATTTATTCTTGGAATCAACATGGCATTGTGTGATTTGTGTGTGCATTTTTGATGTGTAGCTGGCATTTCCTTTTTCCAGAAGGTTACGTGACTGCATATAAAGTTTTGACTATTTGAAACAGCTCATGGCCAGTTACAGCTCAGGGGATAGAAAGAGTAAAATATTTTTCTGCAAATGATTAGTTTTAGCCAGTAACTGTTTGTTGCAATGGAAATATTAGCCTCTTTCTTTTCATGTTGTCCTATATTATTCTGCCTGCCTGGACACATTCTGTTGAATATTCCTCTGCAGCGAAATGCTTCACAATCACACCTTCACACCTCTGAGTGATATGCTAATAACCAGATTCTCTGAATATTTTAATCAGAATTGATGGGTTTTTTTCCCTCATGAGATTTATTTTTTTTTAATTGCATAGGGGATATACTGTGTGATGGCAGTCTGCATACTTAAATGTATATTATTGATGGTGATTGCAGTAATTAAGCCACTTTACTCATGTTGCTTTTGGCATCTTTGCTGTTTTAAGGCAGATAATGACTTTTGCTTCCCATCAATCACTGCACTTTAGACTCATTAGTAGGTCTGTGACATAGTGAGAGAAAAGAAAAACACTTAGTCCCTCGTAGCCTCACTCAGAACAAATGGGCTTTCTCTAGAAATAATAATAACAATAATGGTGTTGCTCTCGTTGTGAGGCTGTGATCACATGGGCCTGCTCAGAGGAGGGAAAACAAAGCTTAAGAAATAACAAGCCTGTATCTCGTGAAACTGATTTATTCTTCTTTATTTGTGTCTTTACCTCACAGAAGTAATGGTCTTTGATTTACGAGCTTGTGCTTCAGACTTAAATACTTCAATCAGGGAACTTAACATGTTTTTTAGTGGGAAAACACAGATTATTACGGTGACCTATTTTCCCCATGGTGAGTTGCAGTACGTGTGCGTCAGATAGGAGATTGTGTCACTGCATGATAAGGGTATATTTTATTCAGCTAATTTCGGCTCCTGGCTTTAGAACTGGCCAACCCAGCAGTATGTTCCACTTCATATATCACTTTGTTCTACTTTACTTCAGCATCATAAGTATACATTCTCCTGAAATTTGAATAGCAATTTGACCACATAGTCTTGTACAAGCAAGGTTTGTTCTCATGTTATTGCTTCATTGTGAAGTTTATGAGGCTGCACGGGAATTTAAACTGTGTCTCTGTCGCACGCATGACATAAGGGATTGGCCTCAAATATAATGATTGATCTTTGTTTCTTCAATAGTTGTTTAATTTGCCAAAGAATAAATAGTATCTTCTGGATTGTTGTTTAATGCAGGACTTTTAGAGGAAGGCAGAGGAGAGCAGAGCCAAGGCATCACATATCACCGCTCTATTCAGTGAAATACATGATCAGATAAAGTAGTCAGAGCTGCTGCGTCTTCAGCAGGACCGTCTAAACAAACTAAGAGAGCTGCTCATCCTTGACCTCTGTTCATGGCGCTGAAGTTAATCCCCAAGTACGCTGCCACGCGGGCCGTCCCCTAAGGACTGCTGCATCCTTCTCTTCTTGCTGGCTGATTCAGGTTGTAGGTGGTGGGGGAGGGAGCTCCGTCTCAATGGGGGGGGGGCTGCCACGTCTTGTGGTCACACAGGTGCTTTAGCTGGCTGCATCAAATAGACCAAGAACACCATCGTTTCGGTTCATGAGGACGGGGAACCTTTGAGAGCTGCAAAAACAGGCTCCTAACATGTTGAAAAGCAGCTGCTTTCAAATTGTGGTAATGCAGTGGTGGTGGTCTATTCTTCAAAGTACACTGAATGAACAATAGTAAGTTAAGCTTACAATTTAAAAAAAGGAAATATATATATTTCTGCCTGAACCAGTTCTGTCTGTCAAATTTTAAATGACAGTGCTTTGAGCTTTCTCGGATTTAGCAATTCCAGACCAATTCCCAGTAGAAGAACACAGTTCAGTCAGTACTTTTAAAGAAAAAAAAAGGAGATATGATTTTATTACATTCCAGCTCTGTTATGTGTTCATACAGGGATTTATGCAGGGTGGGAGACAGAAAGGAAGGGCGTGTAACTGAGTTTATAGCCTGAATCAAAGCTTGGACATTGCTCCCATTTGTTCACTGATGCTCTCATACACCCACTGTTGTGTTTGCAGAAGATGGCAGTTTAAATTGATAGATTGACAAATGGAGGAAAGGAACAGCATCAGTTATAGCAGACGACTATCATATGTAATATTGTTAAATGTATTTTTGTGTGAAAGGGCGTTAACATTTTGCATTTTAAAAAGTAGATATCATGCCTGCATATGAAACTATAATACCATGCTCTTTTAAATGAGCATTTTCCTATTATAACATCAGTGTCCTTTTAGATGCTTTGGTAAGAAAATGGCCCTGTCTCATTGCTTACAAAGGCAGTAAATATTTATGCACGGTATTTTGCTCAGCAATTTCTTGGTTGTTCTGTGTTTTCCGGTGTGTTCAAAGCTCTGGCTCAACTGTTGATCTGGAGCATCTCAGTGGACTTTCTTTTGCCAGACTCGCACGGCTCCTTCTATGTGTCACAGTGCGGGCTGAGAAGTTGTTTTCACCAACACATCTGTCTGGTCAGGTGGATCCTGAAACTACAAGAATGACCATCAATTATTCACACGAGACACTGTGTGTGTGTGTGTGTGTGTGTGTGTAACAAAACACATGCTGCCAATGAATATTTAAGTCTCACTCTTGACCAGATCTTTTCCTCAGAAGACTTTTTAGGAATCAAAGTGAATTTCACTAAACCACCTTTAGATTATTAGACAGGAAATAAAGAAATTAAAATTCTCCGTCAAAGGAGATATTTCATCATCCTGCCATGATAGGGAACGTTGGTGGTAACCGACAACTTAATCCTATTTCCTTTTGCGAGAGCGATGGCTCAGAACTGTATCGCATTATTGTTACAAAAGAAGCAGCTTTGCCAGTTAAACCATCTTCCCTGATTTCCTCGTTTCCCTTGGTCTCAGGAGACTGTCTGCACAGATGCAGAACAACTGTCTCCTGCAGGACTGCTCAGATAAGCACTAGTGAATTCTCTTAGATGTGCCTCTGCTCACCTGCGCCGGTGAAAGCAGTGTTCAGATCAGTCATTGTGTAACAAAAGATCCAGGGTATGCAGGTTTTTAACTCTCAGAAAAAAAATATTTACCTTTTCCCCAGAGTAAACAGAATTTAGTTCCAACGCGTGTGTCTGTGCTTGTAATATTTGGAAGTCTGACAAAAATAATGTATGATGCTGTTAAAGTTATTCATCATTCTCCCCTAGGAGCTCTCATTTGTTTGTTTATTTGTTGTTCCAGGGGAGTAAAAGTGCTGAGTGTGGATCTTGTGATGTGTATGATTCATGTGTGTTGTGTGCTGTAGGCTTTATTTTTCCCCTGATGGCTGCTTGGAAGCCCATGCACACCTGATGTGACACTGATAGAAGGACTCTCTGACAATTATCATCAGTATCATCATCGTCAGTAATTAATTTACTGGAAACTTAGTTTGCTTATTGAAAACTTTATGACACATAATATTGTTTTATAGAAGTACAGGTTTTGTTTTTGGCTTAAAGCTTTGTCAAAGTGAGGAACCTTTCTCTAAAACTTCAAGAATTACAAATGTCCATTTTTTTGAGACTGCTGTATGTCTGTTGAATAGTTTAGTACATTTAGTACATTTAGTAGCAGGACCTGAGGGAGTCACATGAAATGCAATGATGGAAACCAAAGTTAATTTGCTATGACTGTTTTAAGGCTCGTGTAGGCTGAACAATTTACTGCAAGACAGTGAAATGTATCACATAAATGTCATTCAGTCTGTTAATTCATCCATTCACGGACTACATCCCTCTGTCCTTCTTTCCCTCTTTGCTTCCAGCCAGCATCAGATAATATCAAAGGAGGTGGTGGATAAAAGTGAGAGAAAACAAACAAGTGTTTACCTCATATAAGGAACACCTCTTAGTGTAAGCACTCCTGCCCTCATCCCTTAGTCCAGTCCACTGTATTCCAGCAGCCTGTGTAAAAACTTTCACCTTACAAAGATTTGTGCATTTCCTTGTGTGTTTACATGTTAGTACTTGTCATTACGGCATATAGAAATATGTACTAGCTACATTTAAGTTATCTACGTAGACACTGAAACACTTGTGATGAATCACTGTATTTGAAGGTGCTATATAGTTTGTACTGATATAACTTCCATCCATCCATCCATCCATTTTCCACCACTTATCTGGGACCGGGTCGCGGAGGCAGCAGTCTAAGCAGTTATACTCACCCCAGACACTTCCTCACCCCAGACACTTCCTCCAACTCTTCCGGGGGGACTCCGAGGCATTCCCAGGCCAGCCAACAGATATTGTCTCTCCAGCGTGTCCTGGGTCTTCCCAGGGGGCGTCCTCCCGATGGGACATACCTGAAACACCTCCCTAGGGAGGTGTCCAGGGGGCATCTGAAACAGATGCCCGAGCCACCTCAGCTGACTCCTTTCAATGCGAAGGAACAGCGGGGAACAGCACTGGGAACAGGTCTGACTTAATGCTGGCAATGCGAACCAAGCTCCTGCTCCTCGTCAGTTGTACAGAGACTGAAC
The DNA here is from genome assembly GCA_023238725.1 of Scortum barcoo. Classification (NCBI taxonomy): domain Eukaryota; kingdom Metazoa; phylum Chordata; class Actinopteri; order Centrarchiformes; family Terapontidae; genus Scortum; species Scortum barcoo. The sequence continues at coordinate 26,898,037 of CM041531.1, forward strand.
AGCCCTTAGCAAAGGGCCCCGGACCCTGTCAGCCAAGACAGCCCTACAATATCTTAAGGTACTTAGACTTGAGGTACTCAGTCAGGACGGATCTCATCCACCCCCGGCGCCTTGCCACCGAGGAGCTTGCAGTGAACTACCACCTCAGTGACTTTGGCTTGGGTGATGGACGAGTCCACCACAGTCAACTCGTCAACTGCATTGGGAGTCCCACAGGCCAACATGGTCCGATAGGAATCCTTCTTCAGCTTGACGGCATCATCCCTTACTTCCGGTGTCCACCACCGGGTTCAGGGGTTGCCGCCACGACAGGCACCAGAGACCTTGCGTCCACAAGCTTCAAACTGCCGCGTCGACAATGGAGGCAGAGAACATGGTCCACTCGGACTCAATGTCCCCAGCCTTCCTCGGAATCTGTGAGAAGCTCTTCCGGAGGTGGGAGTTGAAGACCTCCCTGACAGAGGGCTCGGCCAGACGTTCCCAACAAGACCCTCAAATTATGTTTGGGTCTGCCAGGTCTGTCCAACTTCCTCCTCCGCCAGCGGATCCAACTCACCACTAGGTGATGATCAGTTGACAGCTCAGGCCCTCTCTTCACTCGAGTGTCCAAGACATACGGCCGGAGATCAGATGAAACGACAACAAAGTCGATCATCGACCTCCGGCCTAGGGTGTCCTGGTTTCACGTGCACGCACTGGTGGACACCCTTATAAAAGCTCAAACATGGTGTTCGTTATGGACAAGCTGTGACTAGCACAGAAGTCCAATAACAGAACACCGCTCGGGTTCAGATCGGGGAGGCAGTTCCTCCCAATCACACCACTCCAGGTGTCAGTGTCGCCACCCATGTGAACATTGAAGTCCCCCAGCAGAACAATGGAGTCCCTCTCAAGGAGCTGGGTTCCAGAGCCCAAGCTGTGCATGGAGGTGAGCCCGACCATCTCTAGCCGGTACCTCTCAACCTCCCACACAAGCTCAGGCTCCCCCCCCCAGCGAGGTGATATTCCATGTCCCTATGGCCAGAGTTTTGGTCCAAGGATTGAGTCGCCGAGGCCCCGGCTACAACTGCCTTCCTGCATGGGTGGTGAACCTACTGGAAGATTGGCCCACGTCGCCATTTCGGGCTGAGCCCGGCCAGGTCCAGTGGGCAAAGACCCGGCCACCAGGCCTGGCTCCAGGGTGGGGCCCCTGGTAACGCCATAATCCATGGGCGATGCGTAACGGTCCTTGTTGGTCTTCTATCCATGATGAGCTTGTGAACCGCTCTTAGTCTGGCCCGTCACCTAGGACCATGTTTGCCATGGGAGACCCTACCAGGGTGTAATGGCCCAGGCAACATAGCTCCTAGGATCATTTCGGAAACACACAAACCCCTCCACCACGGTTAAGGTGGCGGTTCAAGGAGGGGTATAACTTCCATAATGAGCATTATTAATACTGTATGACATAATTGTTTGTACTGTGACCAGAAGACTCAATTCATATCACAAAGTTGATGACAAAGCACCCAGCATCCCTCTAATATGTTTGTGGTCCTCTAAAGGTCTTTAAAGTCCTCAGTCGTGACTGTCAGGCTGGTTGTTCAGGTCACCATATTGCTAAGGGCCATGTTTGATTAAAGAGAACTTTAGTTTATTAGGTATTAATGTGAAGTTTTACATTGGATTGGCTAGATGGTAAATAATAGACACAATTACATCCAAATCACTGCCATTTCGAAACAGCACTTCACTGCAGAACAAACCAATCAGGACACTGTATGAAGTCTATTATTTGGTGTTAATCCGTGTGTGTGCTCTAGTATCATAAAAGATAACAGTTGTTATCACTGGCCTGTCTGTGTTTTTACAGGTAAATCAGAGAGGTCTTCATTTCTTGGCTATGGGAGGGATCCTGGAGCATCTGGCTGCCAGGTGAGTTTCTCATCAGATGTCAAGTTTATGTTGCTCATAAAGTTTCTATCAAAGCAGAGCTAAATCAGCTTCTTTATTCCCCAATGCCAATAAAAGTGGATAAAATAAACTATGTAGCCACAGACAGAAGTAGTGCAGAGGGATTATGGAGCTTGTTTTTCTTTTATCTGTATAGTGTGACCAGTAAACAAGCTACTGGAATAAGCCCCCCTCTCCACATTAACCTTTTCCAGGTAGATGGATGGGAAAACATTAATTTACTCCAGATTTTGACTCTCAGGAAAGAAGGGTTGATTTTTTGTCAGGTTTTGTACAATTTTGAGTGTAGCTAAAATTAGACCTTGCCTCTCATACATACTTAAAAACTCTATTGTAACTTCCTTTCATTGGCTTCTTGTTCATTTTAGGGTACATTTTTCCAGATCTTACTCTTTTTACTTTTTAAAAGTTTCTGAGGCTTAAAAAATGTAACCTTTCGAGAAACTGGAGTCATCTTGGGACACAGTAGGCTCTGGTCTTTAAATATCCATAAGTCAACTAAATTCAACTAAAGCTGATTCTGCACTCAGAGCCCTTCAGAATGATCTGCCTGAAGCCAAGGAGAGGAGCCTCTGTCATTCTCAATCAATTCTGGTTTAAATTTCGGATTTTCTTGTCATGAAAATGGCTTTATAGGATACAATCCAGTGTGAGAGAATCTAACATTAAACTACCTGATCACACGTAGTTGGACACTTTTGATTTGATATTGAGAACATGTCTCTTATTTATAAAAGCATTTTTAGAGAGAAGATCTTTTGAGACATTTTGTGTAGGAGTTGAGGAATGTGAGCAGATCTGCAGCTGCAGAGAGATTAATGGACAGGAAGATTAAAAATCTATTTATTTCCACAGAGAATTTAAAGAATTTATGGTGGAAACGGTCATAAAAACATCATTAAAACAAATTAACAACAACCTCTGGAATTATTGCCCAGGAGACCTATTGATTTAACACCTGCTTTTCAGCCCTATGTCACCGTTTAGTCTGTTTTGTCAACTGGTTAAACCACATAATTGAACAAGACAGTTGGTCTTATGATCTACCCGACACATGGCAGGAAGGCATGGCTACAGTACATCATTACACATAAACTGACCAATGTGTCATGTGACTTCTGAGGCTCGGAGGAAAGCCAGGCTATGATCCTGACAAAGTCTCCTATTAAACGCTGTATATTATAAGGATTTTAGCTCACTGAGAAAATTCAGTGTTTCAAATTATTATTACCATGTGACAAAGTATTTAATCTGCAAGACTTTGATTCAGAGTCTTCCTTTGAGTGAGGTGCAAAAGCCCTCACCAATTGACTATTGGGTAATTAAAATTTAGTTGAAAACAAAAAAACCTCTTAAAGATAGTCACAAGCATCCAAAGTTGTACGACTCCTTCATGATCCCACCCTGAATAGCTGCCATAGTGTAAAAGAGGCCAGAGCCAGTGTTGCTCCAGGCATTCAGTATCACTGAACAAAAACAACAGTGGCTCTGTTGTGCCCTTTGAATGCTACAGGACCAATAACAGGTTGTCATTTAATTTTTTTGTTAGACTACATTTGTGTTGCGTTGTCTCTGGCAGTTTTTTATGATCAACTTTTAAGGTCAGAGAAATCATTTCTTTTACAGTACATTTCATATTTGTTTATTCACTTAAAGGAGTTTATTTTGAACTGAATTTCTGCACTTGTGTGGCATTTGTCTGTCAAAAGTCACAGCTGTTGGAAAGGTCTCAGTGGTACCGTTGTTAATCCTCAGCCTACAAAGAGGGCACTACTACACTAAGTTGTACTTACTCACATGATCCCTGCTCTGCTGCTCTGCAGCTGATTAGTCTAATTAGACCAAGCTCTTAATTGGCCTCTTAACCCAGTTTGTTGTGGTTGTAGAGGTCAAATAGATGTTGGTGACAGGATGACATGCTGAGAGGTTAACTCAGTCTCTCTTGTGACAAAGAACAGGAGTTACTTATCACATATCACCTGTTATGCGATATGTTATTGTCCTTTGACAAAGCTGATATTATCTTTTAGTTTGAAGCATTGGTGTGTTTGTTCTCTCTTTCAGCCTTCTGTAAGGCCGGACGTCGGGTTGGCGAGTCCTAGTTCTGTGACTACGTCAGGGAAGTCGACTGCACCATTATACTCCTTCACTGCAGCCAATCCTAGAAGACGTCCTCTACAAGATCCCTCACCCATCGGTCAGTGTCATCTCAGTGATATCTTATAGTCTTGTTTTCTTTAAAACATTTTTTCCTCTTCAGGGACATATTTCAACTGAATACTTGTTGGTGACATAATTTCAGTTGAACTCCAAATCAGTGTGTTTCTAGATATTAATGAAAAAGGACAAAATACATTCATTCATTCTAGTTGTTTTATTCATCCTACATTGTCTTGTTTACCTAGTGTCACTCTGGAGTGAGACTACTGTAGCATTAACAAAAGTCAGGGATACATTTAACACAGCACGTTTGATGCAACCTTTATTATCACAAATGTGATCAGGTTTTAGTAAAGATGACACTCTAAACTCTCAATGTTTAAAAAAAGACAGCAAGAAGCCTTTAAAAAAACTAGTCCTGAGTTAATTTTCACCAATATCAACAGGGTCAATGGTCATACTCGCAGTCAGGACCATAGCATTGTAATACAGTGCCATTAGCTCCTGTTCAAAGGGAAAAGTGTAAACGCTGTAGACAACAAGTATAACTGAAGAAAATTAAGTGAAAATTTGTGAAAAAAGATACAGCAGCATTCAATTACAAATGAAAATCTAATGTGAGAGTATCTGTAGTTCTCATTTTCTTTCTCCTTCTGTGAAGACCATAGTTTAATGCCAAATAATATTAAATCCAGAACAATACCACACAGTATATTCTTTTGTTGTTGTTTTGTGATGTCTTGTTTACAATACATTCATAGTTGCCACTTTTTTTTTTTGCCTGAGAATGAGTAGATGTGCTTTCATCTCTCCACAGATCCTCTACAAACAAAAAAGGTTCGCAAGGTCCCTCCTGGCCTTCCTTCATCTGTGAGTGGAAGATCATCTACCTCTCATATAGATAGATTTCACAGTGAGCTTACTTAAGCAGACATACACACATGCACACACACACACACACACACACACACACACACACACACACACGCACTCAACGCCTGCACACAAAGAGCGCTCTTGACATCACCACCACATCACTTGACATCACTACCGGGAATTCAGGCCTCGCTCAGCAGTGACTCCAGTGGTGCCTGTTAATTTACAACGTTCTGACTTTAGTGTTTACATGTTTGTTGTTTAACATTAGCATGCAAACGTCTCTGTAGGTCACATCTTTCTGTACAATTTTTGTGTGTGTGTACATGCATGAATGTGTGTGAGCGTGTGCGTGCATACACATGTGCACCTCGAGGTGATTGATTTTCAGTGCTGCCCTGTCACAGTCTAGCCTCCTCTCAGCCTCTCCTGGGAGAAAGAGAGGCTGTCAGAGTGGATCCCCAGCTCTGCTCTTTTGATGTTTAATTAGTCATTACGTAGCCGAACAGGAGGACAGACAGAGATTAATAGCACAGAATATCTGAAATTTCTATTGGTAATGATCCCGGTGGAGCAGAAACCATTAGGATGCAGAGAAGTGTGGAGCTCAGCTTGCATTCGCTTAGACAGGGGGTGTTGGAGTTCATTAATATGCATAAATCAGTAAGTCAGATGTTCATTGTTAAAACCCTGGTGGATTGGTAAAGGTTTTATTAAGCCTTGCCTTAAATTCCTAGAACTGGTACAAGACAATATTTTTTTCTTCTCCTTTTAATAAGAAGCAACTGGTTTACTAAAATCCCACCCTTTTCTTTCCTTAAACAATGAAAGGGTTTTCTGTTTTTTCCCTTTTTTTTTTGGTGAGGGAGTCTGAGACTGGATTTGCTTTTCAGAGCTTTGATAATCGTCACCTCTGCTGCTGTTACTCTGAAATCAAATATGAAACAGGCTGCGGAACATAAAAGGCTGGCATGTGTTTTGTTTCTGGATTTGTATTTGAAAAGAAGTTTGTCAGAGCATGAGGAGAGAGAAGCAGTCTCTGGCAGCAGCAGCAACGCGCTCTGCCTCCCTCTTAAGTAAGTGATATATTTGAGGTCTTGTCAGACGGAGGGAGGGAGGCAAAGAATGGTTGCCTCGCGGGTTACATCTCTTTGTTGTGTAAATGGACGCTGGGCTTTTATTTGTCAGTACTTAACACATGGGCGCAGGTGCGGTTCTGTGACTCATAAGAGTACAATCAAGCAGTACAATGCTAGATGGGGAAAAACAGTGACGGAGCATGGGATAAAATGCAGCTTCTTCTTGTCACTCAGTACTTCTCAGGAGATAAAGCCTGGAGCTTGGAGGAATTATCCCAGTTAGTCTTTGATCCCATTTGAAAGAATAAAGATTGCGGTGTTGAGTAAAGGGCTATAGGTTAGGCTTATAACCTGCTGACAGGGAAAGAAAACATAAAGGCAGTTTTTGATAGGTGGTATATGTGGAAAATGTTTGAGTGGGAGGTTGTCTGGCAACTTTTAAGAGGTGTTAGTTTATTGGTATCGAATTAATAGAAAGCATAGGTCAGTTATGATGGCATTGTCTGCTGGCTGGTGTAATGGCCTACTTGTGGCCCTCAAAAAATGTGTGAAGTGGCTGTTGCAGAGGGTGTTTGCTGTATATCTTAAGATGGTTACAAGCCAAGACCCATGTTTGCATCTCTGGCATGGACACTGGAAGTAGTGAGGGTGGTGTTGAAGAAGTGTGGAGAGGGAAGGTGCACCTGGAGTCAGAGCTACTTTGCCAGAGGCAGCTGTGTGAAGAGCCTGCAGCGTACCTGTAAAGCGTGAATGCAGCTACAGATGCCACTGAAAGCTTTTGCTTGTGTAAGCAAGCGTGAGAGCCTCACCAGAGACCTGAATAGCTGCTTGATTTAAAAAAAAAAAAAAATCAACACAACGCTTCCTATCATTATGTCTACTGCTGGGAATTTTCTTATTTATTTATTTTATTCTCAAATCCCCTTTTTCCTCCAGCTTGTATTCTCGCTCCTCAAGTCTAAAAATAAATGCAGGAGTTTTAAATCACACGGCCGATGTAAGTTGCAAGTCCAAGCATGATGTGTGTGTACACTACATGATGGAGCTGAATCAAAATATTTACGGAGGAGCACATCCTCTGTGCATTTAGGTTTTGACACTGCAGAGCACCAGGATGTGAAGGCTATCTAGACAGGCCAGCTGGTGATTGCAAACATTTAAATGTTTCTCGGGCTTTTTCATCTTATATACAGACGTCCTCCTCTCCCCGCCACACACATACTTTTCCTCTGTGGTCCGCTGGATGTGTGTTTGCAGACATAGGATACTGCAGATGTGGCTTTATTGAATGATCCATAGGCCCAACAAATCATCATCTGCTGCTATTTTAAGGATTCCTTAACCATTTTTTTCAGCCTTGCCTAAAGATCTTCTCTAACAAATTTGGAATATTCGGTACCGCTGTGTTTGACAGATAAACATCTTTAAAGCGATCAAGCATGAGAGCTTTCCCTTTTTCTTTTCCTTACGTTAGACACCTCGGCTATAATTGGCTCCCTGCATTATTTGACTGTATAAACTGAGAGCGAAGGACAGAGCATGTTGTCATTGGACAGACGTGCTGCTACGCTGAGGGATGCTGATGGGCAGCTGCGTGGGCACCTGTCTGACAGGAGGACTGAAGACGGAGAGGGAGAGAGGGCTGTGTGGCTCATGGGGGAAAGTTGCATCTTCTAGGATATTTATGGGAAGCTGCAAGGGCATAGTGTGTGTGTGTGTCTGTGTGTGTGTGTGTCTGTGTGTGCATGTCAGTTTGTTTGTGTAAATAGTGTGCCTCCCCCCCCCCCACAAGCCCTTGTCAGAGGCACAGCGTCTTGATGTGACACTTCCTCCCTGGCTTTGGTGACGATATAGCTGCAGGATGAGAGAAAGAAAGTGGTGGGCTGAGATTCAGCTCCCCTCGGGGACTTTTGCAAGCGAGAACCCTGAGTGTGGATGACAAAATAGATTGACATTTGCTTTTGACAGATCACTCAGACACCCTTGTTTCTGAGAGATTTGTACTGTGCGAGCTGTAAGAAAGGAAGTCTGCTCTAGGCTCTGAATCTGAAGACCCAGAAATGTTCCTTGCAGTGCTGTCTGGTGCATGACATTCAAAAGATATATTCTCTCTGTCTCTCTGTATGCATCTGTCTTTAGCAGCTCATAGACTAGAGATCTTAGTTTTTTACAATAACAGCAAATTTTCTGTTGTTGCTGAGAAAGCGGCGCCTTTTTTTGTTTCCTTTGAACCACAGCAGGCCGGAACATAGTAATATGGCTTGTTGAATAGACTGTGGATGAAATGCATCAGTAAAGCCCTTATGTAAACAGCCAGGATCACCCCAGGCCTTTATAAGTCTCCAGGCAAAATGAGATTTTAGGTTCACTCGGCAGAATATTTTAAGGCTGCATATTTTTTATTTTGGCCTTTTTTTATCCCGATTTTGCAAAACCACAAAAGAAGGTTTCATATTGACGCTTGGAGGGCCAGAGAATATAAATAAATGCACATGCATACATTTTCGATTGCATCATGGAAAGTCCACTGATTTCTCTAAAAAGTGTTAATTAGTTACTAGATGAAGCTCTGTACCCGAGTACTGAGCTATTATTTCATGAGGCAGCTAATTCCAGACAGAAACATGATGAAGCAAGGCATATCAGGAGAGGAAAACATCTGGTGAATAATAAGGCCAATCCAGCTTTTTGTGCCTGCAAGGAGGTCATACTGTTTTGAAACAGCAGTGTGTGTGTGTGTTCTGTTCTGCATGTCATTAGTCAGCAGAATGATTGTTCACAGTTTTTAGACTTCAGAAAACTACAATTATTCTGGTTATATGTCATTATAAGTGCCTGGGAAAGTCAGTTATGCTTTTATATCAGCAATTTGTTGGATAATGTGAGAAAATTCATTTTGTGTCAGTGCTTAACATATTTGTTGAACTGACATTTTTACACAAGCTGCACAGATTGTAATAAAATAAATCACACTTTTTGTGCGTCAATTTAAGATTTAAATTTAATCTATTTTGTTTTGTGAATAATTGCACTTAATTTGGATTTTTAGTTTTAAATGAATAAATATATTTTCCTATATTATTTTATTATTTTCTATTTCCCAGTTTATATATATATGTATATATATATATATATATATATATATATATATATATATACATACATATATATATGTGTGTGTGTATATATAATATATATATGTGTGTATTTAATACATACAATCAGTTAACACTGACAGTATTTACGAATGAAAACTGTTTTATCAGTTAAATAAAATTTGGAAATCAAAAATGAGAAGAATACTCTCTTTTGGACATTTTTGAGAACATTTACCTGTCAGTGTCCGAGTAACCTGATATCAACACTGAAACAAATAACTGCGCACTGCATTATTTTGGTTCTGTGGTTCACACATAAACTGTATGATTCAGTCTCGCCACTCTTACCAAGCCCACGCATATGAAGCAATAGGCAGCCATGTTAAACAGACAAGCTCAGACAAGCCAAGTATATTTGCTGCCTGCCCAGGTGACATGTCAGACGTGCAAGACAAAGTTCTGCTTGCTGTTAAGTGGCGAGTTCTCTAAGAAACCCATCGTGCTCTGTCTTTCCTGGAAATAGGCAATAAGTTCTAAATTCATGGTCACTTTTTGAGCCAAAAGCTCTGTCACTCATAAGTTAATATAACTTTAAACTGCTATACAACAAGGCTTATTCAGTCCTACATGCGATTAGATGTAGTTTCAGAAGCAGTGAAAGTTTAAAATCTGGATTCCAAACCAGAAAGAAATGGAGCTTTAGAGCATGTGTGCCACATAAGAGACCACGCTGCAAGTCCAACTTTCATCTGAGCGTTGTGTTACTCTCTGCTTTGTAAAGTGACTAAATGTGTGAGTCAAGTGTGTGTGTGTGGTGGGGATATGTAGGAGTAAAACATCTTATAGTGTTCACACTTTTCAGCACTTTTATATTATGGCAGTTGCGTTATGACTGTGATCTTTTTTTATTCAGTTAAACTTTGTAAAGAGAATTAATTCAATTCAATTTATTTTTAGTGTAAGTTTGTGTGTGTGTGTGTGTGTGTGTGTGTGTGTAATTTCATATATATAAATAGGTCATTCATACATAGTGATCCACTCCATGTGACTGGGACTTTTGTGCATATTACAAATAAAATCATGTGCATTCTACGTGTTCGTACTCTAAAATGTTGCGGCTGTTAGGTCTGTTTGTGTATGTTATTTGCAGGTGATAGTGTAGTTGGCAAGGGGGCAGTAATATTTTTGGCTCTGACCCCGGTAAGTGAGCTCCCCAGAGATGGCCTCATCAGATGGCTGATTAGATAGACACCGCTGCTTTGACGGGGATGACACTGAACAGTTGCAGCCACCTCTGGGACCCTGGGCTTTGTGTTTATCTTTGTTTGGGTTGCTGAAATTTACCACTGACATTAGAGGCTGCAGATAAAGGAACAGGCAAACAAGCCAGAGGCCTGACCCCCTTTCATCTGCGAGGAGAACAAGGAGTTAAAAGGACAAAGAGCACGAAAGTAATGCACAGATTAAAGTCATTATTCACATTCTGGCCTGTTGTAAATTATTCATGTAGGGCTTGCGTGAGTGTACGGCATTAATGCAAACCTTGATTTCAGATCGCTGGCAGGCCCGAGAACACAGCCTGTCAACAATCACTAAGGTAGAGTGTTTGTTATTTAGAGACCATCTAAGCCAGGCTGCCGTGTCCTGGAAAGTGCATCACTGAACCACATGAAGCGCATGTCGTCGCCGAGGTGCTTAAGTCCAGGACACAGTTGTAGGTCAGAGGTTATGTGCAATGCTGAGTGTGTGTGAGAAATAAATCACACCAGTACAATGTAATGGTGATAGTGGGTGACCTGCTCAGTGTATTGCCCTTCATAAAACCTGTGCTAGTGTCTGTGATCTGTTCAGAAATCAAACTGTTTGTATGTCAGAAATAAATTATGTCGACATTTTTAAAAGTATACTCGGGTGCATGTTTACATTTTCGTTCCACTGCTCTTGTAAGTGCAGTACATCTCACACACAAGCCTGAGTACAGAGCTGTGACACGGTTGAACGAACTTGTTCTCATGCTGTTTAACTGACATACGAAAGAGGTTGTTTAAGTTTTGTTTAAGGCAGTGAAAGTGGTGTTTCTGCTTGAGATGGAAAACGGTGCAGCGACAAAGAAGATTAGACAGTTTGCTCAAACAGTAGGTGGTAGGCAATCATATTAATTTCAAAACTGTAATGTTGTGCTTGGTTCTTCTCTTGAATCAACCCAGTCTTTGTTTTCAGTCATTTCATTTCTGGTTCCTGAATGATAAAGAAATACATCCTCACATTCCCACAACTGAATCTTCAGTGCTTCTGATTTTGTTTGTCACGTTTCTTGTACAATTTGAAACAATACAAATCTGTTTATGTGACAATGAGAAGATAAACAAAGAGAGCTGTTTGTTAGGAAAAACTATATTTTTAGCTCTCAGGCTTTTTTGTTTTTCCAGCAAATGGTTTAGGACAGATGTCCAACAAATGTGGTCTGTCAGGTTTTTCTGTTGAATGGAAATAGTTAGTAACTTTGCTACATATATTTACTGCTGTCAGATTTTTAAAGCAAGTGTAAATAGCTGTTGTTTGAAGGCCGCTGTGCCCAATTATTAATCCGTGTATAGACTTCTTGCAGCCTTGTAAGCATGATTGAAAACATAAATCCATGCAACATGTACACCAAAGCAAAATTATAATGAGCAAGAATGGTAAACTTCGCTGCCCAGTGATCACCACCATCTGTATTGTATTTCACATGACATTATCCTCCACAACATGGAAATCTTGCACCAATGCTTGTCCATTGTGTTTAAAACTACAATTTCTTTAGAACAAACCATGAGAAACCATAGGAAAGCTTTGTTTTATATTAACGTAACATTGAACAAATAAAGTTACTATGGTTACAATAAAACCATTTAATACAGTTCAATTTAAGTAAGATCAGTTAAGTAAATCAGTTTAAAACATTCAGTTTTATTTTTATCTCTTGAAAAACATTTTAAGCCTATTATTGAGCTTAACATGTCATTTTAAATATTGGCCCTACATCCCTGGATATTCTTTTTTTTCTTGCTTAATGTCTTTTTACTCCATGGGTGGATGAACTAATGGTCTGGTTCTGCTTTATGAGAGCCGAGGAATTTAGTGTTAAACAGCTGTGGTTACCAAACTGAGAATCTCAAGTAGGTGTCAGTCAGTCAAGTTAATTTACATTTCAGATTTATTAAAGTTGGTGTCGCTTCACTTACTGTATATGGATCCAGACAAGCTCAGCTTTCTCTTCTTATATGCTTATATGTCCCTTATCGACACCTGGACAGCTGTAAGTAACAGCACCTCCTGTCATCTCGCTGTTGTGTGCTTAAATAAAGGTGCATTCACCTGTGGAGTTTATAGCAGCGACTTAAACGCGTATAGCTGTGACAGTGCTGCGTTTTTCCACAGCGGTCGCATGTAAACTCAGATGTCTGATGTCGATCCAAAATACAGTGTGTGCCCCTCAGACAGGTTTCCCTTGTGCTTTTCTTCTTCTCCTATCACAACATCTCTGCTTCTGCTCTCTGAGACAAACAGTGTTGCAGCCATGATGAATGAAGTCGCAGAACTATTTGTGCTTGAGTATTTTTTTGTATGAATACAGTTCACATCACTGTCGTGTGTGTTTATGTGCGTCGTACTCCAGGCATTTTATAATGCAGTGAGTCTAAACAGTGTTTACCCGAGGCTTTACTTACTCTCTTACAAACCAAAGAGGCCAGTCTGGTGGGTCCCTGTAGCTGAGGGGTAAACCATGAACTGTAGCGTCCCCATTTCAAGTCCCTGTTTCCGCTCATCTCTATACGGTCTGAAATATAGGGGAATAAATGAGGCCACTCTGCTCTGTTCATCTCTTATTTCTTCACAAATTTGTGGTTCTTCAGTTTCTACAGTGCCATTTTTTAATACAGTTTTCAGCAGCATACAGATCCTCAATCTGCATATGTCTGTTGTTCTATTGAACTCTGAATATATGAAATTAATGTCTTCACTCTGTGGGTGGACAAACTCAGGGGCTGGATCTAAAAAGGGAGCTCTTACTCTCACAGTTGTTCAGGCTTACCATGCTAACTAGGAGTTTACAGATACTGTCAGCTCTCAGTGCTGCGATATACTCACATTTTTGTTGGAATGGAAAACAAACAAAATGTCCACATTGAATTCTCCTGGTGCATAAAGTGTGGAAAAACTGGGTCAGTTAGACAAGGGTTCAACATTATTACTTTTTTATTACTTATTTAAATAGCAAATCAAAATTATACTTACTATGACATTATAGATAATTCTGCTACATTTTCCTTTAAAGCATTAGTATGCTGCAAACAGGAAAGAAGACTAAGACACTGTTGAAAAACATAAAACAGAGTAGTAACAATTAATCGTAGATTTATTAAAAAAAGAAAAAATAATTAAATCATCACACCAAATGGCTTAGTGAGTCATGCCACCACTTAATATTTATTTTGAGAGACAGATGCAGAATTCATGAAGTTGTAAAGCACTGATTGGTGGGTAAATTTGAGTATTCTATGTGATGATAATGTGTTTGGTGATTAAGGGAAACAATTAAAACAGGAAACAGGGATTTAACTGTAATAGCGACAAGTTAGTCGCTGATCAGTGTCAGTTATCTAAATTGATTTGTTTTGACATTAGCAAGTGAAGGAGGAAGAAAAACTGTCAACATTATTATGCATTTTTTTAATTTTATTTATTATTATTAACAGGAAAACCATTTAATGTAAACTGGATGGAAAGCGTAAATGAACTTACATAAATGAATCATGTTTAAGTGGTTAATCCAGCAATCTATTATCTGCTTATTATGCATGCCCAGGTCACCTTAATTTGATTAAGGATATCATTAGAAGTTGTTATTATATACTACTGGGAAGTGCAGGAAAAAATGTGATATAATAATAAATAATTCTACACCACAGTGTCCCCACACTCCTCTATACTCTTACTCTTTGGCAGTATTAAGAAGGGTCTCAAAAAGCCTGAAATTTAACTTGATGAGCACAGCAGAATCCCTGAATTGTTATTGTCAATCCATCCATCCAATCCATCCAAATCAATCCATTCATGATACAGCGAGGAGTTCGGGAGGGTGGGGGTCTGAGTCCCCCCATGGGCCCCCCCTATCTCCGAGTCAGCCTCTCTAATTAGAAGCAGAGCTTCTTACAGGAAACAATCTTCCTGTCTGATGACATCATCGCTAAGTCCATGCGTGAGGTGGGGGTGACCTCAGCCTGTGGATTTGCTCTGTGTTTTTCAACACCCAAACAAATCCCAAGAAAAGCACCTTGTGATGACTTGTCTTCTGAGAAGGTAGTGTGGACAGTTGGGTGGAGCTGAGCCAGACCAGGGCTTTTCAGAGTCTGATCCTGTGGGGAATATATGAATATATATCCAGGAATATATGAACCGTGTCGATGGGACATTCAGAGCCTTTTATACTACTGTGTTTTGTCACTGCTATTATTATTCTATGTCTTGCTACTATTCCGGGAATAATCATAAGTTTTGGAACTACTGGGGGATGTAAACAGTAATTGTAATGTTTCCATGGATTCAGCGAGATCCGTTGAGGACTATAACTTGAGCCCTGTTTTTTTTTTTTTTTTAGCCTACATTTGTTTACATTTTAGTAATTGGTGTGCTGAATTAGCTCTTAGCAGTTCCTGTCTGAAATGAAGCCACAGATGTACAGACAGCTATCAGTGAATGACTTCAATACTGAAGAAGACATACTGGAGTTATAAGGAGCATCTTTTTCCTATGATTTCTAAGTGGATTCATGGAAAATTTTTCATGACCCACATTATTATAATAGTATGTCCGGGAAATATAAGAAAGTATGTGTGATGTTTGTGTGTTCAGATTTGCCGGAGTTATGACTCTGAGAAGAAATATGTTGTTTGGCCCAAATTGCAGATATCGGGTAATAATGGTTTTCAAGTACCTCAGCTGCCTCCATAAGCTGTGTGTCACAGCCACTGCTGCAGCCCACCGTGTTGGTAAACAGGCCAAATCAGTGGGCCAAACTACACTAACTAACTTCCTGTTGTTTTTACAACACCAGCGTGCACCTGTCCCTTTGCCCTCATGCACTCATGTCTTTCCTTTCACGCCTCTCTCTTGCCTCAAAGCAGCAACTCTAGACTGGTGCAGACTGTTTTTTTGTAATAATCAAGTCTGTGACCAGTGTTGTGATCACTGTTTCATGAAGTTTAATTGAATAAAACCTCTCCACTGCTCGAAATGCAAAGACACTCTCTGTGTTTCAGTACTAAAAGAAATGTGGCTGCCAGTGTTCTGAGTCAGCCAGCACAGGTATGATATGTGTGCACGATTTCCCAAATTAATGCCCGTTTCTCCCTGCTTTCATGTGTTTTCCTCGCAACGGCACTGTGCTGTGTGTCTGGACTTGTTTTAGTCACCTTCAAACACTTCTATCATTACCATTTTCCTTAAAGCATCAACTTGAAACGGCGCCAGATATAAAGCAGTAACCGCATGTAGAGCCGGTGTTTTTGGACGAGTTTAAAAGAGTCCTAGAGAAGAAAGGGGGATAAATAATAACAGTACTAAAAGGAAAAGCATAATAAAGGCCTAGTTTTCTTAGGGAAGTGGAAGCTTTCATCTTTCTATAACAATAATGTTCTCAATGAGTGTACAGGCCTGTGTTTAGTCCAGGAAGCTCCGAGTGGTAGACATGAAAGGCTCCAGTCAGTCCGTTCAGACTGGGCTCTCACTGGAATATGCTATCTATCCTCTCCTACTCTCCTTTCTTCTCCTCTCCTTTGCTCTCTCCCCTCCTCCCTCACAATAAAGGTAATGGGGAGCTGTTTGGCTTGCAGTGACAGTAAACCATGGTAAAATGGCTGTCGATGTTTTGCCCCCCCTCGCAGTGCGACCCCCCGTCTGGGGCCCCCGGGGTTTAGGAAACCGAGCATTATTTTCATGTCCCGACGTCACGAGCCAGCCCCCTCTGCAGCTGTTGCATGCTTTACAACTCCGTGTTTACAACCACTTCTCAGCTAAAGGTCTCGCTCTGCCAACACCAAAACTCTCATATTTCACATTTCATAAATACACAATTTGTCCATCTTCTTTTTCCACCTTTTCCCATTTCCTGAACTTGGTTTCATTTTCTTTCTTTTCTTACATGTTGAGCCTTCACTTTCTCTCACTAATGAGTCCTAATTGGTGTGTGAGCCACGTATGGGAGCAGGTAAAATGTGTTGCCAGATGGCTGTGTTCTTACAAAAAGCCATATTTTACCTCACTGCCTGTAGACTCATTTAATCATCACAAAAACAAAAAGATTAGACACTTGGGATTAAAAATGTGTGGAAGGGAACGGGCTCACTTATTTATGCACTCATTTGGTCGCCTTTTAATTACACATATTAAAGAAAATCCTGCTTAGAATGAAATTATTTTAGTTCCACTTTGTTGGGGTTCCCCTGTAGGAAATCTGCATTTTTTATGCGCGGAATTAATTTTTTTCTCTCTCTCTCAGTCTAAATCCGCTCACACATTTGTTTTCTGTCCCACCCACTTCCCTTTATCTTTTCAATACCCTCCTCCCCGTCGCCTCCCTTCCCCCTCGCCCTTTTCCTCTTCGCCTCAGCACTTAGAGGCTTAAGAGAGGGATGTACCACATGAGCCACTCCCTTCTGACAGCCACCCCCTTCCCACAGTGTGGAATGGTACAATCCTGCTTTGCATAAGTTTCCTCTGAGTGGGTCGTGTGTGGAGGCCAGTACTGGAAGAATTATTAGTCCCTTTTGAACGGTTTGGATGTATGTCTAGAGAGAAAGCCAGTGTGCTGCTGTAGAGTACCTTTATCACTTAAACTGTTAAAGCTATAATGTATTGCGCCTACCCTGTCCCTGGAATGGGCAGTAACTCTTTAATGTATTACTACAACGGGAAATCGGTGAGTAGTCTCTTTGGGAATGTGTGTGTATTAGACAGAAGAGCTGGAAGAAGTGTGTGTGTGTGTGTTTGCGTGAATGTATCCCACTGATTGTCGGTCTCAGTCTGACTGTGCTCGTGCGTATGATTTGTGTATTTTATTTATTTTAAGATAAAAGCACTGTGTTCCTATGTGTGTGTGCATGACTGCATGTGCCCGAGGCTCCTCTCTCTGATTTTCCATTACATCAGTTAAAGCTGTGTGACAGAACAATTTCATCACACAATTCAAGTGTCTTCAAACTTATTTCAGCGCACTTTTTTATGCTACTTTCCACCCCAGCTGTGTGCAGACGGAGAAAATATTCAAGGCAGAAAAGTCGTGCCATTTAAAAAAAAACTTTTTCTCACACGCAGAGTGAAACAGTGTGGTGGAAAAAAAAAGCTTTTTTTTTTGCAGCCTTGAATTTATTTTTACTGGCTGGTTGCTTGAGCTCTGAGACTGGGTTGAAATAATAACAAGTGGGAGTCTGGGAATGATTAAGGGAAAGAGGCTGCCTGTTGAGGTTAGACTTTCCTGTTTGCAGATTGAGCTCCAAGCACCAGTGTTGCTGTTATTCCATCTGTTTTTAATCACATTGGCATTCTTGACACCACAGGGAGCCTAATGTGATTTCTGAACTTCTCTGTAATGACCTCTTTGATTTTTGTTACTTTGAGAACGTTTTCTGTGCAAGTGCGTTTTCTTGTAAATACATGAATCTTTGTGTGTGGTTGGTGGACCTGGACGTGATGGAACTGCGTTTTACTGCCTTTAGGTAAGTTACTGATATAAAGATGCGATGTGCTTTTGTTGCAAAAAGTTTTCAGAAGGTGTTTCCTTGAAATAAATCCCCTTTTTTAGTAATATGTTATTGGGTCTGCTCAACTATGAATCTGCTCAAGGACATAGTTTTGACAATGGCTGAATGAGCTCTGTAGTGCATCTCAGTAATCCTTAAGTAATGATCCTGTCATAAGCAAATTACACAGGCAGATTTCCACCTGTCATTGCCTGTGCTATTTTTGCTATTACATAAAGGGCACATGAAGGAAAAATAAAAGAGGTTAGCCTTTTTATGATATTGTATTGAAAAGGTCAAGCTTGTGTTTCAACTTTCCTTAAAGCCTGTTTCCTCTTTGTTCCCACTGCACAAAAAGATGACTTTGATCTTTTTCATATTAAGTATTAACAGGCTTGTGTTACAGTTGGTGATGGGGAGAAAATTGATAGCATGTGGACCGAACAGGCAAACTTTATGATCAAAAGCACTTGTTAAATAACTTTTTTTTTCTTTCTGTTTTCCTTTGCGAGAAAAAAAGAACGATGGTGCTCAGTCTTTGCGTCAACTCAATCCACATTAATTTGTTATAATGCAGAGTTGCATAGCAGGCTCACCATCTGGAGCACTGGGAGAATTCGCAGTGGGCCATTGGCTTGTGAGCTGGTGGCACGAAACCAATACAGATGGAGCAACTCACTGATCTTTCTTCCGTTGCCCATTAGTGCAAAAGAAAAAATTTAAGTGAAAGCTCTGCAGTGATTGTTAGGCTCCTTTTTTCCCTTGTTTTGCTTCACAGAAAGCTTCCTCTTCACAAGTCATAAAATTTGAGCTGAAAATAGTCAAAACACAACAGGGGGCGACATGTGCTCTTCAAGGTGGGACCTGCCTGTTGTTGTTTAGTTGCTGCAACAGGTTATGCCACGCTCTGCAGAGGTTAGCTCTCATCGCCAGAAGCTAATCCTTACATCCCCCAAATGTGCACATGTGTTGCACATGCACCGAAGCATGCATGCTTGGGTGCGTGTGCAGCACAAAGTCAGAAAGTGGGGGTAGTGTGGTGGTGGTGGTGTGTTTGTGTGTGTGTGTCGACCTATCGTATACTGTATGTATATGTTGCACACGTTGTGAGTAGTTAATGAGGTTGCATTGATGCCAAAACCAAATTTTTGTGGCATTAACGACTGGAAGGTTTTATTCTGCCGTGTGGTTGCTCTATTTTTAGAGAGCCTGACTCCCAGAAGGCTGCTCTGCTGTCATAGTGTGCACTTGGATAAAATATGTTACTGCTTTGCTGAAGAAGAAGAAAACCAAACATACTGGATCTCCAAACACTTGTTTCTATTATAAGACAACTAAAGTCACGTATCCAAGTGCATATTTATGCGAGTCGGTGGCTGATTACAGATGATAAAATACAATATTCTTCCATTTTTTTCTGTTCTATTTACCATATGATTTTGAACTGTTATTAACTCTAAAGTATTCATTTCTTAACATGTGAGCGCTTTCACGTGATTGTATTCCACCTCCATGAGAGTAAATTAAACAGACTTGGAACATTTGAATATTTGTAATTTCAAGCAAGAGAAGTGTTTTTTTCGAGCACCAACAAATATGTGTGAAATGTTCCTGTCGAGCTCATAGCTCTGGCAACGTCTACACCCTGATGTCAAACTAACTTTGTGCTGGTGAAAGTTGGTCTCTGTGAGGCCGTGGTTTTAATGTCACAGTTTTTATGCATGAAAATACCGAGCCCTTTTATTTTCCAGAAAGCATTGGCAGGTATCTCGCACGAATGTTGAACAACGCCCCTCTAAGCAGGCTGAGCTGAGGAGTGGTTAGATGAGGCATTGTGTCGGCCGTACACACTAAGCCCCGTAAGTGTGCAAGATCTGGACTTGAAACAAAATGCCCCAGAGATATGGTTCGATTCCAAATAATGACATACAGCACGAAAACAGGACGTGCTATTAAGAGCACGTTTGAACTCTTTTCTTTGTGCTTTTTGGCCATTAGCCTGATTTTTCCTTAGTTTATGCTACATCCTAAGTGTTGGTTGGTTGGTTTGGCTTGTGTTTTAACACTTGATATTTCAATCGATGTGGCACGAAGTTCAAAGGCAGGTCCCGCCGGCAGACACAAGGGAGGTGTAGAGGATATATTCAGTCCTCAGTTGATTCACTGAAGGCAGAGTGCTGTTGAAAGTTATAGAACTGAGCCCGTAACTCAGCACAGCATCTTTTATCGCAGGATATTGTTCAACCAACAGGTCAAACTTTTTATTTTCTCCTCATCACTACCTTTAAATGACAGGTCTTCAGTTTAACACTCGCTTATGTGAAAGAATTATCAGGATAAATTATTGTTTGTGCTATTTATAGTAGCTGTAAATAGCATTACTGAGGGGGAAAGAAATACATTATTATTATTGTCCCAACTTAGTTTTGTCTCAGTGATTTAATCTCATTAAGTTTCCTTCAATATTTTCTATTTTCCTTCAAATAGACGCTTACTGAAAGCAACTTCTGTGTCGGCTGTTACAGTTGATTTTATTGTTATATATTTGAGTAAACGTGATCTAAAACAGAGCTCTAATACAAGGATACTTTTTGATGCTAGCGAGCCGCTGTTTATGTGATCACTGGTGACAGAAAGGGTACAGGAGGGAATTTATTTTTTAATAAAAGATACCCGCTGATGCTCAAACAACTGGTGTAGGTCTGTGTTGGTGTGCTGATCCGTGTGAGTGACGGCTTTTAATTAATGGCCTTGTAAAAGGAAACCCAGGCGGGCCCTCTCTTCCAAAGGCTGGCGGAATGAGGCACCCAGTGTTTGGGATGGTTTATTAATGCTTTGACTGGTTAGCCCTGGGTAAAAAAGGACAATTAGCATTATCCGCTGCCATATGCTGCCCATTGACCATCTGACAGAAGCAAAAGACAAAAGCCCGGGCTCCCGTGCGAGGCTAACCTGAGATCTCCATGGAACTACTATCAACCCTGGTCACATGTGTAAGCCAGAGGACCCATGAGAGCCCCACCCCTCCCACAGTACTTTAATTACACACCCAGACAACAGCACGCCAGAGTCCAGCTCACTCAGCAAAGCCCAACAGCCCTGAGTCTCCCTTAAGCTGCGTTCTGTGTTGATATTAGGTTCACGTGTGTGCCGTGTGTGCGAGCGAGTGATTGAATTCATACACCGTGGTTGTGTGTTGCATATTTTCCATCAGCGCTGTGTCATAAAACAACTTAAGCAAGTAAACAACCTATGTGGCCTTCATCACATCCGCAGGCATACGAAAAACCAATTTCTGAGGAGCGAGCTGTCTTAATGCCAACATCTGAGTGCAGTGTGTGGCCGTTAAAAAGGGGATTTATCTCGCAGAGTGCGGGACACGGGCTGAAAATGTGCAGGTGGAATCTAGCTGGCAGGTCTGGCTCTGATTAGTGTGACACGATGGTGGGGTCATCCAGTCCTGTCTGTGGGAGGGAGAATTTGTCCAAACCTTCTCCCCCTTCTTCCCCCCCTCACCCTCTCTCCCTCCATCTGGAGTGGATGAAGTCAGAGACCACATCACTGGCGTTTGGCCTCCCGTTTTTTTGATCCTCCCGCCCTAGCTTGGCACACACACAGCTGTACAACAGCACGCCCATTGTGCCTCTCCTTTCACTCCCCCACTGCCAGCTTACAGGTACAGATATAAAGAAAGCGAAGCAGGCTGTTTTTGCAGCACTTATTTGATTTCTGCCTCTCTGGGAATGCTGTAATTTGCCAGGCATTTAGTCTATGCATGTAAGCGGGTATCATTATACTTCCATTAGAGGTTGAGTTGATCTGAAATGCAAATACCCCTGATAATCCACCCCCCACACGAGCTTGATTGCTTGCTAGTTATTAAAGTATGTGCATGTTTGTGGTTTTAAGGCCATATCTGCTGTACACGTGTTTTTTCCGCTGCATCTGTGAGATGGCACAATTTTATGTGCCCAGATTCTAAATTGTGATTGTCCTTTGCGTTCCCTTTGAAAGTGTTTACTTCACTGGAATTTATTAACAGCTTTTAAAGGTTTCAGCATCATCATACTTGACAATACTATGTGTGACAGCCACGCCTCTATATCTACGTATAACTCTATCTTACTAATAACATTTATGTTTTCATGGCAGGTGTACGCACCATCTCCAAACTCAGAAGACTTCAACAGAGATTCACCCTCCTACGCTTCTCCTAAACCCTCCAGCAGTATGTTTGCAAGCACTTTCTTTGGTAAGTTGAAAAGCAAGTTCCCATGTTTATTCTGCAGCATGAAAAGTACCTGTTGCTGCAAGTGAAAAGAGTTTAATTTTAGTCTAATTGCCGCTTCCACCACAGGTTTGACAATTCAACTTGTTTTCTTCCATAAAGGAAGTCCATAAAGTCTATGTATTGTTGACTAGAGAAAATTTGGGTCGTGCATAGTTTGAAGTTGTGTTTTTTTTAATGGGCATGTTTTTGCTACATAATTAGTTCATTAATCATTTTGTCATTGTAGCAGATATCACAGTGAGATACCAACAGCTATGATATTGTACCAAACCACTTTTAATACTGATAGTGCCTTTTTTTTTAGCTTTTTTTTAGCTCTTAGCTTGTATTTATTTCCATGCGATTGACTTCCAGATCTAGACAAAAAGCAGACTTATTTGTTGGTTTTAGCTTTGTGTTATTTCAGCTGTGTTCAGGACAAGGATCATGTTTCAGTCTCAAGATTTAAAAAAGAAAAAAAGTACTCCTTCTAACTTGACCAGTTTTTAATAGAGATGGAGTTTAGGCGCCACTTGGCACTGTGCCAAAACTAAAGTGCCAGTTGATAAATACAATAATATGCTGAAATGATTCCTTTATTATCTTTAGATGGTACCCACAGTTCATCTGACCCTTGGAATTCGTCCAATGGGATCAGTCAGCCCGGCTACGGGGGAATGCTGGCAGGATCTTCATCTCACATGCAACAGTCAGGAAACTACAGCAGCCTGCACTCACACGACCGTTTGGTAAGCAGCTCTTCTCAGCTGGCAATACTTCAGCATAGAGACGTGTGATAGATGATTGGTAGTAACTCTGTTTTCCCTCAGTCTTATGTAAGAGATCTATCGTGAATTGTTTAGCACGTGCAGCACATAAATTCTTCAGTCTTAGTGGGTGTGTGGGTCTTAAGTTGTTGTCTGGTTATTATCACTGCTGACCCTCTTTGTGTCAGTGTTTGATCTGGCCTTGTCTGCCTGCCTGCTTCAGCTGGCTGGGCATCACAGGGAGCCTGCAGATGCTGCCTGCCCTCTCTTTATCTTTGCACCCTCCCCCACTACCCCAGTAACTTTTGCTTCATCACTGCCTGGGAGATGTCAAAGGAGAATATAAAATTCAGAGAATAAATAAGCTCTTTCTTTCTCACGCACGTACACATTTGTGACTGAAAAGAGCATTTCTATTTTTCATCTTCCAGAATTACCCCGCGCACTCAGTCTCTCCAGACATCAATGCCAGTCTTCCCCCCATGTCCAGCTTCCACCGAAACAACACCAGCACTTCACCATTCGTCACTGCGGCGCACACCACGTCTGCCAACGCAGCCGAGGGGGTCATGGGTACGTTCTTGTGTTAACAGTTCAGCTACCTGCTCAGAATGAGTAATTCAAAGGCCCCGATGTAATCATTACTGAACAGCCATTCTGTAAAAGGTAGTGAGTCAGAGCAGTTGGACAGCTGCATTGTGTACCGTGACCACTCTTCATTTGTCTGAGTTTGCTGTTACAAAGCCTCCCTCTGTGTTTTCTTAGCTGCTGCAAATCGGGGGAACGCCACTGGAAGCTCGCAGACTGGAGACGCACTGGGCAAAGCTCTAGCCTCGGTGAGTTACAGCCCCGCATTTAACTTGGACTTCACTTTTTCCATGCACCCCCGATGAAAGTGAATTAAGGATTCTAATTTAAAACAGTTCCATCCACTATATATATCAATGAGTGTGTTTCCATGTGCAGCTATCCTGCTTTTAATGTTATTCTGGATATAATGTTTAACATGGAACAGGCGAAACCTGAGTATTCATAATCCTGCATGCATGATCATAACACCGTCCAGTTTTCTGATCATCTTGGTCTAGCTGTGTCTTGATTTCTTTCCTGGATAAGGTATTGACATATTGGAGTACTCCTAGGGCTTATGCAGGTTTCTGTAAACAGGCACAACCAGGTTTGTGGTCGAGATCCTCCAAAAACCAGCTTATGATCCGGATACATTGCACATGTCAATGCACTCAATCCATTTGAAGCGATCACTGTCAATTACATGAAATCTCTGTATGCCCTCTCAAGTCCAAACTCCTCTCAGGGTGTGAAGCTCTTGTCTAACTTCTGTGTGCCGTTGCCCTCAAATCATTTCTGATCTCTTTAAATAGAAGAATGGTCCGTTTCTGTCTCTAAAGAAGGTGACCTCAGTAATCATGCAGGGAATTAAGTGTTATACTGACTGCTGATTAAAAAAAGCCCAGAGGACATGTTTGTAGTTGTTTTTTGGTTTAAGCCTGGATAATTGTGGGCTTAAACTAAGAGTATTCAAGAAAGGGAATTGTACATTGAAAATACTCCTAAAGCCAGTGGATTACACTTCACTTTGGAAAAGCAGCAGTGAATATCTGTGACATCCTGTAATGTATCTTAGTGAATGTTTAATTTACTGTAGCTCACAGAGCTTTGTAATGGAAAGAAACACGTCCTACATATAGTTGTTTACATATCAGCTGATGATAGGATATTGTTTTATTGAATTGTTCTATATAAATGGTCCCATAAAGCTCCATCATATCATAACTATAATGTAAGAGGAACTGTCTTTAATCAGAAATGTCTGTATTGGGCAGCAAATGCAGACAGTAAGACAATAGCAATATACTTTAAAATGGCCAGAAGGATCACATTGTCCTATCTGGACACAAGACTTGTTTCTAAGTTTGCCAGAAAAGACTACTTTGCAAAGTCCCCAGTTTTTACTCAGCCCCAGTTTTAGGGGAATTTTCTTATTAAATGAAAATGGAAATTGAAGAGAGAGATCCACTGGTTTAACATTTAACTTTGAACCCAGACATTTGGTATATGGGCAGATATGAGCAAGACTGTTTGGATACTAGGAACTGAAAACACATAGTAACTCTTCAAACTGAATGAAATTATTGTTTTTGATTGTAGGAAGTATCGTTAACAAAATTGTCATTACTTATTACTTACTTATTACTCTTATCCCAGTAGTCTCCAAATATTCTCTCTCTGTGATTGTATTTGTATTTCTGCCTGTACATATTCTGGATTGGACATTTGTTTCTCAATTATGCCGCATTACAAGCTGCTTTGGCTTTTTCAATTTTACCAAATCTCCTTAAACACTGTTAAACATGTTGTGCAGACAAGATGTGTTTGTGTGTTGACATATTGGTGTTTGATTTTTGTTAAATTTGTATCATTGCGCGTCTTAAGCACAAGCTGTATGTTGAGGAGGGATATTTCTTACCGGTGCAAAGACAAAATATGAGAGTTTAGGGATGGTAATAACAAATTAAGTCCTTTATATTTGCAGACTTAATTCTATTAGCATGACAAAGCTGGAGTGAAATGGACACGGTTGGACTGCGGTGGGGGTGGGTGGATGGATCAGGGGGCACAGGGGAGTTTATAACTGCTGTGGCTCAACTCCACGGGCTGCCCTTTGTAGAGCTTTTGTTCTCCGCCCTTTTAAATTGGCCGTGCTTATTGGCCCCATGCCGCCTGCGGGAGCGTAACTGATGATGAGGCGGAGCTTCATTTATTCCAGTAAAATGAGCCATGTTTCACTTTGAATGCAGCGTTAGTAGCCAGTGAGTGAAAAGAATACAAAGTCATATATTGTCGGGTCAGGAGTCACGGTTATAAACAGCTCGCTTTTGAGAGACTGAGAAATATTTGGAAAGAATCTTATTGGTTTCCAGCACAGTGATGTCCACACTATTAATCCTCCTTAGTTTCTGACTGAATTGTGTGCTTGAGAGTGAGTATAATATAAATATAAATAGCCATTCCTCCCTTCAGACAATGGTCAATCCCTCCTCCTCCGCACTCTGACACACTTCGGTGAAACCTCCAAGTTGATTGAAAAACTAAAGCCCAGAGATCAAGATTGAATAAGGAGATTATTAATAATGAGTGCATTCTATCATCCCCAAAGAAGTCAAACGTTTTCCTGCAAGCTCAATTTGATCTTAACTTGGAGGAGAAATCTCTGTGGATCTGCTGTTTTTTTCTCTGCTAATTAGTGAGGATCCACCAGTAATACCCTGCGTTCTCTGAGACATGTTCCATGATGGCACAATATCCTCTTATTACAGGAAAAAAAATCAGTCCTGTGTTTGTGCTTTAATCCAGCATTTGTTTAAACAAATGAAATCCCTGTGGAAGTTCTGTAGAGGTAATCTTTTCGTTCCCTTGTGATTGACATGTCATCCTAAAACTCACTGACCTCAGCGTAACCTAGCTGAGGATGCATGGACGCAGGATGGTTACTGTGAATTGTCTGTTATTGTAGAAATAAAACTGAAATGACTCAAACTTTAACAGTCACACAGGGTTTAAATGCAAAAATAAACAGTGGATTTTGATAGATGGATCACAATACAATATCTGGTGCAGCCTCAAATTGAGCCCCGGAGACTTACTGTTGGCTTAACAGGGTTTTCAGGTTGGGCACTGGGCTTGTTTGATGCCACATAGGGATAATAACTGGAGTGACTCTCTACAGAAATGAAAAACAAACGTTTTAAAAGTACCTAGTAGGACAAATAAATTTATTTCAAAAACAGAAAACTCAATTTCTGGTTTTGTTGTATTTTGATTGGAGCTGGTTCACCGACCTCTTAAATGGAGATTGTCCTCTGAGTGTGATCTTAATTCAGCCTTTTACATCTGTGCAGACTTACTGAATCAATAAGATACGTCCATTTTAGATATATTTTTCTTTTCCTGTTGTGATAAGTGAGATATTTTTTTCTGTGTTACACTCTATAGCACATGGATGAGTTCATTTGTAATATCCATGTGCAGTTCATGTGGGGTGAGATTGGTGTGATCAGTAAATATGAAATCTTGGCATTTGAACACTTGTTTGAATTCCAGTTTTAATTCAGTGCAATAAACTGTCAGACTGGCATGCCAAAACTATAATGAGCTGGATAGCTGAGTTGGTATTTTGTAGGGTTCCTACATAGATAAATGTAAGATACTAAATCTGACAAAATGATTTAGTCTTTTTCTTTTTGTCAGAATAATTAGGCAAACACACACATTTTAACTGCCACGAAAAGGGTAGCATTAGTTTGTGTTACATATACTATTTTTTTATATACTATTATTTTTTAATACAACTACTATTATATAAACATTTTTAAATAAATTGACTTAATATTGACTTGAATTAAAAAAGACTTTAATATAATAATAATAAAAATCCGTTTTAGAAAGGTTAGATTCACATGCTTTAATGCAGCAGCATTAAGACCTCTAGCTAATATTCAGGTATGCAGTAATTATCTCTTGGTATTCATCTTTACTTACAATTGACTGACTTACAGAAGTGGGTGCAAAGCAAGACGCAGGCGCAAGACATCAAAGTGAAAATTGTTTATGGTTCATTTTGTTAAGGCCGTGCTCTGAGCACAGATGAGCATTGACGGCTCATACGTATGCACCGAGCATTTTTATGACATCCATGGCAGTAAGACCCCCATAATTGATGATACAATTCTGGCTTGAAGATGGTAACAGCTGTAAAGAGCGACTGGCATGTTTATATGTTTATTTACTGCTGCTGCTGATGCATTAATGATGAATCTTACGTTTCCTTCTCTATTTCTTCCACAGATTTACTCACCTGACCACACTAGCAGTAGTTTTCCATCCAACCCGTCGACACCTGTGGGTTCTCCTTCACCTCTGACAGCCACAGCAGGTGCTGCCTCAGCAGCTACCGTGGTGACTGCTGCCGGCACCCCGTCTGGAAGGCCAGGTAGAGCACCAGTGTTTGATTTTAATCTCATATGCACCTCCTATAAACCTACACCATAGATAAAGTGCAGAATTGAGCGTGCACTTTACTGAAACTGCTTTATAAAGGCTTTTTCTGGAAAAGAGTCGGTGACAGACACACATCAGATTGTGTTAGAATAAGGCTGTGACCTGGAATACCCAAGCTAATTAAAAGGCTTTCATGAATATGACTTTAATTAATTTAATTACTTTTACTATGCAGTGCATTAGTTGGATTAATTAAAGCCTAAGCGGAGTGAAGTGTGAAGTTCCCCTAAAACTTAATTTAATACCCCTTTTAGTCGTGAAGAAACTCTAATCATTCCCTACTCATTCTCCTTTATCTGTGCCAGGGCAGTTAATGCCATTTTTACATTAATCCAGTCTAAAAGAAAGCTTAGTTCATTCAGGGATAACGCTGCGCAGTCATGAAATCAACAGCTCAACAGCAGTATTTGAAATCATACCAAAAAAAAAAAATCTATGTATTTTTATGGGACATTAATCTCAAGCAAAGAGAAGATATGCTTCATGCTGCTTTCTGTCTGCAGAGCACACAGGGGCATGAAATCAAGTTTATTCTGACCTCAACAAGACACCTGCACCTCAAAACAGAGCCTGACTTGCTGGTCCAGCGTCCACAACATGGGCTTTATTTTCATGGCAGACAGAGCGCTCCACATAGACTCCTGCTGACATCAGAGGCCAGATTTGGCTCTCAGCTTTTTAGGAGGGTCTTTCTTCATGTTCATAAATTTAGATCCAGCCGCCAAGTATTTTCTGAATAACATATACGTTTTTACTTCTTTAAGTATCTTTAAGTATTGGAAATGAAGTTTTAATGACAGCCCTGGGATGACAGTTGACATGGAAAAGACTGGAGCTTTGTCCTTCTGGGTGCTTTGGATTTGAAAAAGGATTTGAAAATCTTGTAATGAAAGTGTTTGAAGTGGGTCTTGAATTACATTTTCTTTTCATTGTTGTTTTTTTTGGTAGAACTGTTATCCAAGTTTTTATGGCTTATAATAGTGACTCGTGGTACTTGCCCTACTTTGTAATAAGACACATTTTAGGGAGTAGATTTATTGTTGCATAATCCTGTTTTGCCAAACAAGTGCTTTGCAGTTTGGGTTTTTTATGTCAGCTTGTTTTTTTTTTCTTTTAAAGACAGACTCACGGGCCTCCCTCTAAATTGTATTCGTGTTGTGCAACAAATGAAGAGAACAAAAACAGGAAAGTAGTTCGAAAACAGTGCAGGGGGCCCCTCTTCCGACCCCTACAGTAGAGAAAGCACCTAATGGAGGTTCCTGTCTGTGCCTGCCTGAGTTTTTCAGTACAGCAGAAAGAGACCTGCATAAGAGGACTATGTATGGTCAGAGGTGTTGACAGAGGCGAGAAAGAAAAGGAAAGCGAACGAGGCGGGAGGACAGTAAGGGAAAGCCCAGTGTGTTGTTTTAGCGGGCAGTTGTGTCATGTGTGGTAATGGAGTGGCGACAGCTGTCTCTACGTATGCCCCCCTCATCCTCAGCTGTTGCCCTGCCCCATGGACAGCTGTTCCCCCCGACACACACACACACAGAAACACACACCAGGCAGCAAAAGGCCTTGTTTATCTGCCAGTGGGCAAAGGAGGGTAGCTGTGACTCAGCTGATGAGGAGGACTATGACAGCCTCACATAGGGAGATCCCCCCTCTTGACATATTTACAGTTCAGCATGCCACACCTGGCAGCATAATAATGTAATTTATAATCCAGTTTGTCATCTAATATGTTACAAAAAACAGATGCTATTATACAGTGATGTGATGTTACTTTTTTTAAGAGAAAACATCCAATGTGGTATAAGCATCCAAGTTCAGTGATTTTTATTCATGGAATTCATGTAAGGAAAAAAAACATACTACAAAATGAATACGTCTGGGTTTGGAGGAAATGGATTTTGTTTCACTAATTATTTGCCCTTATTGCGCTTTTGGGGTTAGAAGAAAGAACGATACTTTGAAATTGGCACAAAAATTTGGCTCGCCGTTGAAAATCCATTCATCATTTGGATTGCACCAATATACAGCGACATTACTCAAGACCGGTTTGTTCAATTAGCCCTCTCTGGTGCACGTGGGGACCAGAGCCCAGGGCTAATTTTTCATAGCCGCCAGCCAGCAGAGGCTCATGTGGAGTTCCTGTCTCACTCACCTGGGAGAAAGCTGAGGCAGAACAGAGGCTTTTTCATTTCCTCCTCCAAAGTCACTTTTAATAGTCTGTTAATTAAAGTCTGATTTTATTTCCAAGGCTGGGAGTGTAAAGAAACATGAAAACTCAAGAATAAAAGACCACAGAAGTTCAGTGAGACATTTCATCGGCATGGATTAATGGAAAATACTTATTTGAACAGTTTCCTGAGCTTGATGGAGGTTTGATTTTATAAATACGATATACATACAAATATACATTAAGTACTTACTCTCTTTATCTGTCAGCGTGTGTTTGTTCAGTGGTTTATTGAGTGTTTGGTCTGACCACATTTGTAAAAACAAACACTTAGCAACAATTAGGAGAAAAAATATTACATTAGTCAACTCACAGATGAGGCTCAGGCTGCCTTTCTACACTACATCAGGCTCAGAACGACTCTTTAATCTCTTTGCAATAAATGATTCCCCTCATTCTGGTCTGCATTTTTATTGTTTTGCTGTGATAAGAATGGGAGAAAATTACCCAAAATGAGTATTTATATGCACCCTAAATGATAGATAAGCAAAACAAAGTCTCCATCTGTAGAGTATGTTACAGTGGACCAAGATGTAGGCTGGGTTTGGCATTCGTCCACCTTAATAGACACCAGAAGAGCACGGAGAGCCCTGAGCTGGAAAGGCCTGCAGACATCCTATCCTGTAAATAAGCTGGAAAGGTTCATTATTGTCAGAGTCCATTAAGGTTATTTGATTGTATAATGCATTGCCTCCTGTTGCACATGGCATGCAGGTTACTGGGATGATTGCGCATCAAAAAAACGACAAAGAGAGAGGAGATGTGCTGGAACTGGAAATGTGATGAGCAGATGTGGATTCCTTTTTCCTTTGCACTAATTTACACCAGATCAAATCAGCTTGATTCGCTTTCCTGAACTGGCCGGTACATTGACTCTTTGGCTCAAATCATTGTACAAAATCCACTGTGAATGCCTTCCAGCCAAAGGTAAACTGTAATCTCTTGTGCACTGTATCCCCATATCTAAATTGCATGATGAAATACATGATTTTTCTTTTGGAATGAGAAGGAGAAAAGCGCCATAGTAGATTTGGCTTTATGGGACACATTAGTGTAAATGAATCGTTTCTAGTTTCTAGATGTGCATGCTGTGAAATACATGAAAACAAACTGACTGTAGTCACCAGTCAGAGAGGCATTTGACTGACAAGAAACTAAGGAGAGAGATAACTCGGCAACACTAGCAAATGTAGTGGAAGAGTATGAACTTGATTGAATCCAGATGTTGTTGCATATTTCCTTCATCACAAACCCTGATGAAGGCCATGTGCAGAAAACACACTGCATTTTTGATCACTTGGATGACTTTCTAGATGCTCAGTGTTTTTTTGTTTTTGTTTTTTTTTTTAAGGAGGAAATGTGAAGTAGAACTTGTGTTTACAGTCAGCCTTGTCATTTCTCATATTATCCTCAAAGCCTGTATGATTATTAATGTGCAGATGCAGCCTACATTTCAGGCTGGAAGAGGGTTTTAGACAAACCCTCCACTGGCTCATGTGTCAGGATGTAGTCCAGCCATCAGGAAGTGATGCAGTTGAGCCCCTTAAACATAAAAATATCCCATATAGAACAACAAGAAACCCGAAAATCAGGATGTCAGTGTGTTATGACTGTGTGTTATGATGTGTGCCACATAGCCATTGTATTGGTGCACCCGGCGGAGCAGGATACCGCCATCAGCCGTGTTGATGTGTGACTGAATCACAGGGATTGCTAACGCTGCCTCTCTTCCTCTCTCATCAGGTACCAACCAGTGGCCCCGCGCAAGTGGACAGACCCCTTCCTCTCCAAATTATGAGAACTCGCTTCACTCACTGGTAAGCCCCCCGTCCGCCTCCGTCCTCAACTGAGCGCAGCACATGATGGATGCTCGCTGTAGATAAGTTACCCGTGAAGGTCTGAGCTAGCATTACAGGGAGATTCCTGTCTGACAAATGTTTCGCTGAGGAAGGTGGGGGGGAGTGGGATAACCAAATTGAACAATACCTGTCCCTTGGGGCTTGCCATCTGTCCTCAAGTCCGTGGGCCAGGACAGAGATGACAGTTGGGGGATGGGTTTTTAGTTAAGGGGGCTGACGTGGGGCTAGCAGCTGTTTAGTGAACCCCTTCTTCAGGATTCCTTCGCTGCCATGCGACCAGAGCTGCAGATCAGCTTTCACGCAGCGTTCTACCTGATGCACACGCAGGGCATTTCCATATATAGAGCGCTTATCATAGCAGAAGTACAAACTGCTTTTCATGATAAATAGAAATGTAGACAAATAAAGACAAATAATACAACATCTACATCAAAGCAAAGTGTATTCAACAGTATTTTCTAAGTGTCATTATTGTACATTATCAATCAACAGATGTGCACAGTTAAGAGCTCCTTACTGTCTCCTTGCTGCTCGTTTGTCAAACATATTGAAACCCATTTAGGGTTTTTGTATTTTACAGCACACTAAAGAAGTTTTCAGAGACAACCTGCCACATCATTTACATGTTAAACATGTTTTCAACACATTTGTTCCCACATTTATGCTTAAAATACAGAACACTTTACACAGCACTTTATAGGGCCACAATCAGGCCAGCTCTAATCTTATCACACAGGTCCATTCAATCAGCCAGTTGCATGTGAGGACGCTATTGAACGTCACCATTTTTAGACGTTTCCTCCCACTGTGCTTCCAGCATTGTTTTTTTCTCTCCGTGGCCACTAAAGATAACTGAGAGCACACAAGTGAAACGAACAATGCAAGTGAATAACATCAGATAACCTGAAAATTAGCAGCTGATAAAGCAGCTGACTTCAGTACACGTCCTGTTTGACATGATGTAAGACAAAACACAGTACTCCAGGATTTCACTTGTATTATTTTGTATCTACATCTTATAGTTGTTACAACTGGTTTTGCTGGTTTGTAGTAGTGCAGTAATGTTTATGATCAATAATGCCGGTAGATAAAGACTTTTCGGTAGTGATCGGAATAAACATTTTCTCTCTGGGAAGCTGTTTGAATTGGAAATTTATCATTGTTTCTTTTGGATATTGAAATTTGTGAAAATTGGAAAAAAATTGGACACAAATGATGATGAGAAGATGAAAATAGCATTTTAAAGTGTTTCTAGATTTTTCTGTTTTTCTTTATACTTTGTGTCACATGGAACATACACTGAGCCTCCCTGCAAGGAGCAGCCATTTATTAACTGTAAACTATCTTCCAACCATAAAATAATTTATAACTACATATCTTTTTACTCTGAGCTGTAAAAAATAGGGAACACTGAGCCTTAAACTTTACGCCAGAGACCTCCATATAACTTTTACTTAAAATGGTTCCATTTCAGTTTTTAATAAGTAAATTATGTCAGTGGTAGGCGGTGAAGGGGAGTCCAAATGATGACCTATTCCCAGAATTTGTTTACGAGTGTATAGAAATCAAAGCATGCACCACAGTTTCCTGGTAGCTGAGTGAAAAACTTATTGGGAATTTGGAAAGCCCCATTAGTTCTAGAAAACAGCGAGGAACAACTGTCTAAACAGGAGAGTTGAGGATTGAATTACGGTCGAAATGACTAATCTTCTGAGTGAATATGGTTAGTGGGCCAGCGACAGCCGTTTATATTAGGTTACGACTTAATAGCTGGCTTGGATAATCCATAAAACATTCCTGTAAAGTGGCCTGTTGCTTTATATCACGTAGGTGTACTGAAAGGCACAGCTGGATTTAATGAATATAACAGTGCAAAGTAATATTAGGTATTATAATTATATCACTCAGGGGTGATATTGGACAATAGAGAACCATCCATGATATTTATTCCAACAAAGAAAAAACAAAATGCAAAACTTGGGAGCGAACGGCATAAAGAAACTTTTGTGCCTTGTTTTTAATATAGTGTGGAGGATGTGAACTTTGTGTAACACCTCCTACAAACCCAAAGGGAAGGAGAAAAGACTGATACTGTGTAAGAAGTTATTAAATGTGCAAACAACAAACATTTTCATCCCCACAAACTGAATGGTCAGCAGCTGTGTGCTTCCTTCCAAATCCTGCACTTCTTGTCTGTTTGTCTTTACAAAAACAATCTCTCTCCAGTGTGTTTTCTAGTATTTATAGATACTGATCTTTTTTCATAATCCTGTCTTATTCTTATTTGACTTTGCCAGAAAAACAGAGTTCATCAGCAGTTACATGAGCATCTCCAGGATGCCATGTCTTTCTTAAAGGATGTCTGCGAGGTACTCTTCAGATAGAGTCTTTACTCATTACCTGTTTCATACATCTTTCTTCATTTTGGTTCCGCTCACAAATCTGACTTGCAGTCCACATTCCTCACAGTGAAATGCAGTTTTATTTTTATTGCCTGTGTTGCCATATTGTCATGTTATGTTGTCTTTTTTTAGCCATTCCAGCTTGCAGTAATCAGCTTAGGTGCTAATGTCTAAATGAATTGTTGAAACACTCAGTGTTGGCTATGCATCTGTCACTTATTCATTTTGACCACAAATAAAGGCATTTGTTGACTTTTACTACTCAAGCTGAAACGGCTTGATTGATCTTGCATTTGAATTTCCTTTTTTATCTTATGTCTCAGATGTTTTTTTGTTTCTTTTCAAGTCCACACCATACAATCAGTGTTTTCAATTTTTGTCCTAATGTGCTTATACTAAGCTCCTCTGTCCTTCTTTTCCTCCCCTCTCCCTCCCCCTAACCTCCTCAATCCCTCTGGCCCTCCCAGTCTCGAATGGAGGATCGTCTGGACAGACTGGATGATGCAATCCTTGTTCTGAGGAACCACGCAGTGGGCTCCACCGCCAGTCTGCCCAGCGACATACACAGTCTGCTGGGACAGGCACAAAATGGGCCAATAGCAGCCATTGGAGCAAACTTCCCTGCCTCGGCATTGGTTCCAAGTCGGACAGCAGCGATGGTATGAGAACTTGACATAAGTATTTAGAGCTTAAATTTCATATACTTTCGGGATGTTGTAGAAAGTGATTGAGAAACATATTTCTCTGGGGTGTTTGTGTATGGTATTTGTTAAACTCTGCCACACAAAAATCCTCAGCCACCTGTTCGAAACAGGTCCACCGCCATGTGTAAAAACTAGACATTTTCCACACATGAACAGTTGAATTTATCCTGACATATTTTCCATAAGTGTAATGGCTGGCCTAAAGCTCGCCCTCTTCTTGAGAGCGGCTGTATACACAAGGGTAAAAGAGAAATGAGAAAAACAGACGTAGTGGAGTGAAGTTGTACTTTGGTGTAGGAAGCATTTGTGTGTTGCGCTACTTTTAGAGATGAAGTGTAATACTTTTGAGAAACAGGGGAATGCACATCTCAGTATAAATCATCATGTGTTCACCCATCCTCCGTATTTCATTTTAAAGAGCCAGGAGATTTGAACACATCTGCAGTGGAAATTAAAATGGGGCGACTCGTCCAACTGTAATCCAGAGATGTTTGGAAATAATTTGGGTCATACTCGTGAAAAAAACCCACTGAATTAGTACAAAGGAGTCCAAATTCCTTACCTGGAAAGATACCGGATGTAAATGATGAAGAAAAAGTCACAAAGTTAAACATAAACACATTTAAAAATATGTTTTCTGATAATATTCACATTTTTTGTTTTGCTCCTTTAAAGTTGTAGCTCCCTGATGAAAATGATATCCTCCCACTGTTAACATTAAATTAGATATTACCTTTTGATCAAGACCAGAGATCTCTTTTTCCACACAAATATAGTTTTTATTTAAACCAGCCCGATGGAGTTTTTAACTGGTCTCAATTTAATAAAGATGCCTCCTGCATAAGCAAATGAGACCAACAGTGAGAAGATTTGCTCTTTCTTTTAGTTTTTAGAAGTTACGCCTGCCACCGGGTCAGATTTTTCTGTGAAGTCAGACCAAACGGCACTGGGGTTTGCTCGACTGATTTCGAGTTGCTTCAGCTACCAGCAATGCAGTCTCCTGCAGTGGGGAATATGTAACCTAACGCTTGATGAAACATCACCTTTGTCCACAGGGACCGCCAAAATCAACAGAAAATGAAAAGTTCCATAGAGCTGCTTTAACAAAAATGATTCTATTAAACTATTTTTTAAAATGAATGTTAAACAAAAACAGTATATTTGTCATTTCTACGGCTGCAGATAGAGCATAAGATAATGTCTTCACGTGGCCTGTTTCATCCAAATCCCCAAAATATTCAGTTCTCTATCACACTAGACAATGAAAAGCAGCAAATCCTCATAATTAGGTTATAACAGGTTTAATCAATTATCAAAAACAACTACCAGTTGTTATTCTGTCAATCAGTTAATTGATTAATTGATTCAGCATTTTTCAACTCAATCTCAAACATCAAGCTGACATGAAACATACACAGGCACATGCACATACACATACAACTTATCCTGCACACAAAAAACACATATTAAATAAAAATATTCTCTTCTGATGCCCATTTCAAATTTAGTGCAAATAAAAAGCCAGAATGAAAAGATTTACTTCATGTTTCCATTAATTTCTGACATCTTAATGTTCATTTTTCACCAAAAAGATCACTTGTGTTTTGCTGGTACAATCATCAAAGCTGCACTTTATTTTGATCCAACTTCAAGTCAGGATTTTTTATGTCCCTCTCTGGTCTCAAATCTCCATCACCGACATTCATTTATCTTAAACACAGTTAAAGTTTCTTGTTTGCTGCATGGCTCTGTGTTCTCTGTCACTGGGTGTTTTCACTCTGATGCTGAAGTTATTGGATCTTTCAGAGCAGCTCGTTTTGTCCCCTAACAAGAATTTCTCTGTGGTTGTCAGAAGAGCTCAGTTTGATGTATTTGTTACAGAGAGCTCGGTTGTGGCAGTGATGTTGACCGACTGCGACTGTGAGATAGAACATACTGTGTCTGCACTAACACAGCACTTCCTGTGTGGGAACAGGTCCCTTCAGACAGAGCTCCCCAGCCTCGGCGCGGCACAGCCACAGGCTTTTTACTCCGGCTGACAACCCGCCCTCCACCCCTGCTCCACCCCCCACCCCCCCTTCTTTTTAACAACCCAGGAAATCTGAATCGTTGGAAACGTGTGTCTGAACCCGCGGCCTCCACCCAAATAGAGGTCCTCAGCTGTATGGTAATCAGGCCCAGCCATGAAAATGGCAGCGTTCTTTTCTTGCCAGAGCCCCGGCTTCCCTCCTCCTCCTCCAGACAAAGAGTTGTTTGGACACCTGTTGAGAGCACAGCAAAGATTAGCGCAGCGCTGAGGAAGGGGAGGGTCTCGGGGTGGTGGGGTTAACAGAGGCCAACAGTGACTGGGGATCACATTCCAGGAGAAAAAGCTGGGAATACCCTCCACCCTCGGTGACAATTTCCCCGCCTTTCCCTGGGTCTCAGAGGGGAAATCAAATAGCTCAAGAACATGTGGTAAACCTCAGGAAGGAGGGACTTTGTGGTACAACACGGTGGGAGTTGACCATTTTTATGTTATGAATGTGGAGCAAATAACAAGGAAATGGTCAGACAGTGGGGTGGGTTCAGTTTGACATCTTTTGAAACTGAACACAGAAGGATTTGTCTCCTTTTCGACATGAGAAACAGACGCAGTCTTTAGTTGTGGTTGCAGAAAGCTAAGCCTGAGAATGTCACAGCAGCGAATGTAACATAAACAGGGACAAATAAAGAGGCTTTCATAATGTATCGTAAATGGGTCTTTTCTTGAAAGTCCTGTTAGACAGGTGGCTTTTATTTTGCTTTGTTTTGTTTTTTTCTACAACAAACTACTGTGACACAAATCAGACCAAAGCACCACCAGTGTCAAGAACAACAGGCTCGAATGACTTGTCTCTGGCTCTGCAATACATTTCTTTTGTGTAAATAGTCACATCTTTCAATATATACAGGCTGTCAAATAGCATCCAATCTAAATTTCTATCAGAATTTAAATACCTAAAATAAAACCTTTTTAAATCTTTGTTCTCTGTAGATTCAAGTTCAAGGTCTTTATTTGTCAATTATTACAGTGAAGCAGTTGTTGGCAAAGAAATAGTTTGTTCTCAAGCTCCCTCCAGCAATGCTACCACAAACTTTATTGAAAGAAAATCATAAAATACAATCTAAGAAAAAAATAGTGTAGTTAAAAAAAGTAAAAAATATATGAACAAATTATAATCTTCCATTTTATTCTCTCTTCAAGCTGTTCAAAATTATTGTTTTATGGGCGCACAGGTGGCTCAGTGGTAGAGCGCCTTGTATGAGGCCTTAGGTTGCAGCGGACCCCGGTTCAATTCCCAGCTGGGGTCCCTTTGCTGCATATCTTCCCACCTTTCCTGTCTGTCTTCAGCTGTCCTATCTATAATAGTAAAGGGTAAACCCCCCTCCCAAAAAATAATTAAAAAAAAGCATTGTTTTATGTCTCGTCTCCTGAGCGCGTCTGCTTCCTTTCTTGACAATGTCCTTCCTGTCTGTGTAGCAGCCGGGTGGTGCCCACGCTGACGATGCTGCCGGCCTGAACAACAGCCACGGAGGCCTGGCCAACGCCGGCTCCACATCCAGCACAGAACTCAACCACCAAGTGGAAGTATTCAGAGGTCTGTCTGTCAGTCTTTTAAACTCATTATATGGCTAACAAGGCATGATATGGGCTTGGTTTTATTGTTTCTTACCTTTGCATTTACATTATCTGCTACAGGTCTTACCTCCGCCCTGGCTGGCCAGGTGCCGCCCACCCTGGAGCTGAAGGTGGAGAAGCAGGAAAAGGATGAGATGCACGAGAACCTCTCCACCGATGACAAGTCTGATGAGGAGAGCGACAGAAGAGATATAAGAACACAGAGGGCAGGCACACGCACCAGGTATAAAGATATTAATCATACACAAACAAGATCATTAACAGAAGAGAAATTATTTAGGTTTTAACCTATGTTTGGGAAAGGGGCAAGAAAATAGACCAGTAATTGTTAAAAACCAGACCAAGTATTGAGAATTAATGTTTTCTTCAGATGTAATAGAACAGAGGAGAGGAAGATGCCTGAGCAGTAGCCTGGAAGACAGATATTGTCTCCAATCACTGACAATTATCTGTGCATTTACAAAGTCAGTACTCTTCACAGAGAAACACTGAGAGGAAGAAATATAAATATACTGTACGTGGACAGGTACGCTCCACGCTGCTCATGTCTTAATCCAGCAGCAACAGCAATTAGTGGGGACACAAACAGTTGAAACTAAATTACAAACAGCTCCGGGTCAGAAAGTAAATCTGTGTTGTGTTACATTGATTAGCTGTCACAGACCTTAATGCGTGTCATTCTTTTTGCTTAATTAAGTTGACATATTTGATATGTTTCATGCTGTTTTTACAAAGTGTAGTACTGTAGTACTTAATAATGTTGTTTGCCACTTTCTCCTTGGGCATAATGGCTTCATATTATTACAAATGGTTTGGTAATTATCAGATTAGGTTTAATTTTGTTGGGCTGGGGCGCTCTGGTGGCCTTTGGGTTTGATGTAGTGAACAAGAGCCATGGCGTCACCTGTTCACAGACCTTTGTGTGTCTTTTCCCTCTGTCTCTCTCTGGTGTCCTATTGTTAAAGGTATAAATGCCCACCCAATGTTTTAGATTTGGATATTTTTATTTCCAGACAGATGGCGGGGGCCCTACTCTTCTTAGTTTGGACATAAGTTTGTTTTTTCATTATATGTCTTTAACAGTAAAGCAGTTCTTTCTCACACAGTATCACCGAAGATGAGGACCTGAATCCAGAGCAGAAGGCCGAACGTGAGCGCGAGAGGAGGATGGCTAACAACGCCCGCGAGCGCCTAAGGGTGCGAGATATCAACGAAGCCTTCAAGGAGCTCGGTCGCATGTGCCAGCTGCACCTGAAAAGCGAGAAGCCCCAAACTAAACTGCTCATCCTCCATCAGGCTGTGGCCGTCATTCTTAACTTGGAGCAGCAAGTCAGAGGTCAGAGTCCAGCAAATGAAAGCTTCATGCTATCAGTGTACATAAATGAAATGTCAATGCCACATCACATCAAATCAGCATCGACTCTTCATAGCGATTAATGTGTTCACATAACATTCCTGCAGGAGGTAATCTTATTTTAGTTTCACATCCAGGCTAGTGAAAACTGCAGTAAACTGAGATGTCCTCAGAACATATCGAATCTCTCACTGTTATTTAAAGACATCTCTGTCTCTCTGAACCTACAGAGAGGAATCTGAACCCCAAAGCAGCCTGCCTTAAGAGAAGGGAGGAGGAAAAGGTGTCTGGAGGCTCCGGTGACGCCCAACAAGCCCACACAGGGGTCCATCCAGGCCTGACTGACACATCCAACCCTATGGGCCACCTCTGAGTAGCAGACAGGTACTCCCACTTCCATTTTCCCACACTGTTACTTTCAGTATTGATTAATTTGATTAATCGATCATCTTAGGATCCCAGGCAGGAAAAGTCAGTATTGTCATTTATCCCATCTTATACCTCTTTAAGCTTTCTCTTAACTGACAAAAATTGTTGTAATGGTTTTCTACTATTTAATGTTTTTTTCTCTTTTTTATGTTCTGGATTTTATTTCCTTTTTTATTCTATCTATTAAAAATTAAAAATGTCCATCACAATTTCCTAAATTCTAAGGTGACAGCTTGTTTTGTTCAACCAACAGTTCAAAACTCAAAGATATTTCATTTACAGTCATATAAGCTATAAGTGGTAGTGATAG
Source organism: Scortum barcoo (assembly GCA_023238725.1). Taxonomy (NCBI): domain Eukaryota; kingdom Metazoa; phylum Chordata; class Actinopteri; order Centrarchiformes; family Terapontidae; genus Scortum; species Scortum barcoo. Next base: position 26,939,039 of record CM041531.1, read on the forward strand.
CACTTTAAATCAATATGCTCAAATCAAATGTTTCAATTTGTTTTTTCTCCTTGTGTGATAGTTGATTACTGGCCTCTGATCAGTGTGTTCCTCCCCTCCCCTCTCCAGATCAAAGCGATCCAGATCATTTCTGTCCCATTTGAGTCGGCAACCTTGCTTCCCAGTGACGGACAGGACTCACAGTTTGTGACACCAATTGGAGGAGACAGACCACTTGAAGCGAAACTACGACACAATCCAGTCCTGAGATTGAACAAAGAGCCGAGCGTCCAGCTCCCTGTGACCAGTTTCCATCTGCAAAAATTCTCCCCACCCAGAAAAATCAGCACATATCACCATCTGCAAGAAGTGTGTTGCTTCTGAACAATCAGAGACTTCGCAATCTCCTCCAACCGTATGTGGAAATTGCCTTGTGCCTAAACTGAATTGACGAATGCATTGTAACAGCAATTGTTTTTGTTTGTCTGTCTTTTTTTCCTATTTATTATGTTATTGAGTGTATGTCTAAAGGGAAAGTAAGTTCAAAGAGAAGTATGCGGCTTTTCAGTTGATCTATAGTTTGCCAGTGTCACCGCTAAAACTGAGCACTCCAACCCGGCAAATCTTTGGCGAGTCCGAGATGAGGGGAAAATATTTGGGCACTGAGAGGATTAATTTATTGGCCAGTTTAGAGTCATATTTATACCCAAGTGAAAATGATCATTAGCTGTTAGAACTGAAGATTTAGCGCCCCCTGTTTTTTTTTTTTTTTTTTTTAAAAAGAGGATATATTATTTATATTTATATTTTATTCATTCTGCCACTGGCCACCTGCATAACCAAAACTACCTATGTTTGTTTTTTGTGTAGTTTAGAGCAGTTTCTGTGCTACTGACCAACAGAATAATAATAATGATACTAGGCCCGCCTACACTAGCATCAACAATATTGTCTACAAAGGTGACAGGCAAACTCTAGGTTTACTGAAAGCTCAGGTTTAGTTTCCTCCGTAGTGAGCAGTGAAAATACAGAGAGCAAACTGTTTGCAAACCTTAGCATTCCCTGCATATTTTTAGTGTCTTAACTAAAGGAAAAGGGGACTTTGGTTCCTTTGCCATATAGTGTTAAATGTAAGCAGTGACATATTTTTGCAGATTCTTGTCTTTGTTTAGCCTCCTGACGTCAGCACAGAGGTGGCTTGTTTTTTCGTTTTTGTTTGTTTGATTTTTTTTTTCATTTTCGCGCCACCAGCTAATCAGAGTTTGCTTGATGAAGACATAGTTTAAGAAGAAGAAGAAAAAAAAAAAACGAAGACCACACTTTCTCCTGGCCTGATGAACACATCGCTTCCTTTTCTTTCTGTTCATATCTCGAGACATTACATTTCAAACGCAGTTATTCTGAATAAACATTTAGTTACGCTTGTTTGTGTTGTAACAAGTCATTTCTTTAGGCTTCCAGCATTATAATGTCCAGCATCAGTCAGAGGAGAGAACTTTTAAGTTATTCTTTTTTTAATCTAAGCCGTGATACACAGTACAATAAGACAGACTAGATATTTCATGGGTTTTGTTGAATATCATAGAACTGTAGCACAATAATGAACAAGAACAGTAAACAGGTTTTTCTTTTATGTTTCACGCCATGGCTTTATTTTGTTTTCCCTATCAGTGTGCATGCTTTATGTTTCTCCTTTTATTAAGTCTTTGGTCTTAAGACTTGCTTTATATTCCATTTATTTCTTTGTATATTGTCTTCTATCATTATCTACACCTTAAACAAGGCTGCCACATTCAGAATGATCATTCTGTACAAAAAAGGGACTTAAATTAGAATAAAAGATGCCACACCAAGAGTTTACATTAAACATTTATCATTTAACAACTTTGTTTTAATGAAAAAAAAAAACTTTAAGCGTTTTTGTGTATTCTCTGACTGAATGTGGCCTTGTTCTTCATTTCAGTATTCATGAGCTTGTATTCATGTTGGCAGACTTTGATTGAGGGTATAATGTACACCACTTCCTGCTCTCTCCTTCATCTTTTTTTTTTAATTTCCTGTTCTTCCTATATTTCTTTGCTCCTCTGTTTGCCAAGTTAGACTTTGCTGTACTCCCAGATGCTTTCCCTTGTATAATATATGAAAAAAAAGAAAATCAAAAGGAAAAAAAAAAAACATTTGGCTTATTTTTCACTGTAGTTAGTCTTTTATACAATAATACTGTAAGAATATTTCTTGAATTCTAAATATTACTCTTTCTAGATTTTTGAAAGCAAAAGTTTTGAGTAAAAAGTTTCTTACTTTATTTTACTATATTAGATAGTAAAATGTACGGTTATTTACAATAACCTGTCCATTATTACAGGAAATTTACAAATGGCATCTCATGAACATAGCTGGCTTGTTGCTCGTAGTCTAGTACTTTAGTACTCTAGAGCATCATACGAGCTCCAGATTCGACCTCCATCTTATCCTTCAGTCTCCGTTGTTGATTGAGAAAAGATTTGTAATGGTGTCAAATGAAAACATATTGTCGATGCACATCAAAAGAAAAAAGAAAAAAATACAAGAACAAAAAACTGCGGCTACAGGAATTTGAATTTTCTGTCCTTTTCAACAGAAAAACAAAATGTATATAACATTTATGTTGCAATAAATGTGCCATCTTTTTTAAACTCAATTGTACGTGCGTTTATTTCTCTCACTGGGCAAACACATCCATCACCGTTTCTGTTTCTGCTCCATATTTGCATTTTCTCCTCTCCATAAAGTTTTATTTTATGAAAAGGCACAGGAAGGATGAAATAGGATGAGATCAGAGACACGGTGGTTCATTTAGACTTCCTTATTGTTTTTTTTTGTTTTGTTTTGTTTTTTAAAGACATTTCTACAGTGGATTTAGGCCAAATGAGTGTTTTATAGTATGTAACTCATTTTTAAAAATAATACCAGTGGACCATTGTAGTCTGTATGAAAAGTGCTATGAATATATGTTTCTATTTTTAATAAAGTGTGATAGCAGCGTACTGTACTTGTGCTGTGCTCCTACTTTTTTTTCATGTAGATTTACACAAGATGAAGAAAGAGATGCAGACAGGTCCTGTACGAAAGCCATTTTATCTTTTAATGTACAAATTCAATGTGAATTTATATCTTAGTTTCTTTTCAGTTTCAATATGGTTGATTTGTTTACGCTTTGTTTCGCACATGCATCATGTAAATGCAAAGGCAAAAACACAAGATAGATGACCTGAAACTAGAGTGCAGGCATGAAACTGATGCAGATATTATGAAAAGTACCAACCTAAACTGTGTTTTCTAATAAATGTCTTCAGTGGAAGCGACTTTCTGTGGACTGCCATTCTCAATCTGCTACTTGTGCCGGGAGTGAAGTTAATGAATCCCAAAAGTGTTGTGTAAATGCTGCTCTAAACCTGGAGGTCTGTTGTGCTGTAAATCTCAGACCCCATACATCTGCACAAAATTATCCTCCTGCAGATGTGTGCATGAGAGCGCTCATCACGTCCTGAGAGGCCTGATCCCACTTCACTTCTCTGACAGAGGTGACACTCTGCAGAAAACTGCTGACTGCTGTTCTGCCTGCTCAGTAAATCATGACCGTCATCTTTCAATATTCTCCGCAGGGACAAACAGAACGTGTGAGTGTGTCGGGCTGTTGCTGGTGCTGGTGGGTGTGCATGTTTTCTGTAGGAGTGGGACCACTATGTCTGAAGGCTGACTTCCTGTCATGGCTGCTGGGCCAGCTGACAGAAAGTCCTTGGCTCACAGCCTTGAAGCTGGACCAAAGAGCCTGCTGCTCCTCCTGCTCCAAACAGTAAGATAATCCGCCTCTCTGCTACTTTGAGGATGCATGCTGTGCTAACATGCCTCTTAAATTGAGCATTTCTCTCAAGTACGTTCCTATTTTCCCCTATAATTTGTACCAAATTACACAGTTGCTTCTAGGAAGACTTCCTGAAAATTACTACGAAATTATTAGAAAATAGCAGCCCCATAAAATGAAGTGTTACCTTTTGTTTTTTTGTTTTTTTTTTCTTTCAGATTACAGCAGCAGCACGCTGAAGCTACAGTAATATTTCCTCTAAATGAATTCAAATTAGTTCAGCAATTTGAATGAGAATAGCCCTGCTTTAGGAAAACAGAACCTGCAGCTCAGTTGTTCTCTGATGGTTTCCTATGATATTCTGTTTACTATTCTTTTATATTTGGTACAGTAACCTTTGTTGCAGGAGTCACACAGCCTCTCTTCATCTCAACTGTGAACTAAATACTTAAGGGGCCTTTTACACAACTGTGCACAGGGGCCCATTGTTTCATAATCTGTCCACCGTACCATTACGGGGTCATATGGACAAGAAGAACAACAGCAAATTGGTCATTTAGGAGTTAAGGATGGGGCTAAAATCTGTTGCTAAGCACCCTTTTGATGTTTTTCAGTCTTTTAAAAGAAAGGAAAAAGTTAAAAAGATAGTCAGCAGACTGAGAGGAGTCTTGTGTTTTCCCTTTTACGTATGCTTGTTGACTCTGCTTCTGTTAATCTCACAACCTTCATTTTAGTTTTGTCATTTTGGCTCCAAATGTTCTTCTATAGTTTCTCTTTTCATTCTTTTTTTTTATTTTAGTTATATTTATCTTACTTGCTATACGTATCTATATTCATTTCTGTTCTTGTAGTGCCGCAACAATTGAATTTCCCCTCTTGGGATCAATAAAGGTGCATGTTGTTTTATCTCATCTTTTCCATAGTCTGAAAGTGTAGAATCCAGCAGGGACAGCAGGCATTTTCTGTTCTGTTAAGATTTGTTTCCACACCACACAGTTGACGGTGAGGATGGTCTCAACCCCATCATGATAAAACTGATTAACTGTCCTAAGTAAAGTTCTGTAAAAAAAAACAAAAACAAACTGTACTTTTCCACGTGCTGGATTTCTTGACCATTCATGTCTTGTGATTGATCTCACAGACGTCCACCACTACTTCTTTTGTTGTTGGCTGCACACTGGTCTACTGGGGATGAAACTTCATTCCTCCAAGATGCCTCATTAGAGTTAGACATCAGACTGATGCGCTGTCATCTGCAAACTTAAACAACCTCACAGATTGGGATGGGAAATATGGGAATTTCTTGACCACCTTGTCCTCAGCTGTAGATACTGCCTACCTTGTTGCTGCAGAGCCCATTTTTATCTAAAAAAATATCTGGAATGAGTTAAATGTGCCTGTATGACATCTCCAGTGAACGTCAGTGAGGTTGATTTGCCGCTGGAAAGCCTGCAGTCCTTCTTCTAATCAAGGCTGAGCTGTGTACTGAGCATGCCCAAAGGTCCCAGCTGTGGCACCTCAGCGGAGAACAGAGCTCTCATTGTTGTGCTGCTGTAACCCAACACAGCAGCACAGGGCTCAGATTAAAGGCTGTGGCACTGCGCCGTCTCTGTGGACACAAATATACACAAATAGACACAAATATAGTGGACCACTACAAATACTCTGGGGGCAGCTGGGCCTCCAGTTTAATGTAGTTTATGTTGCACTGGCAAGAAAAAGAGCTTTGACTTTATCATTTCTTCAAAATATCTGCTTAAGTCAGAGTGAGCGTCACAGTCTGTTTTTTCTTACATTGGCAGTGCTGGACAGTAACTAAGTATAGAGTTCTGCACTTAAGTACAATTTTGAGGTATATGTACTTTTCTTGAGTATTTTAATTTAATGCTAATTCATACTCATTTTTTGCTGGATTGCATTTTTTAATAACTATCATTACTTTGATGATTCTTCATTCAAAACATGAGACCAACTTAAAAAATAAAATGCAGTTACAGATTTAACTAGCCAACAAAGTTAGTATAAAGTTAAAGTTATTATATGTGTGAAGTCTGTTCCTGGATTATATACACAAAAAAGTACAATATAATATGTACAGTATTCAAACAAGGCTGAAAGTGCATTTTGCTTACTACAGAGGCCATCCTGGATATTATTTATCACCGCTCGGTGTTGTTTGCTTAGTCCTGCACTTCCTTTTTAAGTACATGTACACACAGACACTTTATTTCTAAAATAATACTCACTCTCCAGGACACTTTCCAACATTTCTTCATCCCACTCAGCACAATGCCTCCCACCATCCCTGAGCATCACTTTATCTGTGGTGGTGCGTTCACTGCACCGTGTGTGACTGCAGCACTGCCTCCAGCACAGACTCTCATTAAGTCCCAGTGTTCAGCTCAGCTCACCATCCACTAGATGACGCTCTCGGTTTTTAAAGACATGCAGCTGAAAATTGTATTTATGCAGAGTGCAAACGCATCCAAGGGCATTAAATCATTCATGAAACAGATCATTTGTACAAGATATTAATATCTTCTTATGGACCTAAAGTTTCTAACTTGTTGTTTTAATCTTCTTTATTTATTTATTATGTCAGTGAGGTCATTTAGTAGTACTACTATTTACTGGTACTACTTTTTTTTAAGTAGAAAAAACTGTTTTTTTTATCAGTACTTTCCAATAAGATATATTATAATTACTGTCTTTCTGTGTACTTTTTTTAAACATAGCATGATAGTGTTTCAAAATGTTTTCATTTTGTATTTGTGTTTGAGTTTACATTGGCCCAGCTTCTTCCAAACTGAAGAAAAACTTTCATTACCCTCTCTTTGGTTTATTCGGCTTTAAAACTCATTATATTTGTTTTATAATATAATATAATATAATATAATATAATATAATATCCTTATGAGCAGACTAAGTGTCAGCTCCCCGGCTTGTTCCCCCCGCAGCTTTCAGACCCTCTTTAGACCCTGCCGAGCTGAGCCGGTCCTGGTGGGGGTCTGCAGGGCCCGGAGGGGGGCTCGGTGTGAAACGCGCTCCCGGAGCAGCGGTCTGTGTTTTGGGTGGGTGGGCAGGTTTGTGCGCTTGTTTTTGGAGGCGGAGCGGCCCGGAGGGTCGGACGTCCCTCTGAAGCTGCCGTGCTCTCTCTCTCTACAAAACAACACAGGACCAAATAAGTTAGCAAGCAGTGGTGTGGGCACTTTGCTCGGCCGTGTGTTTTTTTAAAACATCGTTTTTAACACACTTTTATAACCTGCGGTAACTGAACAACACAGACAAACGACGCCGGTGAGTAAAGCAGCTTCACGGTCTTCATTGATGTTCGTTCACTGACGCTAAACTAAAGAGGCTAAAACACAAACTCTTACCATGAAAACAAATGATAAACTAACTGGCTATAATCTGGACTTAGTTGTAAGGCTCCTGTGAGGCAGAAAGATGTGGAGAAAATCTAAAGTTTTTACAGTAAATCTGAAGGCTGGTGGTGCGTTCATGCCACCTGTTGCACTGAGCGGCGATGCAAACTGCGTCAAGTCAAAGTGCCGCAGTTTCTCCTGCTCTGTTACCGGACAAGATACTGTATTATTTCACTGTGACACTCTGTTTCTCAGTCACACACCACTGCTGTGCTGTTTTAATGCTGTTTATTGTGGCTCCTGGACGCTCACGTCGCATTTACCTGCCTGCAGATTAGTGAACCACCATTCACGTTACGTAACTTTATAATACTTTCCCACAGTGAGTCTACTTCAGGGCTGGTGGGCTTTCTTCAGACTCAGTGTAAGGACTCTGTGACACAGAAAACTAATCAGTTCACACAAGGAGATAAAGATCTGCTGAGTTAAATCTATGCAGGTTACCCCGGATTTCCTCACACACACACACACACACACACACACACACACACACACCTGCGTAGATCAAAGTCAGCACACAGCCCTGACCTCACACAGGGGTCATGAAGGCAGCACTGCCACTTTAGAGGACAGCCAAGAGTAAAAAGAAATATCACAGTGAGAGGGTTAAAAACTTCATGCTTGTTGGAGCTCTTGTGTTTTGGATACATGTCAGGGACCTGTTGTATGTCGCCTTTAGCTTTGTTGTGTCCTCGACAGCACTCTGCCTCCGGGACAAGACAGGACACCTCGGCCCTCTTCCTGAAGGCTGAAGAGTGTGAAGCTGACTAATGCTGACTAATTGGAGCACCATGATTAACTAATCCATGCATTCATTCACATGTCAAAACCAAGCAAATTATTCTCATGTGGTGCTGGGAGTGGCCGACGTGTAGAAAATAAATGGTTCCTTGTTGTGCATTGTGGCAGAAGCAGGTTTATTCGTCAGGTTTATTCGATTTAGTCATCAACAGTTAAATCAAAAGGCCAACTGTTTTGATAATCGGTTAATCATCTGAGACATTTTTTAAGAGAAAGCGTCCAAATTCTGTGATTTCGGCTTCTTAAATGTGATTTTTTTTTCAGGTTTCTTTGGTTCCTTATGACAATAAACTGAATATCTTTTGGTCGTGGACAAAACGAAACATTTGAGGATGTAACCTTGGGCGTTGGGAAACAGTGATCCACATTTTTCACCATTTGGCGACATTTTAAGGACTACATAACTAATGAATTGAGATAAAAATCGACAGATAATGAAGATTCATTTGTTGCAGCCCTACTCTGCGAACACCATGTACTTAATGCACTTATTAAACACAGGAGAGGTGCTTTTTCATGCAGCAAATGACAAATCTTTCACAAGATGCATGAGGAACTGAGTGGCTTACCACCTTGGCTAACCAATTTCTTGGGGGAAACCATGAAATCTATCAGGGTGCTATTTTATATTGTGAATTGATATAGTACATATACAATATAGTAACATTTTGGGAAAAATACAGTTGTCAGATTAATATATGTTATAATGATGCAGAAATGATAAAACAAAACGTACAACAGGCTGCTCATTTGTGTTTTGCAACTTTATCCACCATGGTATAATGGCAGAGTCTGTCAATTTTAAGTATAATCTTCTCAAGCTACGTAGCGTCAAATCTTTTTCTAAAACAGACTCTCCGTTGTCTATAGGTGTACCTTTTCTTGATCCTTGCTAATGCGATATATCCTGCCTTTGCCTTTTGTTGTCAGTCTTATCAGGGTCCTCCTTCCAGGCCCATCTCGGTCCGTCTCTGTTTTGTAACATCAGGTAAAGTGGGCCGCTATCAGCAAGGCAAACAGGAACCTGTTAAAAGGCCATTGTCCAGTGAAACACATGGCTGCTGCTGATGGCTTTGTTTTCGCCAGCTTCCCAGGCATAAACCATTTAGCAGCTTACTTTAATATTTGTACACAGCTTGATATTTATTGCCAGCTGTGTTCTCACGATCCTGCCGCAAATCTGTCAACTTTGACAACCCTGCGATTATTATGAATGTGACGAATAAGATTTTGTTGCTCTCTCTTCATGGTGCTTCCCATAAGCGTGGGCTGCAAATTACAATGTCATTTTCAAGGATCAACTATGCCTAACACCCACCAAAGCTGCATAGGGATGACAGCGTGCTCACATTTTTTCTGAGGTCTGACTGACTCACGTCAGAGTGTTATCTTTCAATCCTTTCCCTTAACCTGTTTAACCTATATTCTTCGTCATGCACTGTAAACAGTCATTTTGTTACACCGTACCTGTTACTTATACACCTCTAAGGCTTTTCTGAAGAGCGCCTGCTCATTTTTACAGGTAAAAAAAAAAAAGAATGTGGCTGGTGATGACTCATATTTTCAGAGATATCATGGTTTGTGAGACATTTTAGGAAACACAGGGAGCTTATTGTTTCCTTCCTCGTTTTGGCCAGACCACATTAGCTGAGCAGTTTGACGGAAAAGATCTCTGTGGAGAGAAAGCAAAACATTAAGAGGAGCAAAACAGCAAAAGGAAAATAAAGCGAGGAACATAATGAAATGCACCAAGCATTTAATGTGTCATCAGCTGTTGAGTGAGGATCTGGGAAACATTTGTTAATGTTTCTGTGTGTATTGTCTCATCTAATACAGCCTGTCTAAACCTTTGCTTGCAGAGGTGGACCACCTGATCCAGGGAGAGGGATTTATTTTCCTTCTGCATTCCTGATGGAGTCGTACAGAGTGACTGGCATTCCTAACAGTGGACCACAGCGGGGCCACACTCAGCCGTCCCGCCCCTCCAGGTCCCAGAGTAATGGAGCTGGTTCATACGGGCTCAGCATCCGTGTCCAGGGTATAGATGGACACCCCTATGTAGTTCTCAACAACCAGGACAGGGGTGCTAACCCTTATATCGACCCGAATAGGAATGGGTACTTTGACACCGAGGGCTCTTTCATTGAGAACTACGATGAGTATGACTTCAGGGGAGGAAAGGAGGCTGGATCCAACAGCCCCTTCATGGAGTACAGGTCTCAGAAGATGATGCATTACGCTGATTCTCAAAATGGCATCGCAGACTCGCAAGGAAAGAAACCATCCATGCTTCTGAACTATCAGAAACACCCTGAGATATTGCAGCCGTATGATCCAAACACCAACTCCCTGAACCTTGATGGTTTCCACAGCCTGCCCTCAAGGCCTCTGCCTCTGGCTGAGACTGGGAACCAACAGCAGAGTTCGTCCTCGGCTGTATCTGCACTGTCTCACACCAAGTCATTAAGCCTGGACCAGAAGAAAGCCCCCTCTCAGCAAGACAGAAGGCAACTTCCATCCCAGAGCCTGAGTGAAGCGGCCCTTCCCAAACCGAGGTCACAGCCTCAGTCTCTGCCTCCGGCCCAGCTTGCTCAGCCTCAGACCAGGCCACAGTCACAACTGGCTCAGCCGCAGTCTGAGCCTCTTCTCACCAACCTGAATCCACCTCAGACCAAACCAGGCTCCAAAACTCAGCAACAACCAGTACCTCCAGCCCAGCCCTCCACCGTGTCGAGTCCCACGAGTGAACAGAGCAAGACATCGTGTAGATCCCCCAGTTCAATGAGCAGCACCAACTCCAGCCTTGAGCGAACCCGCCGTGAGCCTGATGTCCTTCCTTTGCGCAGGACTGACTCCAGCGGGCCAGTTCTTCAGTTCTCTTCCCGCTCCCGCCACTCCTCCTCATCTTCCACCTCTAAGGCTCTGTTGGATGAACAGATGGAGGCCTTGTATGCAGACACCATCAACCGCCACGAGAACCGCCGCTACATCCCTTTCCTCCCTGGTTCAGGCAGAGATATTGACACAGGCTCCATTCCTGGTGTCGATGAGCTCATTGAGAAGTTTGATGTCAAAGATGGTAGCCACCAGCGCAGGGGCAGGGCGGGGCGCAGGAACAGGATCAATCCAGAGGACAGGAAGCGCTCACGCAGTGTGGACAGCGCCATGGGCCTGCGAGACGGCTCCAGCTTCATGGACGAGTTCAGCCGGCAGCGAGGCACATCGATGGAGCATGTCCTGCGGCCATCGCAGCTGCGCCTGCAGAAAACAGCCGGCAGTCAGGATTCCTGGATCACGTCTGTGGATGGAAAGGCCGACTCCAGGGCTGCATCTCGTGCCACCAGCGCGCCCGGCTCCCCCCAGAGCACCATCTCTAAAGGTGTGGGCTCCATACAGGGTTACCGAAAGCCACAGACTCGCTCCTCCTCACTCTCATTCAAAAGCAAAGAGAGCGAGGACAGTCCCGCTTCAGCTGAGAAGGTTGTGACAACGTCGCTGTCAGCGTCGCTGTCCAAGCCTTTGTCCACTGCAGAAAAGCCCAGTGCAGAGTCAGAAGTTCAGGTGAAGAGTCAAAGATCTAAGCTGAATGAAGTGCCTTTGGTTTAACTTGTATCCAATTTTATTTTAAAAATGTAGTCCAGCACATCTCTCACTCATTTCCTGCCGTTTCCAGGCGACACCTGATCTTCTGAAAGGTCAGCAGGAGCTTTCACAACAAACGCATGAAGAGACAGCCAAACAAATTCTCTTCAATTACCTCAAGGATGGGTGAGTTACCTTCACTTTTCAGTGCTTATCCATGTGCTTTTTAGTCAAAGTCAAAGTCAACTTTATTGTCAATTCTGCATCATGTACAGGACAAACAAATTACGGTTCTCTCAAACCTTCGTGCATGGAATACAAAAATAGACCAACCATGACAAAAATAAACAAAACAAGTACAATCAAACTGAATAAATAAACACATGGAGATAAATAGATGATGCAAATACAGTTAGTTGTAGTGCAAAGAAGCTTATGGTCTGGTTAAAGTGAATAAAGTGGTAGTGTGCTTTTTGAGCTCCTTAGCTTTATTTGCTCATATTAACAAAAATAAAATGTGACCAGATGCTGTGAAAGTGTTTAAGTCTTCATTCTTGGCTGTAAGTTGGATCATGAACTGAGCATATTGTTCACTTCAAAGCCCAAATCCAACACGTTGCACCACCAGGCAATGCATCATTGAAAGGAGAGAGACTGTTCTGTGTGAGCACATAAATGGTTTTTATCAGACTTGGACTGTTTGTGATAAAAGTGAAGGAATGTGCTCTTCTTACCCTCCCATCCAGGCTGTGAGTGATCCAGCTGTCTGGAGCTTGTTTTCTCGCAGAATCCCGCTTTCTCTTTCTCTCTCTGCTTTCTCTTTGCTGCAGTGTGAAATGAGGGGAAAACACTCTGTTTGCTTCTATAATCAGACATTTAAGCCCATCAAGGAAAGGCATGCCAGGTTAAAAGGTTAAATACAGTTTAGGTTTTAAAGGAGACCGATATGATGGTTTGAAGGTTTGTGTGTTCTTCACAGTTTTTCATAGTAGCAAGTCCATGCCAAGGATAGTTTTTGAAGAATGTATAAGTTAACCACAAACTTTGTAGCAGTTGCATTCGTTGTATTTGATTTTACAGAGAAAAGACGTTTTCTACAGTTTTTGCATGCACGACAGGCTTGTGTTAATGTAGAGAGAGAACAGGAAACTGCTTGGGTGTGTCGGGCCACAGGTCAGGAGTCACAGGACAAAAGAAAGGAAACACAGATGGAAGTGCTGAGGCTGAAACTGAGCTACATTCTCAAGGCCCAAAGACAAACATTCACCAATGGTTTATAAAGGTTTAATGAAAATCATCTGTACGAGGAGAAGAGGGGTTTAGGGAGGTTTGGCTTTCTGCTTGTGAGCCTTGTTATTTATTGAAATAATGTATCACTGCTGTCATGAGAAAGTGGTGTAACTCCAGTTTTGTGGATTCCGATGTTTTCACTTTAAGTGAAGGATTAAATATTGTTCTGCGGGTTGAGAAAATCCTCCCACATTTAGGCTTTCAAGCATCTGGCAATAAACTCAGAAATGCTCAGTGTGAAACGCTAAAGACAAAGCTTTCTTTGCACCGGAGAGGTTGATGTTTAGGTTTTTACTGACCAGAACAATACTGTAATGATACTTTTAAAATACTGGACGTAAACTATGTTCACCAGTAGTAATGGGCCTGTGGTAGAAAAAATGTGGGTGTGGCAGGTTTTGGAGACCTCTGTTATGAATCCAGGCTTCTTACAAAATCTGTTTTGTTTCAATAATTAATATTTTGACAGCAAATGTTTACTATATCATGCAATGCTATTATTAGAATGGCAAGAGCAAGAAATGCATAACATTTAAAAAAAATGAACCTCCCACAATCAATAATGCATAATGTGCAAGTTGTTTACATCTGAAAACATTGGAAATTGACATATTTATAAACCACTGCGTGGTTGCAGAAACATTTTTCGCTCTGGTTCCTGTTGATTTATCAGATGATGAAATGGGGGTCTGCAGCAATCTCATTATACTGCCCATACGTTTTATTCTTCTGCTTATGTGCCTCATAGTTTATTAGACAGGTGTAATGAAGCTGTTTGTGCTGTGAGGTGACACATCAAAGCAGCGTGATCCTTCCTGACCCTTTCTAAGCTGGGAGTGAATTACTCTGTTCCCAGAACAGTCTGGAATTAAATCCTGATCCCACAAACACTGAGACAAGTTTTTTTAACTTTTAATAAGCAGGATGACTTTACATATGTGTGTTTTTCTGTGCATGTGTGTCTGCAGAAGCAACGACAATGATGAAACGACGAAGAGGAAGGTCAATCTTGTCTTTGAGAAGATACAGACGTTGAAGTCTCGGGCCACGGCAGGTGCACAAGGCGACAACAAAGTGAGACATTGTTATATCATTGTGCAACGCTGACAGTTAAATTACCATGAAATTATATTTCATATTTCATATATATATGATTTTTGAATTGATATCATGGATTTTGGGTTGTGGGAGTGCAGTTCTACTTCATGATTTAGCTGTCTGATCTCAAGAGTGAGAGATGTGTGTTTGGGTTTCAGCTTCCCAGTGTAAAGTTATTCAAATATTCATTTTGTATTTTTATTCATAGTAGATAAAATAAGAAATAACCAACTCTAAAATGTCTCTCCTCCTTTTTCAGTCCCTGGACTTTGCTGCACAGACCAAAGCGCTGCAGGAGCAAAATGCTGAACTGGAAAAAGAAATTGCCGAACTGAAGAGACAACTTGAGGTAAGAACTGCGACACCAACCAGTTTATGTTGGCATGTGAGTTTATTCCTGAGCTTGTTATTGTTTGAGAATATCATTTAATCAAGGGTTTGGTTGGAAAGTGGATTTAAGGGATTACTGTTCAACAGGAGATATTTTGGGACTACTGGTTGAAGTATTTGGCTAAACTTAACACAAAGGTGGATTTTCATGGACAGAATAATAGAATAACAGGCCACTGTCTTGAATCCTGTAATTATGTAGTGTGTGGGTGTTTCCGTAAAGTAAGAATTCAGAACACTGTTGTTCACTTCACCTTAAAAGTTCAATTATTGAAACTCTACAACTGTTGGGAACTTGGGGTGGAGTTGCAATCCTTTAAAATAGAACAATTTAATTTAATGAAATTCAAATGTCTGCAGGAGATGTATGTACATATGTGCATTGAAGTGTCGACATTAATATATGAGTTTTTCCCCATCAGAAAAATCAGGCTGACAGAAGGACAGCAGCAGGTTTGAAGGAGCTGCAGCAGGAGCAGGAGCTGAAGCGGAGTGCAGAGGAGTGCAAGCGTCTGAAGGAAAAACTAACCAAAACTGAGGCCGAGCTCCAGACCACAGTCGAAGAGTGAGTGCCGAGTGACAATGCCGGAGAATCAATCAGTCAATAGTGATCAGATCAATCAATTACCTTGGCTTTATTTAGCATTAACATGTCTTTAAATTGTCTTTACTTACATTAAACTTAGCTAGAAGTGGGTTGCTTAGATTGAAAACACAAAAGTTCAGGTTCCTTTGCTGGTATTCCCACACCACCATGTTCTGCACTCTTGATCCCTGCTGATTTGTTGGGGCTCCTGCACAGAGGGAGGCATAACTTGAACCTCCCGCATCAGAAACATTTTCCCATTAACACCTTCCCAAGGTCATGTAATAATAATAGATTGTAATAATCTTACTGAAGTAGACCTGTTAATCATCAACTGCTGACGTTTCCAGGTACTGTCACTCTGAAACCAGTGTTGGATGTCTGTTGATGAAACCACTCAGACTGTTGATAGTTACTGAAGTGGTTACCATGTCAGTTTTATGATACAGCTCATTGTGTCCAGGTTGTCTAGGTTTATCTTTCATCCTGAGTATTAATTTGTGCCTGGAGACAGGCTTACTTTTCCTTCAGACAGCACTAACGATCCAACTTGATTTCCACCCCTTTACATATTACACAGCTCTTATTATCTGACTGATCTCAGTCTGATGTCCTTGCCACTGTCCAAAGCTTGCTGGTTTCATTTTGGGTTCTCTATATTTCATAGTGGGAAATAGAAGTAAAATTGAAATCTTTAAACATTTGAAAGATTTTCTATAATACCTTCTGTCAATTTTCGTGTAATTGTTTTGGTCTTTTAATCCAAGATCCAAATTTTAAGAGCGGTTTTGTTTCTCCCTCGCTATCATCTCTAGTTTCAGCTTTACTGTGTTTCTTTCTCACTTTAATCTTCTAAATCAAATTTTTAACAATAATTTTTGCCATTTTTTCCAATATTGGACAGCCGAAAGTCAGGGATATTGCAGTTTTGTGGTATCCGCTCTAACCATTCAGCTACCGGTCGCCCCCCCTGAGTCTGGCAGGAATAGATGTTCGGCTTCAGTCCACATTACTATGTAGTGATTTGTTTGAGGTGCCTCACGTCACTTATCACCCTCCCCCTCACTGGCGATTTAGACATTATTGGTTTGCCATCGTTCAGGTATTCGTTTTAACTTCTGGGCTTCACAGGCTTCGAGCTCAGACACGGCACAGGTGCTGCCATTTGTATGTGCGAATTGTGCTGCAGGTGCGCGGGTGTGTATGTGCATATCTAGAGTGCGCAGAATGGCCTGCACTGTGTTGTGACACAAGGTGTGGTTTGTCAGTCTGTTCCAGGTGAAGATGGAGAGGGAGCAATACCAGACCAGAGATCAGAGACCTGCAGGACCAGCTGTCAGAGATGCATGATGAGCTTGACTCGGCCAAGAAGTCAGCCACCGATGGAGAGAAAGACATAATTATGGCGGTAATGCAGTATTCATTGTTCAAGTGAAGAAATAAATGTACTATGTACTACAAAACATGTGGTTGATGGGAACTGCTCTCCAAAACTACCATGAAAGGCAAGCCTGTCTTAAAGGGCCTTGATGATTTGTTACAGCCTGTACTACAGCACAGTATTGACTGAATAAACTCTCAGTGAACAAAGAGTGCGATATAACTATAAATCTAAAATGATGACATTACCTTTATTTATTTTATCTAAAAGGTCTTGTTTTTAACTCTACCACTACACATTTTCCATCAGTGTGAGAAATGTGGTTGCATTGAGAAAAGTCTATGTATTCAAAGACAACAGAACACTTGGGGTCACAGTCTGATTCCGCAAATTCTGAAGTGATAAAAGCTACTAACCGTCTTCCTTTTCCACAGGATATGATGCAACTGAAGATGGAGGTGCAGGAAGTTCTCCTGGCCAAGGAGGAGCAGGAGGAGGTGCTGAGGAGGCGAGAGAGGGAGCTGACAGCTCTGAAAGGAGCTCTGAAGGAGGAAGTGGCCGCTCATGATCAGGAGGTGGACAAGATGAGAGAGCAGTATGAGAAGGAAATAAGTGGGCTGCAGACGTCTTTGGAGGAGGCCAAGCAGGTAATCAGCCCCCCTGTGCGTTTCCCCTCCCTCCCTCCCGTCTCCTCCAGCTCGACTCCCTGTGTTCCCTCCTCCTCATTTTGCCTCACTCTCGCCCTCCCCCGTTCCCGAAACACACCCTGTCACAGAGGAGCGTGGAGATAAGCAGCACATCGGGGGAGCTGTAACTGTGGCTGTGTGTGTTTTGCATTGCAAGTTGTGCCATATGCTTGTCATCAGAGATTGGGGCGCTGCTTTGAAGTGATGTTATTTACACCTTTCTTCACCAGTTTCACATCTGTGGCAGTGAGCATCAAAATACGGAGACACTGATTTTAAAGCAGGCTGGATATACTGTCTCCAGAATAAACTTGGCACTTTAAATCAGTATCACTGTGTTTCTGTGGAAAGAATTTGCATGAAGAGCAGGAAAAGGAGGCAAAGAGGTCTCGTTTCCTTGCCCGACCAGATTGCTTTTGAAAAAATGCTGAATTCAAGATGCCAACATACGATTTACTGGTAAAAGAAAAGTCCTGTGTAAAACAAGATTTTCAAAATATTATCATCCAGCAACATAATTTCACAGACCTGCACTTAGCATGCTAATCTCTCCTTTAGTTAATAATAGCTTTTGAGATTTTGAAAACATTTGATGCCTCAGGTGGTACTGCTGCAGCCGCATGTACATGCTCAAAGTTAGCAATTGACTTTTCAATATTAACAAAGTTACTCCCACATTTCTGTTAACACTTTAAACTCCATTTATACTAGAGCGTGCATAGATTTTTTTAACATGATAAGCAGATGGTTTTGTACATATCTGCATGGTGATGCTTATAAACAAGACAAACAAAATAGTTCAAACATGATCATAATACTGACTTACAGCAGTAAGAAGTTGCTGTACGTTTTTTTTTTTTCTTCAAATGACAAGTGGAAACTGAGCTCCACTTGAATTCACACACTTAAGCTGCGTCAACAGAGCAAACTGATAAAATGAAAATGAAACACTAAGTAACCATTAAATGTAGCCCGTCATCATTTTTCATGGGAATCTTTCTAGCCAGTTAAGTATGGAGGTGTTTTCTTATCTCAGCTTGTTCCTCTGGGGAGAAACAGTTTACAGGAAGAACCATGTTTGAGTTTTATCTGTATATGAAACTATTAGGAGTTGCCTTACTGGCAAGAACACTGTTGTAGTCTTGTAAAGGCTCTGATTTACTTGGCCAAGATTCAATTTTTACTGCGTTGGCAAAAAATAAGCACCAGAATTTTTCCTTTTACCCTCTGTTATGGAAATCTATGTTATTCTGCACCATTACAAGACGAGTACTAGCAATGAACCAGCCATTATTTAAAAGTGCACAACTAGAAGCCCTTCAGAGCAGAGAGGGTTTGACGAGTGTTCAAAAGAAGAGGAAGGTGAGTTGAGATGAGACGGCACGCTGAAAGAACTGAAGACACATTGTGTTCAGTAGGTCGCCGTTGGACTCACGTGCGTCCTGTTTGTCTCAAAGAGTGGAAGTTGTCCTTGTTCTCAGCTTCCTGCAGGCCCGATGGGGGTCCGCAGTGACGCTCTGCAGCAGGAGTCTATGAGAACATTTCCTTTTGTCGAACAGAGGTACTGCTCCCCCGAGGGAGCATGTCATCGGGGGTTTACCGTTAGCGCTTTGTAAACACTTGGCAAGATGAAGTCATTGTTTGTTTCTCCTTTAAAGACATAAAAGAGCTCTCACTCATTTGAGCCTGTTGTTTACATCCTGTCCTCAGGTTCGACTTTGTGAGGCACTGGTAGGTTACAAGACTGGGCCTCTCAATTATTGTGCAGAAACATGAACTCAAATGAATCTATAAAGTGGTGCCATTTTTGCTTTACCTATTTACAAATGGTGCTTATGTCAGGGAATGTGCAAAGATATGATAAAATCAGCAGATAAGCCAGCATGTAAAAAACATAGAACTTAAACTATTTTGTATTCATGCTTACATAATAGTCATTTTGTAAGCATGTAAGGAACTGACATTCCATTATTACATTATGGATTTCTGTAAAAGGAAAATATTTTCCTTATACAGAAACCCATAATGTCTCATGATAGGCACAAATACCAAAACAAATCCTGCCAAATAATCAGCTGAAATCACTCTGAAACCCAAAGCCTTTTCAAGTCCAAAATGGTCGCAGCTGAAATCTGAGAGAGTCTGACAATAAAAGGACAAGCTGCTTATATCTCATGCTCACATCCACTTAGTGTGAGGGTCTCGGACTGAGGAAGCAGAGGAGCCAGAGTGAGCTGTGCATCTTCCTGCCCCATCTCCAGCCAAAGTGCCCCACACCCCCTTCCCCTCCTGCTTTAAACGCATCCCTGACATTTGCGGTGACCAGAGTGGCCCAAGCAAAGAAGAATGCTGGAAACTGGAGCACTAAATTGCTCTGTATACTAGTTAATTGCAGTGGCAAGCCATCACTAATCTAATGAGCTGCCGTTCCTGAGTTGCGTCGTGTCCCCTCTTCTTTCTGTGCCCTGAAAGAGTGGGGGTAATTGCAGACCTCAGTCACGAATGAATGATGAGTTTGTTTCACACAATAATAGCAGCGGGGGTTGGGACAGGCTGAATAAGTGGGTCAGTATGCTGGAGAAAAGGGGATGCGTGGCTGACCCCCTGAAAGGAGCGGGGGGCCTGTTTTGTGTCTTAAATTGAAAGCTGCATTGTGTTTTTCAATCTGTGGAATTTCATCAAGGTGGAAAAATCGTGGCCACGCTTTTTTGAGAAGATATGAATTTGCTCATTTGAGGTATCACTTACCTGAGTTGTAACAAAGGGCGTCCCGACATTTGGAATTGGATTTGATCTTTCATGTCAGGATGTGCTTGCATGCAAAAAATGTGGGAAGATGAGGTGCGGCGAGTAGAGAGAAGGGTTTGTTTCCAGGAATGTCGGGGTCAAAGTGGAGAATGTGCACCCTGCAGACCTCCTTCTTCACCCAGCCCCGGCTCTGTTACAGTGCTCCCGCTCAGGGCCGCGGGAGAGGATCAGATCTTTTCATTTATGCCTCTTCAGGGTGCTGCAGTTGCATCTCCATCTCTGTGGCGCTCCAGATTCTCAGTGTTAGAGGCTTTAATAGGTCTCAGCCATCCCCTCCCTTCTTAACTGTAAAGACAGAGCCCTGTGCTTATCACACAGTTTCCAGCCCTTGTTATGTCTCACGGCCACACTGTTATCACGCTCTCATCTGTAACCTCAATCCCAAATGCTGTATTTTTTTCATTTCCTAACTCCACAGTTTCCACACAAGACTCTGCAGTGATCTCCCGCTCACCTGAATGCAGGTCATTTTCTGGCCAGTGCGCCGCTCTCGCCCGGTGTAAAGTAATCTCTGCCAGTGTGTGAACTGAAGTCTCACTGTCTGATCATCAAACTTACATAGCCCAGAGAAGAGTTCCCCCTCAGGCTTGTGTTGAAAGTAAAGACTCCTGCATAAGTCTGTGTGTTTGATGATAGCGCTGTATTTCCCAGCGCAGCTTTGGGAGCTGATTTCGGCTGGAAAGGGGAGGAAGGAGCAGCGAGTGAGGAGAGGAAATGATGGAGAGAGTTTCTGGATCTTGACAGACTACGGCTGTTTATCCTGGTTGAAATATTAGGTCTTCAAATAGCTTTAATGATAAATTTATAGATTGGTGACATTAAACACCCGGGAACTAAATACCCAGCGGTCCAGTCAGAGAGGGTTCAGCTCAGAAATCGGGGAATGAGGGTCACGTCCGTGTGAAACCAGACAGTGCCCTGGATTCTGTTTGTTTGTTGTTCCTTAAGCTTGCTGCCTGTGAACGATGATGTGGTGGGAACCAAATCTGCCAAAACAATTTTCAGGAGTCAAGTTAGATACACGTTTCCTGTTAAGATAACCAAAAACATTTTAAACCAGTTGGTTAAAAACACTACAAAGAGTTTAATTCATCAAGCAGATCAGTGTAGGTGATATTTTTATAATTTAACAACGTTTTGACGTTCTGCCTTCCTGTAATCCACAGGACTATGAAATAATGAATCAGAATGTGTAGTTGGACTGCAGTGTAAAAATGTCAAGTGTTGCTTTGAGTTTTAAGCCCTTAGACTTGAACTGTGGGATGTGGATTTTGGGCGTTCCTTCTCTTGCTCTCAGGTTTATTCAAACCCTGTCGTCTTTGGCCTTTGGCCTGGAAAACTGGAACAGGAGTTTTCTCCCTTCTTTGTCTTTCTGCTGAGACTGTGCTGAGCCTTTGATTAAGTTTGGGGGTCCTTTGATTAAGTCCCAGACAGTCACAGTATGAGTCACAGTCAAAGTCAACACTTTTCATTTTGATAAAAACTGTGATTAATGTAATTGTTATCTTACTGTCTGCCTTCACATTTCATGATCCAGTTTTATGTTGGATAAATGAATGCATTTACTTTGCTGAATACTTTAGTTTAGACGACCCTGATGGTTTAATATCCAGAACATCAGATGAGATCACAGACCCCCAGTTTGATCAAATCTGGTCCCATGAGGCCTCAAAACATAAATGATTGCTTTTTGATGTAATTGTGCTCTGACAACAACAAGTGACCCCACAGTCTGTGGGATGGAGGCAGTGAGAGACTACATTGGTGTCCAGGCAGGTCTAGTAATAATTAGACTACTCTGTTATTCTGTGGGTGTATTTGTTGTTTTACTAATCTTATAAGCTGTGGTGCACTGTGATGAAGGCACATCAAAACATCATATTTATGTTTATATGATGATTGCAGTTGTGGCCGTAGTTGTCAGCAAATAGTGTTTGTTGTGTCAACAGCCAAATCCCAAAGAGTTAAACGTGACATTCTAGGGAGGATTTTTAGTAAAGTGTTTTTTTTTTGTTTTTTTTTAGCGGGCTATTTTCTTAAATTGTCTTTTGATTTTGGAAAAGCAGGAACATCAGTGTCTCATAGAGCATCTGCATGGTCACAATCTCACTCATCTCAATAATTCCTCTTTATATCCGAACACTGCAAGCTCACAGTGTGACTCTCCACAGAGACCCTTTTTTTAAAAGCAGGCTTCTCTTTCCGTTTCTCTACAGACGAGACACGATTTGATTACCGTCCGGATTTGACCAAAGAAATGCCAGCACTTCTCAGCTGTCACGTTTTAATTTCTACTTCAATCCTTCCTTTCAGTCCATGACAGGCCGTCTGTTCCAGTTAACCTCAGGTCCAGGTACCGTCTTTAACGAGGAATGCTGTTGTTTTTGTGATTTGTAACACATACTTCGTGCTGGCAAAGCAAATCCAGGCCTCTGCACTGCCAACTAGTGTTTTTTTTTTTTTTTCTTTTGTTTTTCCTGATATGAGGGTTTAGTTCAGATAATGTGATACCATGCCGGAAACACCTTGTACTCTGAATGACCTTGGGCAGGTTTGTTTAATTAAGTCATGTTTGAATATGTTTTTGCTTTTCCATCAAAGGCAACAAAGACATTAAGGCATTTTTCTTCAACACAACGTGGCTACATCACTTCAGCTGTCAATAAGCTCAAACCCACCACCATCAGTGACTTCACTTTACCTTTCGCCACCCAAACAAAAAGCAGCTGAGTGACGCTGCCACTCTGTCTTCAGACTGTAGTTAAATGGCTTATTATAGGCTGCTGTTGATATATTAGCATCTTTGCAAAGCCCTAATCTCTTTGTTTAAACTGAAGTTGTGAAGGAGGTAATAACTTGTTTTTCAGTGAGAAGTCAACTAGAAGGTTTTTTGTGATTATTCCAGTCCACTATACAGCAGCGCCATGAATGTAAGAGTCAGGAGCCTTATTGGTGTCTGTAGATGATTGTGATGGAGTACAGATGGACAGACAGATGTTGAAGCTTCACATGCTAAATCAGTGGAGGTGGAGGTTTGCAACGACAGGTGTTAAAGAGAGAATCATACATGTTGGTTTATAGTGCGCAGAAGGTTCAGTTGGACAGATATCTGTGATGTATGAAATTTGTGAAGGAGATGAGCTCTGACAGCGCAGGAAAGAGGAAACAACTGAGAGGCTGGGAACGTGTGTGTGTGTACGTGTGTGTGTGTGTGTGTGTGTGAGAGAGAGGATTGACGACAGGAAGAGCAGGAAGGAGAGAGGGAGTTCACCAGTAGGAAAAAAAAAACGAGAGAGACCGGAAAAGTGAGACAAACGTCTTCCTCGTGAAACGTTTGCAGAAGCCTCATGTGTTATCAGACACTCAATTTGTCTGTTGCTGTGGGCCGGTCTTTGTAAGTGAAATCACAGTTTGGATGTTTTTGCAGCTGCTGTAGAAGGAAGTCATGTGTTTCAATGCATCCTGGTTTGGAGTATCTACAGAGAGCACCAGTGAAATTATAAGCAGCTTATTAAAAGACAGTAATACATTTGTACACATTCAGCAGTAATGTCTTTGACTTGATGTGGTAATTGTTGTTTTTGTTTGTGATATAAACAAGATGAGAGTTGTCTAGTGGTACCGTGATGGTTGCATCGATAATACATATATATAGGACGTCCATTTGAAACTTTAGTAAGAGGGATAAACACACCAACTGCACTGCGTGTTTTGTTGTACCGCTGCTCTTTTTGTTGAACAAATGTTTTCAGAGTTGGCCAGATGGTGGGATGGAGGTGGGGGGGACATATGGAAAAAATACCTCCTACTTGTTTGTCTTCAAAAAAGAAAACAAACCCCACACAGAACAGGAATGGGGAGGGAAGAGAAATGACAACATGTCAGCAGCTGGCTTTGTGGAAACTGTCTGTTTACAGTAATTCTGAATGGTGTTTAAAAATGCCACATAGCACCTCGTGGTCTTTGTGCACAGTGCTCTTTACCTGCTCTGTTGTGGGTCTCTCAGAGTTTTACGGTGTTTCTGAAATTAAATCTGCAATATCCCGATATTATAGGAGCTACTGTATAAATGCGGAATGAGCGAGTTCAGGAAAACAGTCGACTCCCTGCGTCTTCGTGGATTTCTGTAGCAGGTCTCTTGCGGCTGTATTTATATTTAGACCATTAGCTCTTTCGTTATGCTGGAAGCTGATTTGGTGGGAATAACCGAGAGCACACGACCTGGGACGCACACTTCACTTTCAGCGTTCGTGCCGCGCTTCAAAGACTGCACAAAGTCAGTTAATGTGCAACTTTGAACAAACAGTTTGAATACACATGAGGTCCCAAGTCAAACTTTGAGTTGGGGGGGGAATAGCGGTATGATGTTAGCACATATTCTTCTGTAATACACTGAAGTCTGCTTCTATTGTCAGTCTCTTTGTTAAATCTGTATTTAAAGAGGTGATAAAGAATTAGGTTTGTTGGTTTGTGATTATTAGGTAGACAAATTAAACTAATCATTGTCTAATAGCTGATAAAAAAGCTGATTTTTTTGGTGCTAATCTTTCAGTGATTGTTAGGTACGCTTTGACAATTTAAATGAATCATTAACTTTTTGTTGTAGTGAATAAGAAAAGAATCAGTCACATTTTAAGAAAATCTTTCCAGGCACAGCTTCAACTCGTAGAGACATCGCCGTCGTCCCCGCGTCCCCCCCCCCCTCTTTTGCTCACAGACAGCGGCAGGATCCCCCTCTCTCTCACCGTGCTTTTAATTCATATGACCCAGTGTGGGAAGTGGGACACTCAGAGAAGTGTGAGGGCTGGACCTGTTGTGCATGTAGTTAAAATGGAGCACTGACACAATCCTGACACTCTATCAATGCGTTAATTATTGTAGTGAAAGCTGTGTGTTGCCCAACATCCCGTCCAACTCCCCCTTTTTTTTCCCCTCTCATTTCTGATGTTGTCTATGTCAAGCAGAGATGAGGGCATCTCTGTGGTGACAGGGGAAACAGGTCTGACTGGCCTGTCGCCACTGAAGCAGGGAGGCGCCCGTCACCTTTCGAGCGCAGGAGGTGTGTCTGTTCAGGTACGATGACGACAAGACAAGCTGACCGACGAGTGCCTTTCACCTTAGTCAACAGAGGGTATTAAATGGTGAAGAGTGATAGACTTTGGATTCCAACTTAAAATAAATTTTGCCTTTGTAAATAAGTTACCATCTTTGTAACCTGATTCAAATGCCCACTGACACCAACTACAATGAAAAACTTTTGCTTGCTGCAGTTAAAATCTGCTAGTGATTACTTCTTCGTCATGATTTTTGAAAGGGGCTCGTTTGGGGTTTTCCAGGTATATCAATGTCAAAATAACGCATATTTAGTAAATTTCCTCTTCCTGTTAGCAGAGAAGTGTGTGTGCTGTATTGGTTTCTGCAGCACTTCAGAAAGGTGTTGCTTGAGTATAACAAACCAGTTTTTTAGTTCACCTGTATTGATGCATTTGTTGTGGCACATTTCATCAGCGTGTATCATCAACTGGGTTACAACTCAGCCAGTTGGCTCTTCAAGGCAGGTGTGTGTGTGTGTGTTTGTGTGTGACATACCTGGATGTCAGCAGTGCGTGACAAATTTAGACCTCTTTCAGCTGTCACATTGTGAAACTGTAACTATAAATTTTGCAGGGGTTTTCTGTAGTTTTGTGTCCACAGGTGTGTAAGTGCAGGCATACCTCACTGTACTGACATGTGACCCAGGGAATAGCCTGTTTTCAAACACACTGTCATTCACTGGAAGGATGTCACTATCTGTTGTGCTGTTTGGCTCAGGTTATTGTCAGTTTTCTTTGTCTTTGTTTCCTTCTTTTGCAGACGTCTCTTGTCAGTAGACACGTGTTTCCGTCTGTCTGCCGTTTCTTGCTCTCTTGCACAGCACTACACCATGTCAGAGCCAAAAACACTCTTTCATAAATTTGGGCACTGGGAGAGCTTTCCAGACTCCCTGTTAACTCTGCCACTGCCCTGCCACAAGCGCAGACTAACGCAGTACAAATCAGGATTTACAGCAGCCACAAGACACATCTAAAAAGCAGTATTAAGGTGGAAAAACTCACTATGGGACAAGCAGGCCTGTCTTGTTAACCTGCTGATTTTGTGTGGCCCTCAGTTAGCAGAGGCTAATGAGAGCTCAGATTTAATTACCTTGTGGTAAGATAATAATATATAATATATTTATGAGTGTGAAAGTGTTACAGGAAGACATGGCTATTCTGTGTCTCCACAGCAACTAAACTTCAGTGAGAAACTGAGCATTTCTAGCAGCTTTTTGTTGGTCAAGGCATTCAGGAGAGTCTCAAATGTTCCATTGTGCATCGTTGTTCCACTTTTCTGTCGAGTGTCACAGTCTCCTGCTTCCTCTGTACTGAAGCCTCGTGCCTTGTTCTGATCTGCAGAGCAGCGCAGCAGCGGTCCGTGAGAAGGCCGAAGTGGAGGCAGCCAAGGGTGCAGCGGAGGGTCAAGCAGGACGTCTGACCCAGGAGACCGAGCGGCTGCGCAGGCGAGCACAGGAGCTGGAAAATGAGGTGGCCAAACTCAACCGCATCATCGATGAGGCCAAGCTGCAGGAGAGCAGGCTGGGGGACAGAGCTGGCCGGCTGGAGGTGAGGGGTCAAGATGAGTAAAGAGGGAGTCAATCACAGAATTATAACTGATGTTAGTTGTATTATATTGATAGTTTAGTTCTACACTGCCACCTTAGCATGTTATACTAAATGTTAGTGTTATATGTCCATTTAACAGAGAGAGAAAAGGCAATTGGAAGAGTCTTTGGCTGAAATTAAGGAGCAGGAAGAGGAGATGTCACGTGCCAATCGAGCTCTGACAATTCGGTTGGAGGACGTGCAGGTGAGATTAGCAGCTCTGCGTTGTAATGCATGTAGAGAATCTGGGTGTCTTATCACAAGCACAGTTTGCCAACATTAATGTGCCCTCTTATAGAGGAACTTGACCAAACTGAGCAGTGAACACAAGGAGCTGGAGGAGAGGTTACAGGAGGAGAGGACTCAGAAGGAGCAGTTCAAGAACATGAAGAACAACATTGAAGACGAGAGGCGGTTGCTGGACCAAACAGTGGAGAAACTGCAGAAGGAGGTGAGTGCACCTGAGTCCACAGCACAGTGACATTTATCCCAGCAGACACACATGAGTGGAGGTGGTCTCAGATGGCAGGTTTTCATTTTAATAAAATGCTTTTGATTTGATTTTCTTCTTTTCACAATATTATATTTATTTTTCTTTAAACAAAGTGTTGAGTTGTATTTCTTAAATAAGTTATTTAAACAATACAGAGGCCAAGAGCTCCTTCAGTTTCACATGCAATACCTTCAAAGAACCTTATTTTGCTCTTGATTCAGGTTTGATATGTGTATTCATTCTGGCTTCTACTCTCTCTCTGTGTCTCTCACTGTGCCTGCAGATGAACGACATTGTTCAGGCCTCTCAGTCATCCACTCTGGAGCTGCAGGAGCAGATCGACATTTATAAAGAGAAGAACCGCCGGGAGCTGACGGAGCTGCAGAGGCTTCTGAAGGAGCAAGGACAGGAGCTGGAGAAGTACCTACTGGCTACCAAAACCCTTCAAGAAGCGGTACGCTGGGCTTATGTCAGCCTCATCTAACACGAGAGACTCAGAGGAGACACAGATTTTATATGGTGCCACTGCTTTCACAGTGAGAGCGGTCATGTTGGGGCCATCATTAGTCAGCCCTCCCATGCAGAGCAGCAGACGATGAGCCATTGTTCTGACTCAACCACTTTAACCCCCTCCCCTCCACATCATCCTCTTCTTTCAGGGAGCGATGTCATCACTCAGGTATTTCTGCTCCCTGCTGCCCTCTCAAACCCAAAACATAACATTAAGATGAAGTACTTGAGCCGAGTCAAGCCCTAGAAAATCTCTGTTCTTTATTAAAATGAATGTTTATGCTCAGAGTTAGGATTAAAAGGGAAATCTGGAAAATTTCTTTATAATCCTTTGATGCGGGCCATAACAGCATAATGGCGAAACTGGTGACCGCTCTGTTTTGTTTGCGTTCAAACAATTTATCCTTGTCAACACATTGGAATGTGAAGAATGTTTTTTCGTTGAAAGTAGAAGTAGATGAATGTGGATAATTTATGTTAGAAAGAGGGTGGCTTATGTTGTTTTATTTATCCATCAAACATTTATTTTAGAAGGTGGGGCTGCTGAGATTGTAATTGCGCTGACCACACACAAACAGTTTTATTTTTCAGTGAAAGCAAATGCTTCAGGACTTTGTGATAATATAATGTAGTTCAGGGAGGAAACAGCTACAGCAAAAAGGAAAAACACAGATTAGAGATCATTAGGTAACAGGTTGGCATCCAGCTGTAGTTTTCTGAGACCATGGATGCGTTCCTAAACCAATATTACCATATACCAATACATTTTTAGTATGCCAGAAAAGATTTAGTATATCCAAAATCAATCAAAGTGAGAGGGTCAAATTTCAGGATGCAATTTTATGATGAGGAACTATGTCCCAGTTGTATGCAGACTGAATCCAAGAGGATGTACTTCAAAGGCAGCTGCAGTTCATACTAGAAGTAAAAGGATATGATTTGGGGCGCATGTTAGTTATAAATAGCAAATGTAAAAGTCTGATTTTCTTTGGGTTCTTTGACTTTTCTGTTGGTGCGATAAACCAGTGTTGTGATAACAAGAATATATTGATATTTCCAGAGATGCACACCAAATTTAAATCTGACATTCTCTGTTTTATTGAGTTCAAAGTGTGTTATGGTTAGCTGTGGTTGTGGAGGAAGAAAGAAGATTTAATACCCAAACCATGGGGGAGTTTTTTGACCACCAGTAGTGTTGTGAAACAATGTTTAGTCTTGTGTTGGGTGATGTGATGCACATTTCTGCTGACCTTACAGAGAGCCAGTAGTTGTGAGAGGTAATGTGCCCTAAAAACAAGCATTGTGCATTGTGCAAGTTAAGAAAGAGAAGAAAGTAAACAAGCTGATGTAAATAAAAAATGAAAAGAGGGTTTTATGAGACAGGAGATTCATTTGGCTTTGGTTTGTTAGGCCTTAAAGATACACACAATGTACCTTAACTCTTCACCGTCTAAACAAAGCGTGTCTGTTTATAATGAAAACTCCCCTGGGTACCTTATTAATAGAAGTTTTGTCAGGCTGTGCTCTGGTTTTAAAGTCAAGAGGCTTCCTAGCAAAGAAAAAATACAGGATTGACACTTTCTTCTCTGGGAGGAGCTTTCTACTGGAACGTGTAGTCGTCACTTTCAGCCTTCATCTGTCATGCATAACACGCTGCCACTCAAAAAAGACAAGGTCGGCATCCTTTCTCTCCTGTCTGCATCCATGCTGATGCATCTTTGTCCAGCTGGTGCACAGGAAGAGGCGGATGTCAGTCTTGTGATATCATTGTTGTGAAAGCTGTGCTGGCAGGATTCACATCCTCCTCCGCCACCTCTCCTGAGAAACTGATTGCTCTGGACTGGGCCTTGTGAGTCCACTTTTCCAGCTGTGCTCTCCGCCCATGTGAATTTGGCAGACTATCGCTAAAATTACAAGTGTAGGCCATATACATGCTTCTTCTCTAACAGTCTGTCTTTACAAGAGAGACCCGACAGGTTTCACTGCCTGCATCTGCTTTATTCATTTGTTAATACAAGTCATTTATTCATCGCCAAACTTGCTTATAGTTTTTTCAGGGCCTTAGAGAGGACTCACGATTATCCCATTACACCTATTACTAAGTCTTTGTATGCTCAGCTTTAGCTGTATGGCTTAAATTCGGTTTAACTTAAGTATTTACATAATGAAATATGGAACTATTTCTGCACTAATGGCTAAATATTTGTTCTGGGTGAGAAAAAAGGGCAGGGATGATGTATTTTCATTGTCTTTGCATTAAGCAGTGGGGGCAGTTTTCCAGCTGTGGGGGGCACTGCTGCTGAATGAACACAGGGGGGAAACACTAGCTGCACTGGATTCATTAGTCACTCAGGGGGGCCGTATAAAAATAATCCCTAAGCAGAAACTAAATTGTTGGTCAGCGGTGCAGCGGTAATACTTGATAAGAAGCAAGAGGACATATTGAACACGGTGATGGACTTAATCCACACACACTGCAGAAGTATTTATTACATGCTGAGGGTCCTTTAATGAGACACTGAACTTCTTTGAGACCAGTTTCACTGATCTTCAGAGATACAAAAAAATTGTTATTTAGTGTTTCTGTGAAAGGATGTGGTCTAGGTCAATACAGGACAATAAAATGTGTTAGCAATAAACAGTGAAGTTTCAGTCATTTCCCAGTTGTTGAAGGATGCTTGACAATGCTTGTCGTTTTAGTTGTTGCACCGGGAGGAGGACCTACGGCAGTGTCAAAAGGAACGAGATGAGGCCGAGCTCAGGGAGAAGACGCTGGACAAAAAGGTCCATGATCTGGAGGTGGAGGCTGAAGCGAAGGCCCACGCTAAAGAAGACAAAACTCGACACATCAAACTCTTGGAGGTACATAATGATGTCACCTAAGGCTGCTGATAAATGTTTTAAAATGTTAGACACTGACTTTGTTGTAAAGTCCCTGTGTCGACACGTGAACACACTTCAAGAAGCCGCATTCATCAAAACTTAAGCTAAATATTTATAGAAAGCTGGTGCAGAAAGCAACTCAGTGATTGTACGGATGTGACCGCTTCATTTCGCAGGACAGGATTGCTCAGCTGGAGATGAACCTGGACGAGGAGCGCCAGAGTGGAGACCACCTGATGGACCGGATAGACAGAGGAAGAGAGCAGGTATAACACACACACTCAACACATTCTCATTATCAGTGCTCACCTGTGTCAGTAACCTGCTGTCCATGTTCACTGAAGTTCACACAGACGTGTCTCTGTTCCATCTCAACCTGTAAATGATGTCCAGAACCTTTGTTGCTTTGTCTTCCACCTCTAACATCATGATCACAATCACTAATCTCTGAACATGTGATCTCCACAGAACAATTTCAAGTCTCAAATAAAGTCCTCAAAGAGTCAATTCATGTTTCCCTTGCAAGTTGAAGGGTTATATGCTCTCTCAGGTGTGTGTCTTTACATATAATGCACACCAAAATTCCCAGTTTATTCCTGGTCTGGATAAAGTGGACGGGTTATTGCTTTGTAAGATGATCTTGCATAATCATTCAGGTTGGTGGCCTGCCAGCGTGGTCTAAGAGCGTCTATCCAATTTACATGCATCAGCCACAAAAGACCCCTCTTAATGCGCAGCCCGAGCCAAATTATGCAAGCTGCCAAATGTCTCAAGTTTTCAGGTTGTGGAGTTCACTTGTAAATTACGCTCAGTAACTTCATCTTGAGAACAAATCCACTTCTTGTGCTTGAAGTCACTTTTTATGTCCTCGCAAGCAAGTGCTCCAGTTTTCCTTCCTCCCTGATAAAGCTGCTGACGGAGGCACTGCGAAGTAAGATTTGGATAAAGTACATGTGCTTTTAGGATTGTTGTTTGTTCATCGGGAGAGTGCTTACTAATCAGAGGATGTTAGCGCAGGTATTTTTTTGTTGCGACCCTGCTGATTTTATGATAATGTGCATGTCTTATATCGTGCATATAGTCCAGTCTGGTCAGAGTTTCATGGCAACTTTGCAACGCCTTCATATTAAATGCAAAACAATGAGAACCAAAGACAGGATTTGGCTTCGCTACAGGTTTCCTCTCAGCCTGGCACCAAAGTGGATTCAAAGGTTGCGACCAAAAATTTGAAATTAATATGCGTAGCGACATCAAGAGAGGCTTAGTGTAGTTGAGTAGAGTATTTAAATCTCCTTAAATGGTTTCCCTTTTAAAAAAATTCATAGCCGGGAGAAAAGAGTGGCATTGTGACAAAGTGCCATTGGTTCAGCATGAGGCTGAGGTCGGTCGTCAAGGCAACACTTGAGCTTTGTGCAGCCAGAGTGGAGTAGGTTGAGCGCCAATGGTGTGTGTGTGTGAGAGCACACACACACACACACGCGCGTGCATACGGGTATGTGCTGGTGTGTGTGCTCTAATGTCTGTGGGGAGGAGAGGGTGGTGGTGGTGGTGTATGGCTATGGGGTGGAGGGGTGGTGGGGTTGCAGCAGAGGCAGCAGGAAGAACACCTGCGTCTCTCCTGGCACCAGGTGCTCCTCTCCTGTCTAAATGAGAGTAATCTCCCCTCTCCTCTCCTGCCATCTTGCACAAAGCAGATTAGTTTCGCTGTATGTTCCAGTCTGCTGATTCAGCTCCCTCAAGCACTGTGCTGGGTGCACCAGTTATAGGGCCCATCGTTCATCAGAGCAGCCCACTGTCACCCACTAATTGGCATAAAATATCACCAATTCTAAGCTCCCCTCGCAAAGAAAGAACCATCACCACTGTATCGATTAGTTTTCATCCCCTCCTCTTCTTTTGAACTAGGCTATCACCCAGCAGTCATGTCTGTGCCGTAAGGCCTCTCTGAGTTCATTTTGTTCAGTGAGGGAACCAGATTAGTATTAAAGTAAAGGAACAGTTAGACATTTTGGGATATATGATTATTTGCTCTCTTGCTGAGAGTTTGATAAGAAGATCTATACTGCTCTTATATCTGTCTGTTTAATATTGTTATTTTAGCAGAATAACAGCAGAAAGACGAGGTACAGGGGAAAACAGTTAGCCTGGTAACAAAATCTACCAGCACCTCTGAAGATAACTTTATTCACATAACAACCTGTCATTTTTACACTTAACCTGTTAATTAGTGAGATCATAGGCACTGGTAGGTGGATTTTGATTTTTTTTTCTTCTGAGCAGAGCCTTATTTTCCGTACAGACATGAGAGGGATATTGATCTTAACTCTGTGCAGGAAATCAATAAAGTGTGTTAACCAAAATGTCCAACTATTCCTTTAATGTTGTATAATTGCACGTTCCTCACGCAAAAATGTTCAAAAAAATATATATTTATATATAGTTTTTATACAGTCTGAAAGCACACAGCTCTATTGTGCACAGAAACTGTGCACAATAGAGCTGTCCTTGATTTTGAACTGTCCTTGATTTAGTTTTTTTTTACTACAACCCCCGTGTCACTGAGAGTTTACATGAAGAGCTCAACAACAAAAAGTGGAATGCAGCCAAACAAGAAAACCCAGCTCACCAATTAACTGAGCATTAAACTCTTCCATTGTTTTGTCTCGGTGAGTGCTGCAGTGGTTTCTGTTGTGAGTGAGACTCAGACGGTGCCTGATAATAATTGTCATCAGACTGTAGCGATGACAGTGTCTGGACTCGGCTTGACAGGTGGAGCAGATGAGGAATGAACTCCTGCAGGAGAGGGCTAGCAGACAGGACCTGGAGTGTGACAAGATGGCTCTGGAGAGACAGGTACACACTCTCCTGTCTGCAGGAAAACAACTACACACTGTGTTGCTCTGCAAACCCATAAAAACAAAGCACCAACTCATTTCATTCATACGTCTTCATCATTTTCATTTGATCGTATCCATTCTCACATCAATTTCCAGATTTCTTATTTTTGATACACTCGTAGGATTATGATCTAAAGGTGCATTTATCCAGGTAGGCATCTCACTTCTTCCCTCTTCGTGACCTCTGTAGAACAAAGACCTGAAGAGCAGAGTGACTCATCTAGAGGGCTCCCAGAAGTCCAACAAAGAGGGTGTGGTGGTCCAGCTGGAGGGTCGCATACAGGAGCTGGAGGAGAGGCTGGAGGTGGAGGAGAGGTGAGATGAATGCTCTGACTGGGAATAGACATGAGGTGTGCTGGGGTTACAGTGATGGAAGAGGAAAGTTTTAGGGGGACGGCTGACTGAAAAGTAGAGAGAGCTTCATTAGGCTCAGTGTGACAGCCAGGTAGTGACTCCTAGGTGAGAGTTTATATTTAGACGCTGATGGATTTAGGCTATAACGCTGGAAAGTTTGGTAAAGATCACAGCTAGCTTACTGCTTTTAAGTATTGCCATTGGGACTCTACGGTCACCTTTAAATCGTTTTCTCACTTGGGTCTTAATTCTATGAGTTCTAAGATAAATGTTCACATGCTGCTTCACATGATGATGCATCATGCTGCTGTTTTCAGGGAGCGAGCCAACCTGCAGCTGGTGAACCGCAGGCTGGAGAGAAAGGTAAAAGAGATGATGATGCAAGGTGAAGAAGAGCATCACTCACTGCAAGACCAGAAGGACCAAGTATGTAAAACATTATTACAGACCGTTAATCACATGAATAGTCTTCTATATAATCATCATATTTGATGATCTTTGTTCAGTTCTTTTAATCCTGTCCTTGTTTATTGTTCTTGAAGCTGAATCTGCGTCTAAAGGCCTTGAAACGGCAGATGGATGAAGCTGAGGAGGAGATCGACCGCCTGGAGCACAGCAAGAAGAAGCTGCAAAGAGACCTGGATGAGCAACAGGAGGCAAACGAGCAGCTCCAGAGTCAGCTCAAAGCTCTTCGAAGTGAGATGAGGTAAACCGCAGCATCCACTCGCCAAATAATCATCTGTAACACACAGAGCAAAGCTTTATTAAGTAATAAAGTAAGAAAGGACTTGGGCCCAGTGTCCTGGTTGTAATGTTGTTCTCTCTCATCCAGGCGGAAGAGCTCCTCTGCTCCGCTGCTCAACAATCTGGACGACGACGACGACGACGATGACGACATCAGCACAGACGGGGAGACGTACTTCAGCTCGTCGTCTGGGTACAAGCGCTCCTCAAGTCAGGACAACATGCTGTCCACATTCACTTTGTGAAGAGGCCCCGAGGTCGAGGACAAAGCTGCTTCACATTCATCACTGTTGGACCAAACGGCTGGAGATCTGCGTGAATGAAACTGTAACTTTTGCGCTGAAACATCAGTGAGAGACTTTTCTAGCTGAGGGAGATAATTTGAAATATGTTTTCCTGAGAATCCAAACTTCAGAGTCCATGTAATTCTGCAGAATTTTACTTCTGGTTACAATCACAGTGTCCATAAATTCACAGTATTATTTGAGCAGCTCCGAGATCAATGGATGAAATCATTAAAGTTTTTATATTTTAGCCTGTCCCATAGAAATTAAATGTAAATACTGTTTAATTTGGTAACACTGAGTCCCTTTGGTAACAAATGGATTACACATGCTTGTCATTTATTATCTTATCTTTAGTAAACTTGAAAACGCACTCTTTTTTTTAATGCACTGTAAAACCAGTACTGCCTTTGTGAACATTTATTAACACTTCTTTTTTTATGCCTATCAAATATGTAAAATTTACACACAGTATCCGAATATTCATTTTTGTATTTTTCAATCAAATAAAATATATTTACCATTTTTTTTTATGAATGAAGATCAAATCCGAATATATGAAGTGAGAAGTGCCAGGATGTTTTGTTTTTTTTTTTAATTTATTCATGGTTGAATATACAAAATCCTGGCTCAGTGAGGCTTTACGGAACAGTAAATGGGGGACTTTGTACACAACCTTTTTATACAGTTTTATATAGCTTAATGACAAATAATAGCTCACACAGGTTACTCCAAATATTAGAGACACCACAGTATTGTTTATACATCAACTGGAAAAAAGGTTGCTTTATGCCATCATGGAAATTCCTATATGAACTTTCTTCAGTCTTTTCTATGATTATTATTGTTTAATGACTTCTATCTGCTGCAGTACTGAACAAAGCTGCACATATCAAACCATTTAATCTCTGAAGACATAAATATACTGGAAGACACTTTGTTTTAACGTCTCACTCTGTTGGCTTCTCTCCTTGATGTGTTAGAGGTGATCGTAGTCTTTTTGTTAAACCTCTCACACGTGAATTTGAGTTGTGCCACTGTGCACAGGAAGCCTTGAAGTGCCTGTAAAAGAACACATGCGGGCCTCCTCCAATTTTACTGAGTGAGGGAATTTCTTCAGATGAGATAAAATTTTTTTTTGGCTACACTGATGATTTTCACTCTCTGTTGGCTCTGTGCTGAGGATGTTTAAATCTGATGCCTGTGGAGGGAGAGTGGATTGAGACAAATTCCTGCCACTACCTCTCTGTACACATTTGTATTTTCATAAATCCTGCTGACTCTGAAATAAAGTTACTTCCAGTTACTCTCATGTGCTTTTTTTTAAGCTATAAAGACATGTTTTAAAATGTATTAAAATACTCTACTTTGAATAATCATTTGTGTCTGATTTGTTTACTCCACAAAGTTCCAATAGTTTATTAAAAATTCATTCATTTATGAATATTGAAATATTAATTGACAAATTGAATTTAGCTTTAATTACTTGTGACCAGTAGTGGAGAAATATTCAGAAAAAGCATAAATACTACAGTGTGAACAA
The DNA here is from genome assembly GCA_023238725.1 of Scortum barcoo. Taxonomy (NCBI): domain Eukaryota; kingdom Metazoa; phylum Chordata; class Actinopteri; order Centrarchiformes; family Terapontidae; genus Scortum; species Scortum barcoo. The sequence continues at coordinate 26,975,297 of CM041531.1, forward strand.
GTAAAGGTCCTGCATTTTAAGATTTACTCCAGTAACAGTCCTTCAGCAAATGTTATTAAAGTATCACAAATTACATTTGTCATTATGCAGAATTGTTTACTGTTTTAATATGAAACGTTATTTTATTTTTAACACCTATATTAACATTACACAGCATTTTAATGTCACCTGATCAAGGTGGAACTGATTTTAGCTATTAATGTGTTGATCATATTCTGTTTTTTTACTAAAATATGTGGAACAAATCTTCCATCCATCTGGTTAAATTATTTCAACCTGTGACATAAATCAACTTGTTTCGACAACGTTTTTAGAAATGATTGTGAGAATCTTGAAAGGAGACCAGAAGGAAAATGTAACCTTATTCTGGAAAACTCATAAAAGTATTAAAAACAGCTGATGTTAACTATTTAAACCTCAATAATAGACACAAATTATTTGATAAAATGAATATTTTGCTGTTTAGTTTAATTATCCAGAGTCTACAAAGTAAATCAAGCACTCTTATAAATCTAGTGAAGTAAAAAGTTTCTCTCTGAGATGTAGTGGAGTACGAGTATAAAATAGAAGGAAACTGAAATACCCAAGAAAAGTGGTTTTGACTGAGATGGCTGATCAGTCTAATCTCAGAGCAGCTGTGTCAATAGCAGCTCTTTAGCTTTAATTTCGTGCTCAGCAGGTCAGTATTTTTCCTGCTGGAACAAATGAAGCATATGGATCCCATGTTTGCGTCTGATCACCTTTCAGTGCATAAGTTTGACCTCCTTCAGTCTCTGGGGATGAAAAACAGAGATTGATTCCTGCTGTAGAGCTGGACCACATGGCTGAAAGTGCATATATTCATAATTAAGTCATGTCCCCTTATCGATGCCTGTTTTATTTTGGTTTACAGGGTCTATTTCTGTTGTTCAGTATCATTAAATCTACTTTACAGTTTCTTGTTTTAAAATCATAAAACAAGCAGAAAACCTGTGAAAACCTTCATTTCTTGTGTATCTCCAGCTGACTAAAGCAGAACAGGGGGTTGAATAGTGTGGGTTTTCTTACTCTCGCTGGCTGACGGCCTATTGTTGGCAGGGCATGACCTTCATTTGTTGCTTTTCTGTGTGGAACAAACAAATCAACCTTTTGAGTGCCACAGTATTATCTCTCTCTCTCTCTCTCTCTCTCTCTCTCTCTCTCTCTCTCTCTCTCTCGTGTCCAGCCAAGCAGTAAACTAATAGGGGCTGCAGGTCGGCCGGCTCAAGAGGGAAAAGTTGTGTATGCTTAACAAGGTGATCATTCTTGGGATTCCTTCATGTGCCTGAGTGACTCCAACCAGGAGTGACTGCTGAGGAATAAAGAGGTGGACAGCTGAGAGAGAGACAGAGAGAGAGAGAGTGAGAGTGAGTGAGAGAGAGTGAGAGTGAGTGAGAGAGAGTGAGAGTGAGTGAGAGAGAGAGTTGTCTACGAAGGAAATGTGGGTGTTTTCTGATTTGCAGAGTTTTCTTTCACACGGAGCTCTCCATTTCACACTTCTAAATAGGAAACATACAAGTTTTACAAGTCTTACAGGGATCTAGAAACAACTGAGAGTTGAGTGTAGGTGGACAGAAAAAGTAAGAACAGCCTGTGATCGTCTCTGTGAAAATGTCACAGTGCCATGCTGCCCCCTAGCTGTAATAATGGTAAAGATACCAGGTTTCATGGTTCTGGTTCTTTCCTAAAAAGAAACAAAGAGGCGACAGAAGATAAGAACAGACAGACACATTTATATGAATAAAGTGGTGATCTTAACATTACTGAATTGAATTGAAATGACTCTGAATTTGAGTTAACCAGTGTAACACAGTGGTCACTATCAGTGTGTTGATTATTTCTGTGTCCCAGTACTTTCCTACATATATGAGCATTAACAATTAGCTGGTAAGCAGTAAATGGTTTGTAAGTGGGAGTAGAGGCTGGTTTTTATCACCAAGCCGGGCTGTCAGCCCTCTGCAGACCCAGAGGGACATAAAGGGGGTGGGGTTGGGGGGGTGGGAGCCTCCCACTCAAACAACCCATAAAACTCCCAAAAAGTTCCTTCTTGATGATGAATAGTCACAGTAGCTATAAGCCTCTTTAACTTATCTGCTGAATATACAATATACATAAAAGGTGAATCACCCTTTTGTAAGTTCAGCGACCTTTATATTGTTGCTGTTTGACCTGTTTACTCGTCACATTCCCAAATCTCATTTTTAGATCGACACCCACAGAGTTTCATTGTGTTTTTGTTTTTAAGTACTACTCGTAACATTACTCAGGCTTTGTGCAGTAACACCAAAGATAAACCTCTGGTGGACGCCCCAGGCAGTGAATAACTCAGTACAGCAAGACAAACCTGCTTTCCGGGGTTTGTGTGTTTGGAGTCACTGTCATTTTTCTCAGCTCTTTTATGATCAGCATATGGTTTTATTATCTAACTCATATATATTTCACACAGCAGAGACGGTTTCTTTAAAGTAACAAAGGGAACTTGTGTTCAGAAAAGCGACTTCTTGATTTTTGATTCAGATTTAATAACCTGATGACAGATTACCGTCAGTGTGTACTGTTATTGCATTCAACACAATATTATCACACTATCAGTCATCGCAGGCCTGATGTATAAAAGAGATTAAGAGATTAATTAGTCTCTTAAACAGTAAAGGCCTTAAAATGTTCATTATCCCTCAGTTATTGTTCTGTCAGGCAAATCCATTTATGATATACAGCAAATAGAAATGTCAGCAGCCAACCAGTCCAACGTGTCCCTCCTCTTTTGGATTAGGTCACTGAAGTCATTAAGTCATTTATCAGAAGCTGTTAGAGTTCCATAAAGCTGCTGTCACTTCCTCTTATTATAGAATTGAGACTTTCTGTTAGACTTAGACTAGACAGACTTAGACTAGACTTTATTGATCTCTTTTAGGATGACTCCCTCAGGGAAATTTAAGAGCAACTTCTAATTACTCTGTACAGTTATGTTAAAGTAGAAGGTTTTTCCAAGTATAGATAATTGTATTACACTGAATGTGATCTGGATATACTGGCTCATATTGGTCCAGGTTTAAGATCTCGTGACATGTGAGTATTGTTTCAAGACAGGCTTGATAAATCTGAACTTTAACGAGTACACAAAAGGTTCCTTCCTCTCTGGCTCTATGTGACCAGAATTATTTCTGAACAATCCCAAACTCAGTGCATGTAAGTCTCAACTGTCAACTGCTTTTTGAGATTGCCACACATTTCTGAAAACAGAGCAGCACTGTGAATGTGTTTTATCACAGGCAGCACATTTGTCTGTCAACACTTGTAATGGTGCTTTTCTGTCAAGCAGTCACTAAAACACAAGTCCAATCTAAATTCCACGGCAGCAGGGATGTTGAACAGACAACAGATATTGTTGTTGGTTGTAACAGCAAAATCCTACACAACCACAGAGAAGATCAAACAAGTGTAGTGTAACCTGCACGCAACAACAAACACACACAACCTCTCACTGGTACACAGTGAACTCTTAATTATCTCTTCCAGTGGTGGAGAAAGTACCCAGATACCTTACTTAAGTAAAAGTAGCAGTAGAAATACTCTGATACAAGTTAAATTTCCTGCATTAAAAATGGTACTTGAGTAAAAGTACTTAAGTATTACTAATAAAATATACTGAGTATCTCAATGCAATGTCTCCTGTGGTTGTACTGCCATATATGATACTATTAGATTGTTCAAGCTAATATATGAATTTGTAGTAACATTTTTTACTGTTGTACTTGGCCAAGGAAGATATTATATTATATTGTAAAGGACTGCAACAAATTATTATTGTCATTATAAAGAGAAAAGAGAGACCTGCCAAAGTGACTTGAAATAGCTTGTTTTGTTAAATTAATACTCCAAACTCCACAACTACTCAGTGTATGTAATTTACATAATTTAAGATGGAGCTTTGATTAAATTACTAATAATTTCAGCTAAATGAGATCTGATGGGCTATTTAATCCATAACAATATGTCATATTTTATCAGCACTTCATATGTTTTGTATGTAAGATCTTAATTTAAGAAGTAACTATTAATTATGGATGTAAAATAACTGTAGTGGAGTAGGAAGCACAATATGTTCCTCTGAACTGTAGGTGCATATAAACAGTAAAAAATGTATAAGTATAAAATAGTAACATTAATAATAGCATAAAGTACCATCAAATGGAAAAACTCAAATAAAGCACAAGTACCTCCAGTTTGTACTTATGTACAGTATTTGAGTAAATGTACTTTGTTACACTGCTATCTATGTGCTGCCTATCTATTTGTTGGCATGAATTAAGTTCTGTTGTTATGGAGCAAATGAAATCTATTATTCATCTCTTTTCCAGTTGTGTGTACTTCATGCACGCTCAGTCAAGATCTGATCACAAACCAGTGAAAGTACAATCATGACAGGAAGTGAATATGGTATGTTTATGGGAGAGGATTTCCACATGGATTTCCACATAACATCGGATTTGGAGTGAGGCCTTGCTGAGTGACTGGCCCACTGATTGCAAATGTAAAGAAACACAATTTGTTTGATGTCTGGTTACTGATTAACTTCTCTGGCCTGTGGAAATGTCTCTTATATTGTTCTGAGATGTTTTCTTTTCATATTTTGTGACGTATTTTGACATAAGCTAACAGAAGATGGTTGTTGAATAACAATATAAAGTTGAATGAGCTCTTGCTTGGCAACTTTAGCCTTTAAACTTGATTCTTCCTTCCACTGTGACTCCGCGTCTCTAGTTTCCATTAAAAGGGAGTGACTGCAGGTCATTCATACGAGGAATGTGATCCTGCTGTCATGATGACAGAAGATATGACTGAAAATACTTGGCAGGATAAGTGAGTATAAACTGATGAGCTTAAATTCATCTTGTAAAACCAAGTGAAGGTACAGGCCTGAGACAGAAGGTAACAATAGCATTAAAAAATAATGTTTGCCGTCTTGTCTTCCTTTTCATCACTATCCACTATCAACAATGTCAATAATTTATTTGCAACAGCAACTCCTGTACTACAAAACACCTCCTGCACCTTTGCTATAAACCAGTTTCTGACTTTTAACTTAACTTAAGAGGTTTTTCTCACAGCAGCATCAGTAGTATTAGTGACTAAATGTATCATTTTAACTACTTCACAAAGTGTTCGGTAATTTCATCTGTATTCTGTAACTAACTGCATGTTTTGCGTGTAATATCTAAATCTGAAAAGTAATCACTAATTATAGCTTTTAAATAAATGTAGCAGAGTAAAAAGTACAACAATTCCCTTTGAAATGTAGCAGATATGAAGTATAAAGAATAATATATAAAGTATATTCTGTGTTTCTGAGTCCCAACTTAGGTACACTATTTGAGTAAATGTACTTAGTTATTTTCAACCACTGCAAAAGCTTTTCATAAAAGAACACAAACAAGTTTATTCATGTGAAATAGAACAACATTACATTGTAAAAAAAATCTACTTTGCAGAACATTAAAAACATCTTTGCATGTACAGCTAAAACAGGAGGATATTATCAAGTGAACAGTGAGTATGGGCTCCTCCTATCAGCCACTCCTGTTGATAAGAGCTGCTCCACCTGTCCCAGCCCGAGTAAGAGGACCCGCCCTGTCAATGTCCTGCTCTCGGGGCAGCAGGCGCAGACCAGCTGAAATGTGGCCAGACAGGTCTGATGGGAACTCGGCGGCACAGAGAAAGTCAGAGTGACAGAGAGAGAGAGGCAGGGAGGTTGCTGAGTGACTGACAAGCCTGTCAGCCAGGTAGATTTAAGAGCAGTCTTGCTGGAATTAAGACAATGACATAGTTGTGTTTGTGTTGCTGAGTGTGGAACTGGACTGCACCTGATCATTTGGCCCTGTGGACTCCCACCACCACCAGACTCAGCTTAGAGTGGAATTTCCCCCTCCTCTTCCCTGGCTGGGACCGGGGGCAGATGGTCGCTCTGAGAGTTTGAGCAGAACTCAGGAAGGAGAGTGAGAGGAAGGGTGGGAGGAGGTCTGGAGAGGGAGAGGAAGAGAAGCGAGGAGTGGACAGAAGAGGAGACATGCTTCGCTACGGCTCAGGACGAACTGTTTCCACCACCACCACCACAACAGAGGACTCCCCAGAGTCTTCAAGTGAGGTAAAAAGTCCCAGAGAAGTCAGGACACTAAAAGTCTCAATCTGTCCCTCCATTTCTCTCTCTCTCTTCTCCTCAGTGTTTTGCAAACAGTGCAGTGTTTTTCCCCTCCCTCTTGTGTTTGTCCCTTGTTGCTTTCCACTCTGTCGCCACTTGCTTCTTGTCTGTGTACAATCAGATACGTTTTCTCAGACCAAGCTAAGATTTTCTGCTCCCTGATCATCTGAAAGTTCATGTTTGTCATAGAATGTGTTCACTTACAAGAGCTTGTAATGGGAGCTGAGTGTGCAGGAGGCTGGGCTGTCATGTTTATTTGAACAGTTCTCTGATAAAACAGGCCTTTGAACAGAACTGCCCTTCAAAGTTACTCCCATTTTTTTCCTAATGACCAAAGAAACTATTGTCATTTAGGAAACTAAGAATTATATAGAGCCGTCACTGAAGTCAGTTTTTTAACTCTACAAAAGCCCCCATTGTGGTGTAAATATTACAATGGGTGTCTTTGTGGCACAGTTTCCCAGCATTTACATTTGCATTTACACCCGTTTTGTTCTGCTGTAGTCTATAAATAAAGACATGGTGCTGAACTGTTGAGGTCTTGCAAGCCTTTCAATGCCTCAGTTTCAGTGATGTTTTAATGTCAGCTCCCTCCATCTTGTCTCATGATGACATAGTGAAAAAATTCATTGGCGTGCAAAACATAATTTATATTTGCCTTTCGTCTGTTTGTTTTTCTCAGAGGAGGATCAGGCGCCTCAGGTTAACTCTACATGCGGGAGATAATGGAAACAAGGAGCCAAAAACTGCAGACACAGTAAGCTGCATATCTCCCTCATTGAAATTCTACAATTACTTAAGCTACATCTTGCCTATATGTCTTTCTTGACAGCCCTGTTTAGATAGGTAAAGGTTAATGAATATATTTGAATTAAACCTTTAATTCTCTCTTGTTGAATTGGATTTAATTCAACAAACCAACTGCATTTGTATGTCTCTCTCCAGCTTTAAATGTACAACAACACCACACACCAAGACAGCCTCAAAAACTGGTGGGAGAATGATAAACACTGAAAATACAACATTGATTGATCATATAAAGTAAATACCTAGAAAGAAAGATGGTGGAGTCTCTGAGATTTATGTGCTTTTTATCATCTGGACAAGTTACACAATGATGACAGGAGGGTGTGTGTCCGTGTGATAATGCACACACAGCTGTTTCACATTTACTTCAAAGCTCAACTCTGGAAATCTATTCCATACAATAGAAAATATTTAAAATACTTTAGCTGAACAGTGTGTTTGATGTCTCACCTGAGACACCTGAGAGTTCAGCTGAAACAGTGTTGATTCAAACGCTGGTAACTAAACAAACACAGCTCATAAAAATGGGATTTGCTTATTGAAAAGCAGAATTACATTTGTATAGTATCCATGTGTGCTCTTTGTCACTGTGAGTCCATGCCGCAGGCTGTGTGGGTGTTTGCTGTAGGTGGCTCTGCTCCTGCCTTTGTTTCTGTTTAGGATCTGCAGCCCAGAGGCTGAAGTCAGAGTTTGACAGTGAGAGTGTGAGAACTTTACTTATTGTTGGCAACAAGATACTTTTTGGCTCTTTTAACTGTGCATGAAGTGCAGAATCCTTACAGAAACAATGTGGTATGATTTGTATGAACCTTGGCCAAGGAGTATGATGTTCATCGAGTTACCACGCCTCCACACACTCCACTGATAGCATGCTGCCGTAATCTCTTAATGTGCTTCCCTTTGGGAGGGTGTGACCATGACTATTGGAACTGATGACAGAGGACAGTCTGGTCAAGAGTGAACACATAAAGGGGAGTAACACACATGTACTCTGTGGTAACATGTTCTTCAGTGTATGTTTACTAAGGAAGCACACTCTGCACCCCTGCAACTGTGCTGCTCCTGTTCCCTGAACAGACATCAGCACAGTCGCAGTTTTTACAATCAACTCCCTGGCGATTAATGAAAATAGTGGAAGGAAATGTGGAGTGCAAAGAATTGTAAAAGAGTAAAAATGGTACATAAAAAATGAAAACAAAAGAGTAAGTAAGGAATTCATTTGAGGAAAATTAGCTTATTGTTTAACAAGGTCAATACCATTCTCAGGTATGTATGATAAGAAAGACTGGAAATATGAGGATATGGTCTATATTCAAAGGAAACAAATCTGCCCAAAGGTCATTAACGTGTTATGTCTTGTTTGTTTAATCCGTACAGAAAAATGGTAGAAATGACCATTTGTTGTTGTATGTAAAGGGATTAAGTGTAATTGGTGAGTTTCACAGTGTTTGTGACCTTTGGACAGAGGGGGCTGATTGTTTCCCCCTGTTTCCAGTCTTTGTGCTAAGCTAAGCTAACCGGCAGAGATTTATCCTTCAAACATCACAGTGGCAACCTTCTCATTTAACTCTCAGTAAGGAAGTAAATTAAGAGTATCTCTAACAATGTTGGATTATTGCTGTAAGAGCCACTTTTCCAAGTTTCTAACTCAATATAAGCAAATGTAAATACTTTGCATGTGAAACTGTAGCACACACACACAAGGAAACCACTTAAGGGTAAACTAAAGAGGAATATCTGGGTTCAAGAGGTTAAAAACTCACCTTTCTGTGTCCTCTTCATCCGCTCATTATGTATTCAGTGCTGAGAGCAGAGCTCTGTGCCAGAGCTGCTGTGACATGCAACTTTGTTGTTGCAGCAACATTTAGTTCAAATCCCAGCACAGTGTAGAAAAGTGACAAACAGTGTTGAACAGGCTCAGTTAAACTGTTTTTATTATATCCATGTAGGCTTTGTCCTTTTTTAGCTGATGTTCTGAAGAAAATTTCTGCTGAAGTTACTCAATCTCTGATGTTTGATGTAATCTGTAGTAAAGATCAAACATAGGTCAGTTGCATTTTTTTTTTTGCTTTGTGTTGACAAAGAAACAAAGGCAAGACATAAAGTTAATCGAGGAGGACAGAAATGACAGACACATGCCAGAGAAATTTGAGAGTTTCAGCAGGGATGCTGGTTAAAGGGGTTATTCAAGATAAATCTGGAAAGGGTGTATCCTGCAATCTGACCCATCATGGACACAATCCAACAAGCAGCTACGGTCTAGATGAGATGTAATACGTCTGCACCATGACACACACAAAGGACTTGGGCACAGTTGCCACATTTAGATCTACACCTACATTTACTGAATTTCATCTCCACAATGGCTGAAAGTCTCCTCAGCATGAGTGTGATTCAGCTCAATGAGCTACATGAGAGGGTCGCTGTGCTGTGACAACATGAGTACAACATGTTTGTGTCGGAAATAAAGAGCCAATCCAGTTGGTCCTTCACAACGCAGTCATATGATAAAGCAGTCACCGTGCAGAAAACCAATTACACAGTAAAATGTCTGACATGTAATTATACCAAAGGGTTGTCTTCAAGTATTTTTTACAAGTTTACATAATTCCAGCAGTCAGCAGCGCCTGTGAGGAGGTTAGGCTCTTCAAGGCCACAAAACAAAAGAGGCCCTGTTCTCCTCCCAACAAAAGATAGTTTGAGCAACAAAAAGCAGGTAAACACCGGTGTCCACCTGTGTGATCGAACACTGGACCTGTAAGATTCAAAGCTGCACATGGAGCGTTGTTATTCTGAGCTCTCAGAGTCCACTGTGTTGTTAAAACATAAAGATGGACGTTCATCCCTCCCATCTGCTGGAATTCACATCCGCTTATCGGGCGGTCACCATTTCTCAACAGCATGTACTCTGTAGATTAAGTGGTGGAGAAATGTGAAGCTCGACTCTGTCCACCGGACAACACTGGCGTCTTTGTTCTAGTTCCTCCTCACTCTTATCTGCGAGATGTTGAGACTGACGCCTCTTTCATTACACACTAGACACTAACTGGTGGGAAAGACACTTTTTTTTAAAATCCTCTTTTAAATGATTGTTTACAAAAGAGGTGGATAAAAATGTGCCTCCCACCCTCAACAAACCCTCCCTATACACAACAAAATCTCTAAATTATTAAGTCAACATTGTCACAGGAAACAAACTGGCTTCAAACAGCACTTATAATAATATACTAAAACATACAAGAACAGAGCAATGTAACATCTCTAAATTACGAAAGAGTGAAGCTAAGAAGCAAACAAAAGACAGCAAAATAACAAAAAATTGCATTACTGGTCTTGTTGAGAGAGCACATTTTCTACGTTTAGCTACAAATAATGAAAGCCTAGAGTGAAGTAACATGATAGAAACTTTGCTAATTAGAAGGCATACATGCTGCACAAAATCAAAATACATATTTTGAGCATTTTTTAACTTTCCAGACTCCACACCTGGAGTGGAGTGAATCATCAACAACAGCAATCTCAAATATTTGTGTTGTTTTCTGTCTGTAGGTTGAGAAAGAGAAGGATGTCAATGTGCCGTGGAAGAAGAAGAATGGGCTGATCCAGAGAGAGAGGCCAGCTGGCAGGGAGTCACCTCAGCAGGTAGACAGCCACATCCACCACATAAGTAATAGGCATGACACTGCCACGCATGTATACTTCCACTGCTTCAGCGTGTGTGTCACTGACATCCTTCTGCAAAACACGTTTCTGTGCATGCACCTTCGGGCTGTCATTAATAATGTATCCATGGGTATGCAACATGAACAGATGCTTGCATTTGACAGTAACATAGTCCATGTCTCAGGTGTATCTATCTGTCTATATCTATCTATATACATAGATTAATCCACAATGAAAATAAGAATTAGTTGCAGCGCTAAAATTTAACTCTAAATTACAAGGCTTGTATCTGTCACCACAGAACTAAAATATTTATAGAAACTGAATCTCTAAGCTTCATTTCTGTTATTTATCTGTGACTATAACTGTTATTTGTTATTTAGTTATCATATGGCTCTGCTGGCATGCGTCTCTTTTCATTGGGCGTCTGTCTGCTAGAGGTACAATAGGCAGATACAGCAGCAGCTCATGTACTGGGTTGCAGAAACGTGACACCTCCAATACACCCTGTCCTCTTTTTTAGCCGTTTGTTCCCAGCCTCTTGTTTCCAGTGCTCAGCAGCAGCAGTGCTGGAAATTCCTGATCAAGTGCACACATGCAGGCATTTGCATCCACACAAACAAACACATGTGAATTGCACCCGCAAGCATGTGAGTGTGCGCACCAGCGAGCGCACAAACACACAAACACTATGACAGTATAAGTCAGCCTCAGCGGAGGGTGGCTACAGAAACCTGACCGGTGTGATCTTGTCTCACTCAGCACCACAGAGACATGACCAATGGGGTGCCAGAGACCTCTCCGCAGCATCATGGGCCCAAAGTGTACGCCGTTGTGCAGAGGACGGGCCCGGGCAAAGAACAGGAAGTGATGGCGCGAGAGTGGACGACCAATCACCTTCAGGATGAGATGAGGTACATCAGGGAGGTGAGTGGAAACTAACGCAGCAAGCAGCCCGGCCTTATGGTCAACGTGTTATTGTTGTAACACCACGTCATCTATGCAGTCCTGTTTGGGATGTTGTGCAGATAACATCTGTATCTATCTGTGCACAGGTGAGAGACTCTTTGGAGAAGGTGAGAGAGCGGATGTACGGGCAGTTTGGAGGAATGCAGCAATCAATGCAGAAGCTCTCACAGGACATCAGGGTAATGACTTATGTAACACCATGTAGCTCATCAGAACTCTTTTACCAAACCCCGTCTGTGAAGCTGTGAATAAATCTGAAAATGCAGTGTGCCATGTGTGTCTGTAGGCAGCCAATGCACAACGGAGGAGTCTGGAGTCAGATGTGAAGGTCCGGACGTCTGCCATGGAGAGCTTTGATCAGATGAACAGCTCCCTTATATCCGCTAACATCGGCCTCCAGGTAACAAATCAATGTCACTGAACCTGTGAAGACCTGCTGACCGACAGCTGCATGCCAATGCAGAAAAAAAATGTGGCTTAATAAGTAAAAGAGGCTTCCTTTGCAGAAATCCCTTCTGGAGCACTGTCAGAGCAGAGTGGACAGGAGAGACGAGGTGAAGAGTTTGAGGAGCACCTGTGAGCAAACGCAAGAAAAACTCCGAGACAAGGAGAGGGAGCTGGCTGCCGTGCAGGCTGAGAACCAGACTTTGAGACTAGAGGTGATCCTGCACACACACACTCGCTGGCCTCCACTGGCACATTCACTGAGATACTGGCCAGTTGGCTGGTGTGTAACAGTAACAGCTGAGAGGGCCAAAATGTGTGAGACTGCATGACAGCTACTAAACAAGGGGGAACGCTTCTTATGTAGAAATGATTATTCTCTACTACATATCTATCTGCCAGTTTTAAATCAAAGAATCAAAGTTAAAAAAAAAAAACTCTGTCCCAAAAGTTCTGGGAAGTCATCTTTCTCTCTTAATTGTCACTTTTCATTAAATTTCAAAAGAATTCCAGTATGAGAAACAATAGACGAAGCAGTGTGCTTCGACCGAGCACATTTGATAACAGATCATCTCCCTGCAGCACAGTCACACATCAGCTGCATCTGCATCTTCTATTCCAGTGTCAATACAGAGTAATCAGCATTGCACCGCCTTAATTTCTGCTGTACTGTAAACTGTCCAGGTGGAGACTTCGCGGGAGACCAACGCTCAGGCGCTGCAGGAGCTCTCAGCAAAGCTACAGCAGGAGTACGAGGAAAAGCTGCGCGAGGAACAACAGAAGCACAGGGAGGAGATTGAAAACCTACAGGTCTGCATTCTTTAGTTCGTATTCATTTATCTCGTCGTACATCATATACGGTTTCAGTGCCTGTAGACACCAAAACTCAAACGTCATTAGAGACAGGATGGATGTGTGATAATTACTCGAGATGTCTGAAATGTTTCTGGTTATGACACATTTTACAAAGATTCTGGTGAAGAAAATTCAATCTGACAGACAGCCATAAATGCAGATAATTACATAATTTCAACAGGCGTTTTAAAAGCGTCAAAACATAAACTGAGATGTATTTCCGCTCAGGCGCAAATCGACGAGTACATCAGGCGACTAGAGGAAGCAGAGAGAAACATCAGGAACTTAGAGGCCAAGATTGCTGAGAGGGACCAGAGGATCATTGAAGTGGAGCGTCTGCTGGACTGTATGGGAACGGTAAGACAAATGTCAACATAACAAGAATCAGGCTTTCCAAACTTTTTGTAGAAAATCAACCTCTTAATAAAAACATATATTTTTCACAGGAAAAGAGTCAGCTCCAAAAGAAGCTGCAGGAGTGTGAACAGCGTCTCCGCCTGCTGGAGCTGACAGACAAAACAGATGCAACTGTAACCAAAAGGTACAAAAAGGATGTGCACATAAACAAAATAGCATCATAATGAAACAATCCCACCTCAATGAGCTTTTAATTGTATCACATCATGTCAGTAGTTGAAGTTTACAAGATTGTAATGGAAATGGATCTGATGATGTTCAAGTTAATTATCAGCTGTAAAAAGCTTTGGAAAAGCTCATGAGAATACTTTTAGTTGAGTTATTTTGTCACATGATTATTTCCAAGGTAAAGAAATAAACCTTCATGCTTCAAAAAACATCAGTTTTGTTTTGGAGGAAGTGCAGCACAGATACTGTGACTCCAACATTTTGACCCACAATATTGTCAAAGAACTTTTAGACAAAGCACTACTAGAGGGTACAAATCAGAAAGTGTGGTGCAGTCACTTTTTCCCATCTAAAGTTTGTTATCTGTGACCTGAGAAGGACCTGACCTGGCTGCACACTCCTGGAAAAAGCAAGAAGATGGATTTATATGTGGATTTAACTGGTTGCTGTGGCTGTTTAGGTCCAAAGAGCTGGAATCTGAAACTGAGGATCTCCGCGAGAGGATCAAACACTTGAACGACATGGTGTTCTGCCAGCAGAGGAAAGTCAAAGGAATGATCGAGGAGGTGAGGAGAGTTTATTTATGTGTGTTTGAAAACTGTCCAGTGGATTGCATTCGGGCCTTTTGTTCTACTTGTGTTTTAATAATGGGTAGAGATGAGATGCATACATCAGCAGAAGTAGTAGAAGTTTGTTTAGTATCCAGATTATGGATGAGCTCAGTACACACAAAGAATATAAAACTTCATCTGATCCAGAGTCAATACAGGGTGGGACGGTGTGCTGGCTTTGTGGTTAAGATGCATACTCATGAGCTGAAGATAGGGTTTCGTGATTAAAGTGAGTCTCAATTGACCTCTTTTGAATTCAAAATTCAGGATGTTTTTTTATGGAAATGTTATTCCTTATTTATCTATATTGAGTCATTGATTTATAAATCATTTCCAAGAGGATTCCTGGAAATAACCATGTCATTTTGTGGTATATATAAAGAAACTAGAGACTGTTTCCAATCAATACATTCTGATTAATTACTAATGTATTTTAGGTCAGATGAACAATCACACACATCACAGGCACAGGCATTTGTACAAGTTTCCATGAACAAATAAATAACGGACAAACATAAATGTTGATTTAAACTGAGTTTTTTTTCTATTGCTATTTTGCCTATCATTAGCACCAAACAAAGCTAGGAAGGAAATCCGACCTGTGGCCAACAATCCATATACAGTCAGATCACAATACTGGATTGAATAAACAGGGCAGAGGAAGTATTTGACTGAAAACAAATAATAACTGTTCGATTTAAAATTCTTCTTGGCTTTGTGAAGGTTCAATCACTGCGAGCTCAGGTTGCCCAGAAGGACATGTTCATCTCAGACCTTCTGGACAGAATTGCTATTGTGGAGTGTGAGGTAAGAAGAATTCGTCACTGTGTGTTAGCTGCATATTTTAATTGTGGTGTGGTGTGCTATTCTACTGCATGGCTACAGATGATTGCCTGGGCTCATATCCTGAACTGTCAGCAATTGTCTGTGGTGTTTCCTCGTGTCACTGCACCTGTCAAATCGCTTTCACATGTAAAGCGACTGCCGTCCTTTGCATGTATCTGACCTGACAGTGTTGTTTCCTCTTTTCCTTTTCCTAGAATAATGAATTAGAAGACAAGCTGAAGTATTTTATGTCCTCACAGAATAGGCCAAGTGAGGTTTTGGAGACCAGGGAAATAGGAGTGGGCTGTGATCTGCTCCCCAGGTAAGAAGCAAAGTGGGAGAAACATATTTAGTAGCGTCAGGTCATATTTGGTGCTTGATTTTTAGAGGTGGTTTCTCACTGTCTGACTGTGCATCTGCAGACGTGAAGCGCAGAGGCATGACTTTGAACCACCTGTTCAGCGTGACCCAACTCATCTCCATCCCACACAAAACCCAACACCCGTTCAGCCTCCATCACTGGCGAAACCTCCATCACCCACTGAACCTCCATCTCCCACTGAACCTCCATCTTCCACTGAACCTCCATCTCCCACACAATATCCATTCCCCAAACAACCTTCATCTCCCACAAAACCTCTATCACCAACTCAACCTTCCTCACCTACTCAACCTTCATCCCTCACACAACCTCCACTCTCTACATCTCCCATTCAAAATCCATCCCTCTACCTGACAACGCCCACCCAACCAAGGACGTTCACATCTAATAACCCTCCACCCAGCAGGCTGGAGAGCAGTTTACTGAGATACACTCCTGTCCAATACAGCCGCTTCCTGCAGTCCAGCCCCTCAGGAACAACGTTTCCCTATACCCGGTCATCTGAGCCTCCATTGAGTTTAGTCCAGTCTGGAAGCGATGAGGTGGACGCAGAAACAAACACAAGTCCAGAGGAATCCACTTCAACCCTGTTGCCTTCTCAGCCAAGATCAAGAGCACCTCAAGTTTATACACCGTTCATGAAACTTATGGAAATAACAGCAAAGATAAACATCGAGTGAAGTAGTGAAGTAGTGAGCATACATTTTGGGAAATAGGCATTCTCATTGAGAGTTTGGTGAAATGTTCAATGCCACTCTCTTTTTGATGGTAAGGATAAAGCTACACCTAGCAGACGATTGGCTTAGCTTAGCATAAAGACTGGAAACAGGGGAAAACAGTTAGCCTGCAAGCTTTGTCCAAAGAAAAGAAAATCTGCCTACCAGAAACTCTAGAGCTCAGTAATGAATACATCCTGTCTCATTTGTTTAGTCTGTGAAAAAGCTCACGAAGTATAAAAATGATAGTTCACTGGTGGGTTATGTGCCAGACTATTTCTTGCACAGGAGCAGAGATTTTCTGGAGTTCCCATTGGCAGCTGGTCACAGCCAAGAAATAATCTGGTACATACATTTTTCACACAGTTTCACATGGTAACATATTCTGTTACTTCAGACAGAGTCATGCTACAAAATGAGACATTGTTTGAAACTTGCATCTGTTTCAGAGTGAGCTTCCACCAAATTATATACTTCAGTTAAGCAGCAGTTAATTAGTGAGCTTGTGAGGTGCTGAACAATTCATTTAAAACTCAATTGTCTTTGGAGGTATTTTCAGCATTTTCTTTTTTTAAAATAACCATATGTGACACAGATGTCATCTTCAAAAAAGTCTAATGTTGACACTTTTACTCTGGCCGTTCATGTAAAAAGTCTTGCGTTGGTTTTCAGCCTGTGTTTGCACATAGCACTATTAATTATGATTATAATGTTGCTTGCTGAAGGGTGTAAATAATCTGATCCTCTGTAAAAATATTTTGTAAATAATGTACTGGAGGATTATATTTGTTTTGTTTACAGCTAACATACATATTTTTCCTCATGGAGCTATGAGCATTCAGTCCTATATGAAGGTTATTAAGGTTATTGTGTGTGTTTTCCTGTCATTTTATATTGGCTCTGTACAAATTAAATGAATATTATTTTCTTATCGTCAAATCATGTACAAAATATTTATTAACATGCTTTGTGCCTTTATAAAACAGCCTACTATCTGATACTGGTGGTGGTAATGAATCTCCTTAAATTGGCAACAGGGTAATATAATTCTATAATATAAAGTAAATATCTGTGCTAATTATAAATCTGTTCAATCACTTTAAAGATATTGACCTTACTGTGGTGACTGCCATTCCTGAGCCATAGGCACAAGTATTATCAAGCTGTTGTTTGCACTGCCACAACTGTGTTTAAAAAAGCTCTATGATGTGCCTTTTCCTTGACGATACATATCATATAGTGACTAATAACAAGAGGCCAGCATATGTTTGGATAATAAAGACTTTACAGTACAAGTATCAGACATCTTGATTGTATCAATGCACGCCTACAGTTGAGACTATATGAGTATTTCCATTTCAAGTAGCTTTATACTTCTTCTCAACCACTGGGAGACAAAATTCACAGTACACCCAGCAGGTAAAGTACAAATTAGTTGAAATTAGCTCCATCTGTACAAGCTCACACATTAATGCATCAATAATTATCATCCAACAATATTGTATATATTTGTCTGAACTGGGCCATTTTGCATAATGAGTAGTTTTATTTTTGGTACTTTATACTTATACTATACTTTAAGTATATGGTAATAATTTTGTAATTTTATTTAGGTACCATTTTGAATACAGGACATTTACTTCTTACAGAGTATTTTAACACGTGATTTTACTGCTTCTACATAAGTACAAGATCTGAGTACTTTTTTTTTACCTCTGAAAGCACATGATACACCTGTTTCTATCAGTGTCTTTAACAGAAGAAAAGGTGAGAGTAACTTTGGAGAAAACTGCAAGTGAAAGTGTAAGAATCTTTTACATGGCTCGTGGTGTGACTTGATACATTCCTGATAAATGGGCGACAAGGAAGATAAAATTACAAGATAATAAATCAAAGAAAAATGTACTTTGGATAAAGTCTGCTGAAACTTTATTCAAACGGTGCAACTGCAGCCAAACGCTGAACTGACTTTGAACTTTGAAAGGGGACAGAAGGGACACAGCTGTAACCTCTTGGCTGAGGTCTGCTCATTGTTCGCCGAGCTCAGATAGAAATTGGTTATCACAGTGGCTGTGAAACATCTGGCCAGGACATGCAGCTATGGAAAGTTTGAGACTGTGACTGCCTTGTTCACACTGACTGCACTGGTTACAGAGAGCAATATCTTAAATAAGGAAGTTAGTTTACAGACAGGTCTTTCAGTCTAAACGGTGCTGATGACTACAATTGACCTGCAGAGGGCAGCAAATCACCTTCGCTGGCTGAATGTTGCAGTACACTGTACCGTCCAGTGGGGGCGCTGGAGCTGCACCTCACACGTGTGATTTCCGCCGTAGAAGAAGACGACTTTGAAATGTTGCTTCATGAGTTGAAGAAGTTAACCTGCCGCCTTCAGAGGTTTGACAGCTCTCTAACCATTAAACAGTGACCTACCTGGTGGTGTATTGAGCTTGTTTAATTTATTAGAGTTTTAATGCGCACTGTTGAACTGAGACTTTATCTGGTGCTGTTTGTGAATGGCTGTGAGCTAGCTGTCTCAGGCTAACAGTGATGTCGGAGCGCCAGAGTCAGGTGGGAGATCTGAGGGAGCAGAGCAAAGAGCAGCTTCAGGAGCTGCTCCTGAGGCAGCAGAAGATACTCTCCAACAAGTAAGAGCACACTGTCACACACAGCTTGTGTCTGTAGTGTGTATCTGCGACACAAGAGAGACACAAACTGAAGCTAAATTAAATTGAGACTCAGTGTGGCACTTCATGGTGCTGAAACACTGTCAGAGTAGCTCTGAAGGAGTTTAATAATGTGATATCAGAGACATGGGGACTTTAGCACGCATGTAACACCACCTATGCTCAGTAAAATGAACTAAAATGCTTGTAAGTAGGCAGAAGGCTACGACATGTGCATATAAACTTAATGGTACATTACAGGAGTTATTAATCAGATGGCTAAATGTTTCTGAGAGAAATAGAGCTGCAACACGTAGTGGATGAATTGTATTGAATAGTTCATAGTATCAAATTAACCACCAAGTATTTCTTTCATTATTTAAGATATGATGTCCAAATTTATTTAAAATACTTTCTCATTTCTTTAGTCCCCTGTAACAGTAAACTGAAGATCTTTAGATTGAGGACGTCAACTGGAGCTTTAAGAAACAGTGATAATTTACTATTTTATGGTCCAAACAACTAATTGATAAATCAAGAAAATTATTAACAAATTAACTGATAATAAGAATGATTGTTAGTCACAGCCCTAGAGAAAAAGCGGTGTTTATTCATATAATCTCTCCCATCTGTATCTTGAATGATTGTTTTTGAATTTAGCATCAACTCATGGGTTTGTTTTTGTTTCCAGGAGTTTATTACAGACTCTTCCTGACAAAGGGAAAAGGATAAAAGATTTTTCAGAAAAATTGAGCCTTGCTATTGAACATCACGATGAAGAGGAGAGGAGACAGAACTTGGTTTCATCTGCCAGGACAGAGCTACAGTCCAAGTACAGGCAGGCTTTCAGTATGCAACAACGTGCCGTCCCGAACACACCTCCAGCCGTGCACCAGAACACACAGAACAGGAAAAGCGAGGCTGCTGCGGGGGATGTGGTGTGGGAAAGGGAGACCTCACCTGCCTCAGTTGATGTGCAGGAAAACAAGTCTTTGGACGAGCAACATGGTGAAACCATGGAGACGGCTGCCGCTGGGGCCTCTTTGAACTCTGATGAGACAAAAGAGGGTGACCTTGTGGAGGCTTTGGAAAGGGTCAGACTGTCTGAAACTAGTTCTGGTTTCAGTAGTGAATCCAAAGACCCATTAAACAGCACAGCAAGAGACAATTACTTTCAGAAGATACCAAAAAAGCCTCATTATGTAACGATCTTGGAAAAAACTGAGAAGACTTCAGCTCCCAGGAAGGAAAAATTCAAACCAAATCAGTGAGTGAACTTTGACAACTATTGACAGATCATTATTATTATCAGTTATTTGATATTAACTAGCATCCTTCTACTGTGTATCCAGGCTTCCCCACAGAAGTGACATCTCTCCATCAGGATCTTCGTCACCCAGCCACTCTTCTGAAGGCTCGTCACCTCTCTCTGCACAGGCCAGGAGGGAGCGAGACAGAAAACACCTAGATGACGTCACTGCGGCCAAACTCCCTCCTCTCCACCACAGTCCAGCCCAGCTCCTGTCTCTGGAGGAGTCGGCTGTCCTTCTGAAGGAACAAACCAAGAAGCAGCTGGTAAGAGCAGCCGAGCCCTCCCATAGGCTCATTATCTCTAAATGCAGTGTATACGTTTAACTTTCAGCAGACTGACAGGCTCAGACATTTCTGCTTGCCAAAACCAAATTTGATCTTTGAATAAATTAATAAGGCTCCTCACCATGCTGGGTGCTAACATGTTGGTGTTGGTTACAGTCGGCCACATTAGATTACAAACGTTTGGTGGGCGTCAGATCCAAAACAACCCTGTGCAAGAGGCTAAATTGGTGCAGGTGTGCTGCTTATCAGTCAGCAAAACACTCCACAGTGTCTTGTAGTATGGGAAAGAATGATGCTCTGTTACCCTCTGCGGCTTTATTTGCATAATTTCCATCACAATGATCTAAATAGTATAAATGCAGTATTCACATCCCAAAATATTTGCCATACACGTGCGCTTGCATGTATGTGATTAGCCACAACAACCTCCTGGCAAATGACAATTCCCATAAATGAAAGGGGTGTGTTTTTTCCCCACAGTGCTTAAGTCCTTTTGAAAGTGCCTTTAATTTTATACAGTAAATAATTAGTAATTAAACAGTATTTATCTTCAAATAAATACAGAATTTTGTATATTTTGTATGGATGTATAAATTATTATTCCATTCACAATCATAGATGGAAAATAGCAACTTTCAGTTTCTATTAAGATATATTACAACAAAATAATTATTAGCCAGTGGTGAGTTTAGCGTTGATCAAATGGGGAATAAATCAATGAAAAAAAATGAATGAATCCAAAGCGTGAATTGTATTGTAAGTCCACATCAGCTCCCTCCATCAGCTGTAGAGGGCAGCATTCAGGCAGTGTAGACACTGTGTATCACTTCACATCCAAAGTAATGACTTCAGAGCCAAACGTCAAACAGTGTGCTGTTGTCAGCTCACAGAGGCCTGTTAGGCTTATTATCAGTCCTACTTTTGTTGAGGGTTTAATAGCTATGGCTGTGCTGCTTTATGATAATGTGCTTGTTTTCTGTTTACCAGCCTATTCATGTCAACTTTCTCTCTGTGTTGTGTTTAATTTCAGGAGCTGCAGGCCAAGCTGGCAGCCCAGAAACTGTCTGAGGGATTGAAGATCTCTATGGGGAGCTACACTCCTGACGGTGGCCCCATGGCTGCCTACAGAGAGGTTCACGATGAAGGAGCCCAGCTCTCCTCAGAGGAAGACTGATCCTGGAAGGCCAGAGCTGGGGAAACCAGTGTGACCTTGGCCCTGAGGGAAACAGGCTTTGGACCTCGCAATCAGGATCCATCAAACAGGATTTTCACTCCAAGGACAAGAATTCTTAGGAGAGGAAAATAGTCTTTACATGATGTGAAGGCATAGTTGGTATCCCAGACTCAGCTCAGGAAACTGAATGGCAGGTTGAGAAACTAGCTCACTTAATTGCCATTCAGTTCGTATTGGGTTCAGTTGTTTCAGTGTCCCGCAGGAATAATATACCTGCTGTTGATTGCAGTTTTAAATACTAAATTTTAAGCATGTATCATGGGAAAAGGTTCTTGTCAGTACACTGAAACTGATAATGCTGTGGC
Organism: Scortum barcoo; assembly: GCA_023238725.1. NCBI lineage: Eukaryota > Metazoa > Chordata > Actinopteri > Centrarchiformes > Terapontidae > Scortum > Scortum barcoo. Next base: position 26,997,172 of record CM041531.1, read on the forward strand.
TTTTTGAACCTGAGATTACTGTGTGTTGAAATTTCTATTTTAGTGTGTTAATAACTTTATGCACTTGAAGCTCATCAGCAGGTGGAGCAGACTGTTTTCGCACAACGCTGACTGTTTATAGCGTTGTCTAGAAAACAGAGCAAGAAACAAGCCTGCCAGATTTAATTATTACAGTGTGTAGCAGAATTTAATAAACATCTGATTTCCCCAAATGGTTGTGTTTGTGTAAGCTCAGGTGACAATCCAGCTTTCTCTTCAAGTACCTCATCAGCTTTTTCAGTATTCATGAAAGTGGATCTATAAGATATTCTTTCATCTCTCTTCACTTGTATGAAATTGCTCACTGATGAGAGAATCAGGAAAAGTGTTTCTGTGTTTAAATGTTTAATTTACTTGATTGTTTCTTTTGTACAAAGCTATAATTTCTTATTCAGTTTAAATAAATCTAAATGCCAGCATGCAAATACCATTTTGAAATGTACTAATGTAATATACATTGCTCATACTCCTCACATTGTGTATTATAAAAAACAGCTAGTACTGCCTTATTGTTCACTGTGCTTGTACGGCTTCCTGTAAGGGTCTCAGGTCTCACCGTCTGTGTTCTGTTGGCTGTAACCAGTGTGCTGTTATTTCTAATGATGTCATGGAGACGTATCATTAAGAAGAAAGCTTGTTTTGCCACAGCACTGAGCCAGCAGGGGAGGGGAGTATGAGGGCAAAAATATGAATCAGTACACAATCTATTATATGCATAAAAACTGTGCAGTCTCTGAACTGAAAGTCTTTATTTGTATGCAAGTATTAATGTTAATTAATCCATTTGCCAGCATCTGTACTATAGTATTGATAATGAGAAGAGTCAATTATCTTTATATAAACCAATATCACAAATCACAAATTTGCCTTTATGCTTAGTTTCTGCATTCAGAAGAGGAAAAATTTCCCCAGAAAAACCTGTTAGGCACAGTGTAATAATGTGATAATATGTATTGCAAATTAAGAATATTATACTGTTTCATACTTAATGGGCCTATAAGCCTCTGAAAGTGTCAAGTCTAAAAAAACAGAATTGTGCTCAGGTACAGCACTTGAGTCATATACTTTTGTACTTTCATATACTTTTCTCCACATCTGGATAAGGAAATATCAAGTAGTGCACATGAAAACTGCCCCTCTTCTTTCTATAAACTAAATCTTTGTATGTTAAGCAGTGTTTTATGAATGTTTTGACAAATTAAATCCAGTATATATGCGGATGATTTGACTTGAACTGTTCTACTAGCAAACAGATGCAAAATAATTTATTGTTAGACTTCCAACTTCTTTATTTTATTCATGTGCAAAATAAATCTGCAAGTTGATATCAATTTCAATTTGTAGTGAAGCTATTGGTCAGCTGCAGGCACTGGTTTTCTAAAATCCTGTGAGATGTTATCAAGCAGGGATCTGTGACACACTTGATAAGATTAATGCAGGGTTAGTGAAATATTGAAGCTTGATGGCTGAGACATCTGGACTGCATTTGGATCGTGTTGTTGCTGGGAATGGCAGGCGATGATGGGACGGCAGCAGGCTAATGCAACATGGCAAATACCATTTCTCAACTTTGCTAATATGTGGTAGATAAGAAGTGCCAGCTACGTTCAGCATCTTTCCAAACTGCCTTTCCCATCGTCTCTCTTCCAACTCTCGCAGAAGACTACAGGCTATATTAATTTAAACAACCTGATCCGGGGATTTTAATGAGGAAGAAATAAGGCGCTGAGGCACGTTTTGGGGGAAATGAGGGTGGGTTCACGGAGGTCAGAGTCTGGGGGTAGATGCTCCTTGATAACCTTTGGTAATTTTTGCTGAGGCATTGGTGGGAGATGTTTTAGAAGGACCCCCCCCCCCTCCCCATCTGATTGCTGTGTATTTAGACACTGTATCTGATGGGCTCCAGAGTGGCCCTGTGGTGACGTCCAATAACAAATACATGAGCACGCTCCGCAGAGGATCCTCATTGTGCTGGGATTAATTACAGCCTACCTTGCTTACAGAAATTCAGAGACTGTTACCAATTATGGGGCACATTTTTGCTGTAGCTTTTCTCTGTGGTATCTGGCGTCAAACCTAACTCTGAACGTATGTTGATATTGTTGAGGTGGAACCAAGCACACGCTCTGCACAGTCAAAGCTTTTTTATGTTGTCCATTGATGATGAGGTTGTTTATACCTCAGCTTGAATCCCAGACCCCTTGTCTCAGATTAATAAACTCCTTGTGAAGTAGTCTGCAAGTGATTTGCTCCAACTCCGAGTCCGAAATCACACGTCTCGCGGGAATAGAAATAATTTGGTGTTGTTTGGGAGGGGAAACTGGAATGTGATTTCAAAACTGCCTCTTCAAAGACCAGTCAGCTCAGCCTTAAATTAGATATACAGTATGATGTATAGACTGGCGTTAAACACAAGTTAGGCCCTCAGCAGAATGATTGGATTATATCTGCCAGGTTACAAAGTCTGAGGTCATGCTTTTTCCATTCTCTGATGTTTTTGTCATATTTTTTCAGGGCACATGAAGAAATGAAATAATACAGCACACAGCAGCTTTCTGCAGATAAGGTTACAGCCTATCTCCTCATCCCAACTAGAAACAGCTCTCCCTCCTCTTACTGCACTAAAACCAGTGGTGGAAGAAGTACTGAGATTCTTCACTTGATTAAAAGTACAACTACAGCCCTGTAAAAATACTCTTACAAGTTAAAGTCTTTCATTCAAAATCCCTCTTAAGTAAAAGTACAGAAGTATTATCGTCTAAATATGCTCTGCATTTTAATGTTCCCTGTGACTGATATATTATTAGATTGGTAGTTATGGGTATGCAACATTTTATTCTCAAAGCTGGTGGAGCTGGAGCTAATTTTAGCTACTTTATCTAGAGTTTGCCAGCTTAGTGTTGCGGATCGTAACCTCGGGGTCGGGCCCTCCAAAGGGTCACAAGATAAATCTGAAGGGTCATGAGATGATTAATGGAAGAGGAAAGGAGAAAAAACAAAGTTCTGCCACACAGAATTAATTCATTTTTGGGACCTTTATACAATCTTTGCTTTTTGTGAAATATTGGATAATTGTACCTTCTTGGGCCTCAGACAGTTATTTAAGAGACCACCTGAGAAGTTGTCTCCAGTTGAACTACTAACTCATCTCATGGACATCTGAAACTTGGCAATGAGACTCAACAACTTTACAAGAGTTTACCATCCAAAAATGTTGGAAATCACTGTTTGCATTTTATAAGATTATCATAAATGTAAAAATGTTAATATATGAAAGATAACTAGTAACTATAGGTCAATCTGTTAGATAAATGGATGGGTAAAAAGAACAGTATTTCCCTATGAAATGTAGTAGAAGTATGCAGTCACATAAAATGGAAAAACTCAAGCAAAGTACCTCAAAGCTGTGCTTGAGTAATGGCTACAACTGAGTCAACTGATGTGTGTATATATGTATATATTTCATTCGCTGATACTTTTGAAATGTGTTTTTCTAATCTTATCATGGAGAAGGCATGCCTCACAGCAGGTAGGAGTAACAGTGGTGCTCACTTGTGAGAAAGTGTTTTACATGCAAATGCAATGAGCTGTGAATGAGAGACAAACAACTTTTGCACGTGTGTCGTGTTCTTTTGATGTAGCGTCGGGAAAAGTAAATACTTTGCTGACAGGACTGTGCTGAGGTCGCCAGTTATCTCACCGTGAAGCGTGTGTGTGAGAGGAAGCTCACACGTAGCTCATGTCATGACTGTTGACTGTCTGAGGGAGCATGATATGTGGCTGCAACGCTCATGAGAGTCCTGCAGCTGTCTCGCCCGTAATGTAGGTTAGGAAAATATTCCCTGACTGCCGGGTGAATCTGACAGAGGTGTCTATGAGTTATTGCATTTTTACATTCTTGAGATTAAGTTTTCTTATTTTTTACATTCACCAGACATGGCCAGTTTACTGTATATGAATGTGGTTGGAGCACAGTATTTGCTCTGACTGCTGTTAAATAATCTGGCATCTTCTGTTCATTGCAGCCTGAACTGTACCAGGTGTTTCACAGGCGTTTGGTGCATGTTGGTGAGATTGTTCACCGTCGTCTCATCAGATTTCCAGACAGTGGAGTTAAGCTAAATATCTTTAATGCAATCTTATCCCACTGAAACTCTACACATGGGAAATATTGATCTCATAGATGCTAACAAATTCTATCATGCTGCTCCCTCTCCACAAATTTGTCATTGTGGAAGGTTTTCACTAAAATGTGAATGGACCTCCAGCAGCAGAGTAGATTTTCATCCACTCAGGAGCTTGAGCTAATGTGATTTAATATGAACTAAAATATGCATGAAGTTAATAGTAGTTTTGTTGTCCTAGTGAATTTTAGTTTCTCCATTATTAACACACACCAACTACACACTCATTAGACAAACTCATAATTTTCAACCATCGATGATCTGTGAAAGTCTGTGTGGCGGCTGGCAGCCGTGTCCAGTGTGTGTTTTTGTTCTTACACATGGTAAACTGGTGAGCGTGAAAATCTCAGTAGTCCTGCCTCACTTCACACTTTCCAGTGTTTCAGACTAAAGGCCCATTTCTCTCTCCCTGATAAAAACAGCCCATGTCCCACATCCTTGTCAAAAAAGTCCTTTTTATCCCCATGAATCACTTATAATGAACTGGATTTGTTAGGTGTAATTAATAAGAAATAATATTGTCAAGTTGATTTTCTCTCTACTTCAGAAAGAGAACATGTGCTTCTAATAATCTGTAAAGCACAATAAAATGCACACGCATGGTTATTTTATTGTACACACTGCTGTTTTGATTATAAGATGGAGTGTAATCCTCATTTTCCACCAATACTCCCCCAATAGTTAACTGACTACCAGGTTTAATGTAAGTGCAGTAAAGTAGCCGGTGGAGTTTCAGTGACATAAGAATGTCACAACACAAGCGTTATGTGTTTCCTTTTCCTTGGAACAATGTTTACAGTTCAAAAGCCATAAAACTGACCACAAATGGAAAAGGCATGGTATAGCTGTAATGAGTTATCCTTGTGTAGTCACGTCTTGAAGCAGATGGACTTCATGTTTATTTGAGCTCTCTGCAGATAGTACTCACACGTCAACACTGGATGGCAGTAGTGTATCTTTGTTTTTTGTTTGCTCTCTTTTATGGGTGTTTGTAATTCGCCATTGTTCACATTATCAATAGTCATGCAACTACGAGGAACCAAAATATAGTTATGGACTGTAAAGCCAGAGTCACTACCATCTCTGAGGGAATGTGAGGGATCCACAGCTGTCAGCAGTCATTTGCGACAAAGAGCTTAAGTTACTGCTTGATTCCAGATAGTGAGTGTCTGCGTTTCAAAGGTGAGGTACGTGTCCCAGGTGAGACCACAGCCTTGCACCTGGCTGCTGAGCCCAGATAACAGCATCGCAGCCACCGTCAGTCTCTGCGACAGGAGATTGTAACAATATGATTTGGACACATCCGTGCTCGAAAGAACTCCCACATCTCTGCCTGGAAAGCTTTGCATAACAATCCTGAGGCACTAGAAGAAAGAAAGGGAAGGAGAGAGAGAGAGAGAGAGAGAGTGAGAGGGGAAAGTAGGGGTAGAATGGGTTGAGGCCCGTGATGCATGGTGTGGGCCAAGAAGCTGCCAGCATCCCAGCCGCTCCATGTCTGGCCTGGCACAGCATTAAGCAGGCTGTTTTGGGGCCTGTCAAAAGCTCATCACGGCAAGGAAGCCGTCTCTGTGGGGATGCTGCGGGGGTGCCAGGGCACGGCAGGGGGGAGAAACCAGAGACCCTGCCCGGCAGCTTGGTCATAATGAGGAGGAAAATTTTTATTCTTGTATTCCCATTAATGTTACAACAACAATGCACTTTTGTCCAACTTTTTTTTTCCCTCCTCAAGCATTTTAATACACACTTTCTTTGTTTACGCCCCTCATCTTGGACTTAGAGGAATCTGAACCCTCAGTCATTTTTTAGAGATGAATCATATAATAATAAGCTTTCACATTGTGATATTAGAAGTACTTATCCTACTAATTAAACTTGTAGATCTTGATACATCCTTTCCCATTTTCTGACTTACAATACAAGTAGAAAGTGCCGTTGATTATCTCAGTGTGTTGTGCTCAGAAATTGCCAGGTCGAAGGATCATAAAACTCTGGGTAATGTCAGTTGTGGCAATCAAGCAGAGTACCAGTGTGTTAAGGTATAATTTCTTGGCCAGCGTTGTTTGTGACATCAATCTGAAACTGTCCAGAAACAAGGGCGGACCAAAACAACATATTGTTTTTCATTACTGCTTGAGTGAAATCATGCCCCTTGATTCGAGCACATCCCCGCTAACAAGCACCAGGAGTGTAAATTCAGCCACCAAGGGTCCTGCCAAACCTCACAAATTTCCCTAAATGTGTCACAATACAAAACCTCCAAAACATCACAAAAGTGTTGATGCCAAATCCCTTTTCTTTTGCGCTGCAGGTGTGAAACTGATATGTGTGGCTGTTGGAAATCACTTAAAGCTGAAGGACAGTTCATTTTGCCATGTTGAAGTCTCACAGCTCTAGTGAGTCAACTTTCTCTCTCCTCCTATTTGTTTGTAAAATTATCTCCATAAAGACTGTATTGGACAGTTATGTTTGGCCCTGGGTCTTGTGTCTTATAACAATAGTAAAACCATGCAGTAAAAGAAAAAAAAAAGAAGAAAAAAAAAAAGCAGAAATCCTCTCCAGTCCAACAATTATGGGGCCTCTATATGGAGTAGTTGGCTCGTTTATATGCTGTAATGTTGTGGCCATTCCAAGCCCCGAGGCCAGGTGTTTTTGATTGCAGTATAGCACGTTGGAGCGCAGACTCTGCAGCACGGCTCTGGCCCCACAGGATGGTTGGATACGAGTCTGATAAACCGGAGGAGACTGAGTGGGAGTGGGAGGCCCAGACTGTTTTCCTTATTTATTTATTAATGTTTTGTTTTCTCTGAGAGAAGCTGTCAGACAGACAGGCAGCTACACCCTCTTATTAGATGACTTCCTTCACTGTGCAAATATATTCCAGCTGAGATGTAACATTTCAGCGTGCAAAGTGTTTCTGGATAAACTACAGACAAGGACAACATTGGGTTTTATTGCACAACAACAGGCAGAATTCTGGTAGAATGAGTATAATCCCTGTTTCAGGGGCACAAAACTAGACAAAGCAATGACTTCACTTTCACACAGTAAAAACAATCACATTTTTCTCTACTTGTTTTAGTTCAGATTGTTTGGGGTTTATGCATTATGCCCTCTTGCCCTCTGTGGGTGGTTGTTAATGTCTGTTAACATGTGAGATATCCCTGCAACAGGTGTGTCTCCAATCTGGCCAACTACACAGAAAACAACCTGATGTGTTACAGAAAACCAAGTAAAAAGCTGCAGTGAAAGGTTAAGAGTCAAAGTTAGCTTTGTTGAGAGAATGTTGTATTGTTGTTGCATTTTCCTCTGGTAGAGGTGGTTTAAAGCCTCCATGCAGATGTATTTAGAGAAATAAATATCTCATGCAACATTTTAAGACCTGATCTTCATTCCTAAACATTGTACTGACTATTAATTGGCCATGTATTGCAGAGCTGTGAGGGTCCCAGCTGTGAGGGCCTCCCAGTTTTTATTACATCAAAATGATTGATTTACACATGAAACAAAAAGTGAACCCGAGTATTTGGAATACTCTTCCAGTGAGGTGGAAAAACTATAAATATCCTTCCCAAAAAAGAAACAAGGAAAGGAGCAGAGGGATTGTGCCCTGCAGTAAATGAGTAGCCATAAAGCCAAAACAATCAGCTGAAAGAGGCAAAAAAAAGCTTTTTGACCTGCAGGGTTGGATATATAAGGTGTTAATTTGATTCACTGTTTAAATATCAACAGATGGATCTTCAGCAACAGAGATTACAGGCCACAAGGCATCATACCACATAGTAACGCATGAACGTTTAAAAAGTTTCTGGTGGTATGATCAAGTTTTCAGATTTACCTCTTACACCAACTTCATGTGCTGTTTGTTGGATGCGACAGAGAAAAAAGTGAAAGTCAAAGTCTGCTTTATTGTCAATTCTGCAGCATGTCAATTCTCTCTATGTTCTGTACATGCTGCAGAATTGACAATAAAGCAGACTTTGACTTTCACTTTTTTCTCTGTCACATCCAACAAACAGCACATGAAGTTGGTGTAAGAGCTAAATCTGAAAACTTGATCATACCACCAGAAACTTTTTAAACGTTCATGTGTTACTATGTGGTATGATGCTTAGCACGCTGGTTCTTGACATGGGAAATAGCCAACATAAGTCAATGTTGTCATTCATTACAGTGTAATATGCACTATGTATCAACTGAGTGTACTGTAAATACAAAATACATTTAAATTCTTCCAAATTACCAGAGCTTTTGCACTAGGCAAAACATTGGTAAGGGATGTGGAAACTGACAGGCAATGAAGTGATCAGTGATGTCAGTACACATCTGACATAATGAGTGTATAGAGCAAAGGGTGCAAAGGATGTGACGATATGTGTGATCTGTGAAATGAAAAAAAAAATCACAACATCACAAATCTCCCATCAAGATATCATTTAAATACTGTATTTAAAAAAAAAGCCCATTTACACATCTCCTGACATAACAACAATAACATATGTGTTATCGGGCAGAAGATAATTAATTTCTATTGTCAGTACATTGTCATACATGTAGTCACTTAGCTACATTCATAAATGCCTTCCTGTTGCTCTTTCTTCTCTGTCAACATAACAACATTACAAAGAGGGCCATGACCAATGAAGAATGTATAACACTCTGGCAAACGTTTACTGGCTGCAGATGGTCCTGGTTGGCTTGTGTATACATCCCCGTCTCACCCCGTACAGGTGCCACAGCACCGAGTAATAAAAAGCAGAGCGTGGAGGGGTCGAGGATGCAGGAAGAGGTGGAGGACAGAACAAGGCTGCGCTCCTTTGAGGCATGTTTTACATGTTGTGTGGCGTGCTTCTTCAGGCAGGTGCTGGTAGTCAGACAACATCCATGTTCTTGTTCAAGGTCTTTTAAAAGTTTGCTAATGATTTAAACATAATAATTTGGAGCACACGCTGCATCACACACTTTTATTTAATCTCAGATGGATCATATCTTTATATAAATATGAATGTCCTGCTAAACATAATATGTCACTGACTCCATACACATTACACTGGCAGGATAATCTTTGTTCACCATCAGTCCTGACCAGCCTCAGCTTCAGTCCTTCTTGAGTGTGGTGCATGTGTTTTTAGTTGGATATTTAACATCAGATCAGGCAATCTTCTTTCAACTCTGCATAAATGGTGATGGAATATGGTGACTGAGCATTATGGAAAAGAGACAGTGGGATAAAAATACTAAATAAACAAAGTGTTTACTCATCTTTTTTAACATGCTGGGTGATCTTTAAATGTGAATGTTGTGCAGCTGGTTTAGTGCTCATGGTTTTGTTCTACATTGAAAAATGAAAACCAGGTCATGACAAACTTTGCTTCAATTAAGTCTGTTATAGATGCATGGAGTCAGTATCATGGTCATTTTCAAGGCCTTTGGTTTTTTTACGAGCTTCATCTCACAACAGGTGCTCTGCTGTGCCAGTGCAGTTTTTTCTGTCTCTTTTAACGTGTAGGTCTAGAGGTGACTTTCAGGTCTGACACATGCTGGGAACAGGCAGTGAATGTAACATGACTCAGCTGTGTAATCACGTTTGTAATTTTGATGTGACCACTTCAAAGCCCTATTTCATGTGGGATTTTTTTTCCATTATTTTGTTCATACCTTGCACATCACACGCTAGACCTTGTCATAAAAATGTCCTGGTGGTCGTTTAAGCCTCTGAACATTTGTCAAAGATGTTTTACTGTGATTCAAAGACTGAAAATGCTCTTTTCCTAAAATCTTCTGTTAGTTCTAATAAAAGTCCATATAAATATAATACAGATTATATTATATGTATTTCACATTACATTAAAGGCCCTACACACCCACTCTGGTGTTTTCACCTCAATAGACCTCCGCTGAGGTTGAAGGTGGGCAGAGCTACGATGGCATCTGGGGGTGTGGTCTTAGAAAGAAGTCGACCAGGTCTCTGCAGCCTATTCCTCATCTCTGCTTTAGGCCCATGGCTCGAGGCATAACACACCTAAATCTCCAACTGAACTGCTGGTTGAACTGCACTGTGGGTAATGCAGGCGACCGTTTTTGAAAAGAATAAGAATAATATATAAGGCATATGTATTGGTATTTATGAATGAGTGAGTGAAAAAGCGATATCCAGACAAGGAGCATGAGTCAAGCTCTGAACACGCCCACACAGTGTCAACAATACAGTCTGTATGGAAAAAACAAAACAATGAACAATGAACTAAAAGAGGATGAAATCTGTGTAGAGCTGCAGAGTGGGATGTTAGCTCTCGGGAGGTTTGACAATTCAAGTGACCCTTTGATTTCATACAGGTGCCTCAGTGTTAATATAAAACAAGGTTAAAATAGGATCAGTGTATCATGAATATAATGACTTTATTAGATAAAAATGGATTATATTAAATAAAAAGATGGACAATATACACACATAGATCTAGATAAATAAAGTACACTTTGTCTGTAAGGCGCCTGTTGTGAGGAATGTATACTGAAGGAAACCTCAGACTCACCCTATCTAATCCCACTGAGTATCCAGTTTCCCCGTAGGCTTGCAGGAGTGGTGCTCATCACTGCTCAACAGCCTCATATAATCCTTCACTGTGGTTTTGGACTTAAGGTGCAAGGTCATCATAATTATAACTATGTTGCCCAAGTATGATAAAACTGGGGCAGGCACTCTAAACACTCAGTTTTACGTCAAACTTGCATGTGAAGTGTGGCTGATACGTGCTTGGAACAGCGCTACACTATCTGCAAATGGTCCAACAAACTGCACTCAGCAGCCTGATCTGCACAGTCTCACTTCACTGGCACACCAAGCTCCCTCAACAAATTATTACATTTCCTCCCTGCTTTGGTGTCAGCGAGGGTTTGAAGGAAACGTTCCCTCAACCCATTGATTAAGAGTGATTTTGTTTTCACTATGTTCTTTGGAGATCCCGTAATGTAATCAAACTTAATTCTGTGTTTTGACGGGTAAATGGTATAAAGTGTATGATTTTACAAATGATGCAGTGCACACCGTATTATTTACATGTGGGATAATAATTCATTCGGTTGCTCACTGATCTTTTTTAATAGGTGTTTCTCACATCGCTTCAACTTGTCAAACGCAGGTGTAGTTAATAAAATTAACGATGGCTGCATTCCATTTCGCTGTGGCGGTGCCAGGGTCCCGCTATTGTGCATGCTGGCCCACTGGCATGGCTCATTGGAGCACCTAAATGGAGCAGAGCCATCATTAATGTTATTAGCTACACCTGACAAGCAAATTGTCCACTGTGAGAAAGATCTATATTAGCGGCTGTGAGCATTTCCAGTCAGAGCGGCATGCTCGCTTTTGTGTCAGGTGGAATTTTCTTCATGACAAACCTGGATTATGTATTTCCATGAAGTTGAAAACCCATTTGACCAAAACTGGCTTTTTATAGAAAAAATAGACAAATTTACTAGTTAATCTATAGCTAACAGCAATCCAAAGAAAATGTATAAATTATTACCATGGCTCTGGCCAACGGTTCTATTGGTTATAATAACATTGTGCTCGCTTAAGGAGGCTATAATAAGTGTTTTTATATTACAAATGGATCATGTGACTCCTTATCCATGTTTACTTTGTAGTCTGTTTAATTCACTCTACCCATCAGTTTTGCATTAGGCCCAAAAACCTGATTATACGCTACCTGCTCAGCTTAACAGCAGACAGACACAGTTAGCAACTAGTTGGTGGACCTAGTGGAGCATTTAGTAGCTGAAGAGTCAGAATCAGTCATTTCCATCAGGAGTCATTGGAGAGCAAAAAAGAGCCAAAATACAAGTGAACATTGGATTTCATTGGGTGATACACAAACTGAACTGAATGCTAAAGTTGCTGTGTGTCTGCTGGATGGTTAAATAGTGCATAACAATATAAATAGGTGACAATATGTCAGTGTTGTGTTCACAAGTTGTTTCCGCTGCCCCCAAGTGGCCATAAAACTCAGTTACTCTAGTATTAAATATTTACTATGTGTCATCTGAAAAAATAGGTCCAACAGGGCCGGTAAACGAGCTAGCCGGTTTGCCAGGTTAACTACCACTTGACTTGGAGGTAAATCCAAAAGTGAGTGTTTCTCTCTAGATTATTACACAACGATGTCAAGTAGGTCAAAGTTGAACCAGGAAGTTGTTCTGTAAACTGTGATGGATGTCATGACTTTATCCGAATAAATGAGACTAGCCTTATGATCGTCTGAAAGGTCTTGCCCTGTCTGACATATTTTTAGAGATAATGCCACATCTGGAGATCTCAACAATAACTTAAGTGAGTGCAAAGTTATCATAAGTGACAGAACCAATGTCCAGAGCTACCAGGGTTTACCTTAAAGAAATGAACATTTAAAGAAACAACTGGGCTTCTCTTCATGTCCCTGATGTAATCTAGAGAAGGGGAATCCTTAGGGGAACCGCTGTGATGCATTTCGGTCCATTCTCACTGACGCCAATCAGTACATGGGGCACCATAATCCTATAAAGACAACAATGATCCATTTTTCATTTGCTCCCCTCTCTGCCGAGAAGTGACTGGTATTTATTGGTTCCAGAAACACACTGGCACTGGACAATGCTGGTTCTCATAAAAAATAAAGTTACATACTGTTTACAGACTGGAGGCAGATATGCTGAACACCTTGGGACGTCTGAATGCTGTTTTTCGGTCAACGGTTTAAAGGACTGTATACGTCAGAGCAGCTATGCTCCATGCACTGTAGTCTCAACCCTCTGCAGGTCGCCCATTCATCCAACCTAGCACTGGTACTACAAGACCATCACACTAAACAGAAAACAAATGGTAATAAAGGCCCTGGCAAAAGGAGAGAAGCAGCTGTGACTGTGTCTGTGGCCCAAAGTCCTTTGAGAGTATTCTTTAATCCTGACACCTGCAAGCCATTTCATCATGATTTACAGTGGGGGAAATGCAGGCTGGGGGCAGGGAGGCCACCAGAGGGACTGTTTTCACAACAAATGATGAGGAACACACTGTTGTTTCTTGCAGGCCAGGCATTTGTAGTGTGCTGTTTGCAAACATATGGATAGCTTAATCTGACAATGAAAGCACTGACAGAGAATGGGCTTCTCAAGAGACTGTATGGATGCTTGTTGTATTGCTGTAAGCACTTACTGTCTCATGTTTGGGAGAGAAAATAGACAGGAGAGTAGAAGAGAGTGTGACTGAATGAATGAATATGTGTGTGTGTGTGTGTGAGAGAGAGAGAGAGAGAGAGAGAGAGAGAGATCAACTGAAGATAAATAGGCTGGAGGTTTTGGGACAGGATATGGGGTTCACATGAGTGATCATTAGCAGGATCTCTGCAGACCAAAGCAGCACCGTTTAGTGGCTAAAAGTCGCCCAGCTGCTCACCCACAATGTCATGATATTACAGTATTGTTTACATCCATTCACGTTCTCATGTCATTACTCGTGTGCGAGTTTGCCACATGCTGAATTACTTTAGGTTTGGACATACTGAAAGTGTTGTATTGTGTAATGTAGCAGCAGTAATTATCTGTGACAAACACTGCTCACATGTGGTGCAAGGATTTAGCTGAGTTGTCCTACCTAAACACATTTTGGAGTTTGTGTCTGCACATTACAAACAAAATTATTCCCTGCAAAGACTTAGAAGGGCAGACATTACAAGTTGTGAAATCCATTTTTTGTGGAGCTGAGCTGCCATACATTATTCCTATTAATCACTGCATGTAATAAAAAAGGGTTTGAGTTCTTTCTGTTATTAATCTAACATTATTATTTTTCCTGACCTTTCATGAACATGATGGTTATCTATTGTTCAGTGTACTCCTTAAATTGCATTTTTCACACAAATATTCTCCCCCAGATTCCAGCATCTCAGCCCATTAAATCTGAAAAATGTCAACAATGAGGAAAACAAAAACACACCAAGAAACTGAATTAAGAGCTTTCCTCTCTCAGCAGAGTGCCATTTAATAGTAATCCCCAACCGTTACATTGACTCCTCCAAGTCTGCCCAGAAAAACACTTCATGTGCAGGATCTTTTCTTTGCCCCTCGGCTCATTCGAATTGGGGAGGTGTGGAGAAAAGAACGAGCTGAAAGTGAGATCCTCTGGGTCCGGTGGCATTGCCACCTGTGGAGTGCACCCAGTGTGCACAGCTCATTGTGTATCCTACATCCTGCCAGCTCCTTCAAACCTATCTGCTTCAAAAACCACCACTTCTAAAGTTCTATAAGAATATCACTCACAGTCGTCTCAAATTGGCTTCATATATCAAGCCTCACTTAATTTTTCAATACATTCTGAAAAGTGCATTTTTTTCAATGCAGTGAGCACCACAAATGAAATTCAGTTTACCTCCATTAGCATAGACAAACTAAAGAAGTAAGGACATTTTTTCCTCTTTTTTTATCACTATCAACCAACCCTTTAAGAGTATTTTCCTATCAAGGGTCTTGCATGGGCACAGGTGGGATCACACTGCAATCTAATAAATACAATCAATCAATCTAAAATACGTTTATTATCTAAACTCAAATGTATTCTTCCAGCCATTATCATTTTGAGGGAGCTTGAGTAAAAAAGGGAGTAATTAAGTGTGGATGCAGTTTATTCTCTGTACTGATGGATTTTTAAATTACACAGGTAGTAACCACTAATTCATGACAGAAGTCAAATGCATCTTTGGCATAAATTTCTTTTAGAAAGAGGACAGGTATATTGATGTATGCAGACGATGTGCTTCTGTATCTACCTCAAGCAGCATGCCACTATAGAAAGTCTTGTCATTTATAAAGGTCATCAGAGTTACTATTGAAATACATGTCAAGTAAAGCCCCTTAGATAAGCTGCAAAACATAGCTTTCACAAAAGGCTATTTTCTATACAATACTGTCCATTTTATTTTCATACCCAACTGAACTCATAGTTGAGATATAACTTTTGTTGTCCTGCGTACCTCATCAGTGTGAAAAATAAGAATATTTTTTGTTCAAAACCATAATTACTCCTGACACTGGCAAAACATGCTTAAAAAAGGATGTAACTTCTGCCACATACTGTATGTAGTAGTGTGCTTTGATGACAGTATTAGGTCACTGGTGAAATAAGGTCCGATGCAGGTAGTGTTGTGTTTGATGTAAATATTCATATGTAGAGTATATAGTATAAATCTATAAACTGTGCAATACTTAACTGCAAGATGACTTCTCTTCCTACCATGAAGACAATGTGTTTTACTCTGTATCTGTATGACAAGTTTATGTGGGCTGTTTCATCGCTACAACAAAGTACATCTTTATTTCATTATCTTTATTGTGTTAATTACATTGTGTTTTCCAGCTGAACCAGTTAGTGTTGTGAAGTTAAAGCTGGCGCTGTCAGTTAATAATCATAATGTTTCTTATTTTACCCCTGACCCTCCTATTTGCGCATTATTTTGATGAAGTCATTGTTCATTCTACTTGGCTGCATTGCACTAATGCGTGCCAGGTACATGGGTGTGCTCTTGGTTTCTGATTACAACTATTACGTCTGGATTTCAGGATTTCAAAATGAGCCTGAGAGAGCAGACGGGAAGAATAGAAACGACAAAAGGTGACTGTACATTGTCTGTTGGTGGGAAAAGTATCGGTTTATGGTTCAATGTGTTAAGGCAGTCAAGGCAAAAGTGTTCAGATAGCTATTCTAAAGGTCTTAATGAAGGGCTGAAAAAAGCCTGCTGTATGAGAGAGGAGCAATGAACTGTACAAATTGAGATAATAGGT
Organism: Scortum barcoo; assembly: GCA_023238725.1. NCBI lineage: Eukaryota > Metazoa > Chordata > Actinopteri > Centrarchiformes > Terapontidae > Scortum > Scortum barcoo. The sequence continues at coordinate 27,013,197 of CM041531.1, forward strand.
CACACTTCTGGATGGTCTCAATTCAAAGGCAGTCATGGTGTTGCACTCATCTGAGAAGTTGTGTTAAAAGTGAAAAAGGAGAGCTTGAAAGAAGTAGTCGTGCTTGTCTGATTGGCAGTTTTGAAAAGTCCCAAAAGCTGCTATTTGGTCATCCAGTGAGCACTGTTTGCACACTGATGCCATTACGCATCTTGAGTCCAAAATGACACGACTGTTAACCAACATGGAGTTTCTTAAAGATGTTCACCTTTGGCAAGAGTTTCTGCCTCCTTCTTCTGATGAATGTGCTTTCACAGTGTTATTTTGATCCACCTTTTTATCTATAACCACAAAATTACTCAAAATTTGTGTTTTATTAGACACTGATTTACCGCATGGAAGTGTCCATCAACGCATAAATTATTATTATTATGATTATTATTGTTATTGATATTAGTTGTAGTAGTAGTTGTTAAATAATTAGAAATAGTGTTGTGTTAAAATATTCATTGTAAGTACAGTAATAGTATGGCTGCAAATACATGCTCAACTTATATCAGAAAACCAAATGAGGCACTGATGACTGGTGATGGTGTAGAGCATGTTGAATAGAGTGGCATGTGTATACTTCAGAGACACACAGTACCTAGCTGTAGCTGTAATAATGAAAGAAAAGCTTTTCAGTGCTGGAATTCAGATGGCAAGTTGGACAATCAACATGCCCTGCAGATCACTTGTTTCCACCACTCTTATCTTTCCATGCTATAATGTAGTGTTGCGTAAATCACAGAAGTGGGCTGGTATCAATCAGCCCCAAAATGGTTCACTAACACAAAACATGTTCAGGACATTGGATATTCCATCTTGTAACCTGAAGATTTTTATCTGGCAAATTACAACTGAGCCTCGTGGCAGTTAAGGTTATTTAATATACATTAACAGACAAATAAATCAACCAGATAAACAACAATAAAGGACCACAGAATACATTGGAATCATCACAAAAATACTAAATTGGAAAAATGCATGACAGAGCCCCACAAATTTTACACTGTACATGACATTTTTAGCCCACATCACTGCAGTCACTTTCAGTTTTTTGTCTTTTGACAATTTGTGATTGTCTATCTGATGTAACATAATTTAGTATTCTGTTATAAACCTTTAGAGGATTCTTTCGTTGATCTTTGGCTTAGATATGGATAATAAAAGCATAATAAATAAAACTTGAAAAGCAATATTGGTTGCACAACTGTTTTTGGCATTTAGCAACAACTTTCATATCTTAATTGGCATTTACTTTTTGAGTTCCTTTTGTTTGCTTTGAAAGTAAAAAGGTGATGTCTTATCTCACCAGAGATTATTACTTAATGTTTTTATTTTATCATTGTGTTCTTTGGAAACTCACTTTTCAATGAAATATGACCATATCTGACAATAACTCAAATAAGTGAAATTTAACACATTTTATTTCAGTCTTGTTGTATTATCTGTTTTCATTTGAATTATGTACTCATACAAATTATGGTTATTTTCATCAGTTACAGGGTTGAAATTTGCCTTGTAGCACCACAGAACTTACCTCAGACTTGGTTTATTGCTTTTCTTCACATACTTTTTTTCTTCAGTCTGTTTCCCTTTTCTCTCCTCTGCGCTCCCTTCCCAGAGATGACACTGTCATATTTTGAAACATCTCTCTCTTGGTTGGCACTGCTGTGCTTCCCTCTGTCTCTCTGTTTCTCTTTTATTAAGGACCACACAGAGGGATGACATGTTGGAGGCACATCCAGGCTGGGTGGCCCGGCTGCAGGAAAGATGTGGGTGACAGGATCAGCCTTCAACAGACTATGGGAGTAATGCGTGTAGACAGTGTAAAACCAGTCTTTTGGAGACCTGTAGAAAGAGCAACGCTGGCAATTCTGAATAAATGCACTTTGAAAAAAAAGAAGGAAAAAAAGTTCTTTGGGAGCCTTGTTTTAGCTGCAGCCTCATGCACTGGACTCCCATGCACTACTAATGTCTTTAAGCGTCCAAGAGAAGTAACTCTAATCTATCTTTCAATTCCCACCGGTTTATAAAGAGAATCATCCGGTGTACAAATTTCAGATGTTAAAAAAAATGGATAAACAGGAAAAAGGATAAAGCTTGGGAAATTAAATTATGGCTTTTCTTTGAAATTCTTTTTTTTAACCTTAATAAGGTTATTAACTCCATCAATACTAACATTTGTTGAATGAATAAAACAGGTTTCAGAAATGTTTTGACTTTTCCTTTTTTGCATCTATTACGACAGTGTTATATAATGTATATCAAGACAAAAAACATGTTCAAAACAAAAAACAAAGTCTGTTAATATGTTTATTTGTCTTATTTTAATTTAAAGTGTTCAGATATATCATGACATGTAGTCATAAAACATTTTCTGACTCACTGTGAGGCTCATCAACATTTAACCACTTCTGTAAAGTTCAAGGAGGCCTGAGAACTCCTCGACCCGAAGTGTTTCCTACCAGAGTTATTAAAATGCTGTGATTCCTGCAGAAAGTGGATATCACCCCCTTTCCTGATAATCACTTTGTACTATTTAGCACATACTTAACAAAACAAATGGCCTGTGTGTGTGTGTGTGTGTGTGTGTGTGCCTGTGAGTGTGTGTAGAGAGAAGAGAGAGAAATCCACTGATGCTGGACTTTGTCAAGGCTGAGAGGCTAAAGAAAAAATAGATCAGAAGTGTCATCACTAAACAGGCCCCCTGGATCCCAGCGGTCCGACAGGCTCTACATTCTTGCTCTGGATGAAGGATGGTGCGACCGCTGATTGTTTATTTTGTTTCTCTACCTTGTCTTAGCAACCCCTTTTTAATGAGAATGTGCAGTTCCTTTCTTGTTAACTTCTTTTGAGGCTATGAGCAAAAGATAAACATAGAAAACACTCTTTGGTTTTTGTATCAGCACAGCTGTGGAAATGTGGGAAGCTGGGAAAAAAAACTTGAAACACTTTCATTAAAACTCACTTAGTTCTTTACCCAGTCCAAAAGTCTCGACTTTGCACATTAACTTGAAAAAAAATCTGTCTTAATGTTTTTCTTAACAACTGCGGAGATAACGTGATTCATGAATATCCCAAGTGTAAACAAACCAACATGAAACTTCTACACCCTTGTATCTGAAATATATTATGAACAGACAAAACATTTACAGATTATAATAACATGTCAGATGGGGTGGATGGAAATGTAAGGGTGGATAGTCTTATGAATGAAAAAAAGAGGGACAATTAATGAAGAGGCAGACTTAATAATGGATAACAGCTTTATCATTTCAACAAAACTGCAAAAGAGGCCTGTGCGTTAGTGTTTCAAATAATCCTCTGAGCAAGTAGCAGCCTATTACACATCATGGTGTATGTGGTTTGCTATGTCAAAGGAGAATAAAGCATGTTAACTCACTCTATAGGAGGGGAGGAGAAATAAAGAAACATTCAAACAAATCTGCTGTCACTAGGTAGATAAAGACACAATCAGTGCGTGTGTGTGTGTGTGATCCCCGGGCACCAGTAGGCGGTCAGGTGGTCCTCTGTGCTCTCCAGTCAAGCGTCCCACCGCCCCACCAACCACCCTGATGCCATTGTGGGACGCAGAAGCTGCATGACTGATGCGACAAAAGAGGAGACATTGATCTTCCAAGACAAGCTCTGCTCTCAGCACACTGTGTTGTGTGGTAAGGGAAATGAGCTGATCCTCTCGAGCAGACCGCAACTAAGCTTTGCCTTTTTTTTTTTTAAACCGTAGTAGCACTTAATCCACAGCTCTGGGAGGAAGGAAAACTGGGGAACAAAATAAATTTGTGTAACAGGCCTTGTAAGATCCAAGTAGACTGTGGTAATAGTCTTTAATAAGCACTAATAAGGAAATCCCGAGCTTTCACAAACTAAAGTTAAGGAAACTGAAATATGAATCTCAAAGGCCAAGTTTTATGTTTTGTTTAACTATTTGACTTGATGTGAAGAGAAAGCTTTTCATAACACGCAGCCAAACCCATGCGAGCACACAGCACTGACAGGTGTGGCATTTCAGTGTACCCTTGAGCATGGTACTTCAGCTCACTTATCACGGTTTAATTCAATTCCTCCAATAAAACAATCCAGCTGCATAAACATGTTACAGAATGTGTGAAATCTAAAACAGAGAGCATCTTTAACGCTCCCTGAATAATGCTGTCTGCTGCGGGGGCCAATAAATCATTTCACTCTGTAATTTAATGATTTAAAAGCTTGCTATTTGTCACATTGGGGCACCATGCTGGGCCAAGGTGTCGCCCTCTTAAGTGTCCATTACTGTGAAAGTCCACTCTCCCAAATGGCAGAATGGGAGGCCCATTTGGGGTGGCTGGTTGAAGCTGTGACAGCATGAATCTGTGCTAAAGGCCTGGGCTTTTACACCTGTGTGTGACACAGGGGAGGTTCAGTAGTGAGTGGGAGAGCCGGCCAGCTGTGCTCTCTTGTGGTAGCTCCGGGGATAGCCTGGAAAACGTCAAATGTAAAATTTGTCTTCCTCAGTCACTCTATCTGGTCATAATTCTCTAAACTGATATAAAAAACACTTTACAACTCCTGAAACACACATGTTGTCGTGACTCAGTGGTCCTGATTTAGCTGTAGTTGGGCTTTTTTATGTAACTGCAGATGTGCGATGAGTTTTGAGCGCTCACACTTAACATGCAAAACTTTACTTCTTGAGATGAGGTCACAAGATGAACACTCTAGCCAATATTTGTTGGGGGGGGGCTCATTGCTTCGGTCTGTGCTGCGAGATTGTAATTGCTCACTAAATAACCATCTCTCAAGGGTGGCCAGCCTGCCATTCAGCGCAGGCCTGCACAGTGTCCTCTCCTGCTCTGAGGCCGGTCCAACACGTACAGTGGCTTTCCTCTGTCTCCCAGAACAACTCCACCAGCCGCTTCATCAAGGCTGATTGCTGGAGACATTCCTCTCCCAGCAATATATTCACCTGATGTGAAGCAGACCTGTGTCCTCAACACTTACCGAGGCAGAGAAACAAGAGGAGTCCCCCTGCTGCGGAAACTGGAGGAAACGTCACGGTGAAAGGTGAAAGAACGTGACAAAAGTGATCAACTGATAACTACACACACTTACACTCACAATCACACAGGGCACACTATAAACTTACAGATGTGCTGACCCACGGTGGCACATGTGTCTTGGAGGCCTCAGTTGAGCTAATCCTCAGCTTTGTCAGTGTGAAGTGCTACAAGCACCCCTGCCAGCCAGCCACATTTCAAACAGACACACTTCTTCTTTTCATTACAGTGAAAATTATTATTTTTTTGAGGTTATTGAAAAATGATTTGACCCCAGAAAGAGGCCTCTTCTTGTTTACACAACACCTAAAGTTGCTGTAGTGTTGATTTATACAGAAATCGTTTCATCAGAGGAAAAAAAAATCTTTATTTATGATCCCGACAATGACACAAGAATAGGTTCAAGCCCTTCTCCATCTGTTTGCAATCCCAGTGTAACGCTATCATCACCTGTTTTCATGGTCCCAGTCACATCTGGCTTGCATTACAAACCAGAGAAAAAAAAAATCACACAAGGTGCATTTTTTCTTCCTTCTTTGTGTGTGCTTAACTTCAGTATTTGGCTTATGTTTCTGAAATAGGCTACAACAACAAATTAAGATCTAAGACATGGAGGAAAAAAACAGTTATATCGAGTAGCAATTTGCTTTACATTTCAGAACCAGACTCCCTGGGGGTCTAAGCATATTAAACGCAGCAGTTTAAGCACTCTGTAAGGTTTATGGCAATGTAAAGTTAGTTTACTAAGATAACAAAGGGTTCAGTTCTCAAAGCTGGCAAGGAATGACTCCAATTTGTTTGTAGTTAAATCCATTTACTTGTAAATAAAGTGGAATCCCTTTCAATATATGTGGAATTTGAAGGCAGAGCTGCATTGCAAATAGTAGACCCTATATATCTATTTAGGGAGGGAAAATGCATTGTAATTAACACTGTGGGAATCCTAGAGTCTGCTTATCTAATGTTAAACTTATGTATTCAGCTCAAACATCATGCACATGTTTTATGGTCTTATATAGTTGCATGTCTGTGGTTTAAGAGGGGGTAACATTTACCATATGATACCATAATAGTAAGGACACACACTATAGGGTGGTGTACTGTAAGCAAAGTCTTGCCCAAGGAAATGTATTTCCCTGCTTCATAACAGTCTGGAATTTGTGTATCCGTTCTGTCTCTCCCATGGACACCAGCTGTGCAGCTGGTGCTTGCTGGAAACTGCAGTTAGCCTGGAGTCGAGAGGGATTTTTAACACAATTCTCCCACGTGCATTCAAGGAAGCAGTAATGTCATGCAATTGGGGCTATGTTATCATTGTGTGAATCCTGGAGAGTGATGTCAGAGGAAAAAGGAAACTAGCTAACTCCCAAACCAAGAGAGCAAAGGTTGGAGGCAGGTTGGCAGAGACCCAGACTGGCTTAAAGACTTTCCTTATTCTCTTTCCCTTTTGCTTTCCCTAAAAGCATAGTCGCTTCGTCCAAATGGCTTGCATGGACACGATGCTGCGTCCTTTGGCATATCTGGTGATGAGCTGTGATTTATCATAATGGAGTAATAGTTGTCATTTTGGGGTTAAAGATAACAGCTTTCTTAAATGGAACATCCTGTGAGATGGCTCTGCATTGATGGAATACACTGTTGTAAATGGATGAAACTGAGACAAATGGACGGACGGACAAACCAATTCATTTGCTACATTAACGCAAGCTTTTCATCATCTGTAATGAAAAATCAACACCACCTAATCTATTATGTGAAAGATCGCTTTGTGTCCCTCGGATGCTCATGTTGTATCAGTCTTCTGGAGGGAAGGATCAGAGCAGACTTTAAAAAAAATGAAAGTCGTGGAGGAAGTGCGTGCGGCATGAGTGCATCTGCAAGGCTTTGCTACTATAAAGCATGTCACACGTCGTAGTACAGCCCATGACAGCAGCTCTTTGATCGTAGAGAAAAGCATGCATGATGTAACAAACCTTTCCGTGTAGCAGCTCCATTATTTAGTTGCTACACTGTGGTTGCATGGTGACTCAGCTCTGCTCTTTAACAGTGACAGATAACCATTTATGTTGGAATACATCTACTGGCACACTTACACTGTACCAAGTTCAGGCTAGCACTTATTATGGGAATATGAAGTAATGGTCTTACGAGAATGGATGTTTTAGGGAGTGTGTGGATGAAAGGGCCTGTACTGACTTCCAGACAGCAGCAACTGTATTTTCAATCATACATTGTCAAAAACTACAAAATGTGTACTGGTACTAAAATGAACTGTGACAAGACCAAAAACACCAAAAAATGTCAATGCCACCATTTTTTTTCCTTATATGCCTTACAGTACAGTTCAGTACAGAATTCTTTTTATTGCAGGTAATGAGTTGCTCGTTCAGAGGAAGTGCACCTGTTTTGCATTGGATGTACACTGATACTCTTCATACCAAGCCTGGATTACCGCTGGTTCCAGATGACCCCAGGTTTGCCACGTGTCTGTCAGTTTGAGTAATTTGATTAAATGCAAATTTGTTTGGAAAATGCGATATCAGCTGAACAGATAGGGGCTTTCCAGCAGTAATATTCTGGCAGAGGGCTAATGTTTGGTTCCTGGCGACCTGCAGGCAGAATATACTCTAATTTGGGCATGTTCTTATCTGAGCCCTGTCCCATAAAAGGCCTCAGATGCCGTGCAAACAAGTTATGATTAAGTACATGCACAGTGTAGCGAAAGAGGTAGTGGTGGAGAGGAAGGAGTAAAGGGAGCTCTGCAGTCGTTATTATGTAAGTTAAGTTATTTTGGGGCCTGCAGAGACTTGATAACACTAATTACTTCCCGCAACTGCCCTGTCCCTATGTTGTAAAGTTATGTCAGTAAAAGCACATTTCAACAAAGCACGTTTTGTGTCAAAGCTGCTGCTTTGTTGTCAGAGAAGCTAACAAAAGATGCTGCCTTGCTTCTGCGTCAGTACAGGATGCAGCCTGTCCGGGGATCACACACAACAATCATCTTAGCGGTCTGTTTTGTCCTGTCAAGCCCAAGTCCAACAGATGTATATGGGCTGACAGTTACAGTGAGTACAGGTGATCTATTGTAGTCCCCGTGTTTGTGGAAGGGACGTCGCACCAGCATCTGCTTAATGAACAAGACTTTGTGTCTTTGGTGCAGCTCCTCTCTTTGCCTCATTAATAATGACATCCATCACGACTTAAAGAATTATTCCGCAAGCTGATGGTTTTGAGGCATCAACCTGCCGAGGTTGTAAAATGCATCTTAGAAGATTGATATTAGTCTTTATAAAGAGTCCGCCATCACAGTGTTGATGCCTGTTTTGCAGCCTTCTGGACTTCCCTTAGTGTGCTGTCCTGCCTGCAAAGGGAGAAAGCATGTAAAATAAAATAACTTTATTGTGCTATCATACTGAGTTTGACTGCTGTTGGACAATATATTACAGAATTCAACATTTCTAAGATTTAGCAGATCATTTGTAACTTAAAGTTTTAGTTTTGTCGTGCACCTGTCCTGAAAACCACAAGCACAAGAGGAACAGATACTGAGCTGCAACTAAAAATGAACTACCAAAGAAACACTGGCTCCACTTCCACCTCCCCCAGAAGAGAGTTGAAATGGACCAAATGGTGCTTTTCAGACCAGCATCAGCTTCACATCCAAATGGTTTCTGTTATTCTAAAACCATCCCTGGTTCTATAATACACTCCAGTAGCGCTGCTTTATGAATAGAAACAAATAGTTCTGTGTACGAGTATAGTAAAAGCTCCGCTGGAGATCAGCTCCTACATGCTGCCTGTTGCAACATCCAAACATGTAAACAAAACCAATTTGTTGTAAACATTTAGAAGTTTCCGTGGGAGTTCAGAGTTTGTATACTGGTTTGTGGACTTATTCTTTAGGAAGCGAAAAGATTTATTTCTTTTCACTTCCAGAATTAGACGCCGCTTTTTCAGGGCCGTTTGAAAAGTCCATAAACATGTTATGCTACAGTTTTATAATGTTGCAGCACATGTTGCGGACTATTTTTCCAGAGTAATGAAGCTGGTTGAGAAAGTATTCATAAAACAGATTTGACTGGCTGAGGGAACGACTACTGGATACATAAACAGCCTTTGTTTAAGACGAAGTAAAACACCACTACTGACATTGCTGTACTTGACAGTTAAAAGTTTACACAGTGTACATGTGGTTGGAAGCTTTGGACATAATTTTCTGCTTATGTTGGTAACAGAAATAAACTTTACATAATGATATGTTGACATCTTTGAAAACAGTGAAAAATATCTGACGTAGAGGATTTTTTAAAGCTTTCTGTTACTGTTTATCCTCTAGAGTGTGAGAGTGAGTGTGTTTGTGAGTGAGAGAGAGAACAGAGCAAGAAAGCGTGAGAGAAAAATAGGGGTGGGGTGGGGGCAATTATATATTACAGTGCAATATTGGGTACCAACACAATACCGACAGGGTAACTTTATTTATACATGCACAAAACTTAATGGAATAAAGGCACAAAAATGGATGCAGAAAAAACTTTTAAACTAGTACTTTTAACTAGTACTTGTTTCAGGGTTTTGGTAAAAATTGCTAAAACAGGGTGACAGTAGTGATATTACAATGACATTAGTCATAGTATTATATATGTTTTGGAAATTTGTTTTGATTAAAGTTTTCACATGTGGAATACTTTATATGTGGTACGTTTCTTTGGGAGCAACACATTGGGCTGAACATTGGAAGTACTTCTATAGTTATAAAGTAGTGATGTGTATGCTTTTAAAATGATGATAATACTACATAACAATAGTGTGGCCCTGGGATCTATTGTAAGATCCACCACTTCTGCCACATGTAGTTTGTTTCCTTTTTAAGACAAAGCTAATGTCAAAGTTTGTTTTTTTTTCTCTCGTCTTCACTATTTTTTTCACTTTGTATATCTAACATGTGTGCTGTGTTTGTTTTTTTTTGTGTCTTTATTGCGGAGATGTAAAAATTCACACATACTGAGTAATTTAAAAAGTACGTACAGAGTACTCTAGGTCACTTCTGTAAGCAAATGTCTCTTGTTCCCTGTACTTCTTCCCTTGTAGCCACAGGTAGGATAGTAAGGGCAGTCATTTGAAGCACTACAGAGAGGGAGAGACAGGTCAGTAGCTTACATCACGTCCATATATCCATGACTCATACTTGATCATATATAAACAGATGGAAACTATTTCGACAGCATTATGATCATTACACTGACATCACTCTGGAGGCAGGTTAGTGGTTATTTTTGGATGTCCTTTGTGAACAAATTGACACCCCTCCCAGCTTTCATAAATAGTTCCTGGTGATGTAAAATATGATGTACATGATGTATTTGTACATTTACCAGTTGGAGAATTTGTTTCCAAGCAAGCTAGAGCGTTACAATTAGGCTGAATTGAGGAAGGAAGTACTGAAACCTTCCTTTGGGTCTGTCTGATAGGCCTCATCTTCTACCTCTCTGCCCCCATTGTAGTGAAGAAAGTGCTAATCAAGCTTGGCCATTGACACATCAAGCAAAAATTTTATGATGACATTTAAAACCGCAATGTCACTATCTCATTTAGGTTATTTTAGGTACAAATGAGTCATTTCATTAGTCCCAGAATGAATTTGGCACCCCATGGAAAACCAATAGATCACTTCAGTAATTCTGTTCTTAAGGAAGTTATATCTTAGTGGTCGAATCTGAGAAACTGTGCTGCAAAATTGAACCTTTGAGGCTATTGAGCAGATGGAGCGATTAGCATGCAAATGGCTCTCATAGATCATATTTCTGAGCATAGGGTAATGGCTGGTGAATGATACTTATCAAGCTCCATAAGTGCTCCTTCCCATAAATACATAGTCTGGGTCATTTGTATTGGGATTCGAGTGTTGATGGATATGGGATTACCACTTAACCTTGGAGTAATTCCAAGGCACCGCTTAAATCATCCAATACATTACCTATCTAATAACGGGCTTGACCAGTCTTTAAGGATATCACTTCTTAATGCAAAATATGTTTTATGTGACAAATTAAACCAGAGGTGTTAGTGACCTATTAATCATATATATGTACACGTGACAGGGCATCACTATACTTTTATTTTCAAAAGGTTGTTACTGTATGTTTCTTTTATGTATAACAATGGTCTTATGATCGTTATTATTTTGACCTTTGGTGCATTACAGCATTGCATACATAGAGAAACTTTATGTTGTCTGTTCACGACGAGCAATGAATTTAACGATACCTGAAACCAGCTTCTTAAAATGTTTAATCTCCTTCAGGTTAAGCAGGACACTGATATATGAAAGTTGATTATTATCGTGTGCTTCTTGCTGGAAGCTGGCTCTCATTTCCCAAGCAACACTTGACCCTGACCCTGCCTGACACAATTACATCTGAAGGGTTTCATTCCTAAACACTGTATAACCATTTTTGGAAGGAAAAAAAAGTTTGGTTTCACACATGATCCCCTAGGAACCTCTAAAGCTGTGTTTAATGACTACTACTATGTTGAGAGAGTTCTTGGTTGCTGCAGTCATTCAGAAAATAATTCTCTTATTTCAGGCTGGGGAGTCCTGATTTTTCTTTTTTTTTTGTAATGTTAAAATAGTCTTGTCATCCCCACTCTCTTGCAGACATTAAGTCGTCACAGCATCCCTGTGTGGAGGAGTTTCTGTTCTGCAGATCTGTTCACTCAGTGGGTCCTGACTCACTCTTCACTGGAATGAGAGGCATGCACAGAAACGCTTGCACAATATTTCGGTGGGAAGAATCAGACCTCTCCTGCAAGCACGCACGCACGCACACAAATTTGCGGACACACGCACACATACACTGCTTCAATGCAATACATGTCTGTAAAATGTCTGTTAGAACAAAACAAACAGGGGGAAAAAAACAGCAAATGCCCTTTTAGTGACAAATGAAGAGGACCAGACATCACACATGGTCAGAGCAGTAGACACACAGGGACATCCCTGTTTGGTCAATTAAAGTTATAATCTGGAAGATTTACCTTTTGTTGTCTTTCACTGCACCTATGGTGATAATCTGTAGTTGCAGGTTTGTATTTGGACCTCACTAGCAGAGACCAGAAAAAACACAGCTTCACACATAGGTGATCTGAAGAGCAAGTCTGTTGAATTAAAAACCTTGTTAAAAGCCAAACTGTGCACCATTTTTCTGGGAAAGCCACCACCAAACGCTGCAGGCTCTCAACAGTGGGCCATAGGCTAAATCACCTTTGTGTTAGTTCACTGGTTGTGGAGAAGTTTATGTAAATGAAAATCTGCAAGATCGTATCTTTAACTCTGATGTGAGAAAATATTATGAAAGAACAGATAATAGGAAAACCGGCACTATCTTGCTGGAATATTAACTGAAGCTATAAACATGGCTTTTGAAGGATAAGGGTCCATCTGGACAAAGGGTGAATGTCCCTGTCAGTGTGTGGCCTGTTTCCAAGCTGATGTCCTTAACTGTGGGGTTATGGTTGTGCACACCAAGAAAATAAGGCTTTCCAAAGGGTTCCCACTGAGGAGATGTGGGCCTAATTGGATCGATTTTTCTCAAAATACTTTTCCAGACAAGTTTATTTTTCAATGAAGATTTAGAGAAGATCTGAAAAGCACTTTTCCACTCAATAAGTCAACATAAATTCACCCACTAATACATTCTGACATTCTCTTAAATTAGTCTTTTACATATTATTCTGACATTTTTAAATCCTTTTTAATGTCTCGTGTTGCAGTAATATATAAATACTTTGTGGGAAAAGCTGTTTTTTACAAGAAGCTAAAGTAGCCTAAGAGGTAAAACAGCAGAGAGTAGCTAAGAATAGTTATATTTGAATAGAAAATATACTTGCAACTTCATTTTTCTGTAGGCTTTCTTGTGCATAAAACATTCTTGGTGATTCTGTGAATGCAAGACCCAGTGCAGCTTTATTTCACTTGTTCCCTTGCTAGAAGAAACATAAAGGTTCACAGCTGCAGTTTTAACTTGAGAGCGTGTGTCCATAGTCTGCACTGACATTCCCTGTTGTGTTAACAGAGTGCTGCAATAAGGAGATCACTTTTTCATCTTCTCTTTGGAAAGGCTGCAGATACCAACTGGGAAGGGAATTGTGGGAAAATGTACCCTGATAATTCAAAAGTTGTTTGCCAAAGAAAGGCCCCAGTGCAGTGTCTTTACATCTGTTCATCTGAGCGCCAAGCAGACTCATGTTTCTGTTGTTTCAGCCGCTCTCAATGGGCACATGTCCTCAACTCTCTGTTTTAATATATCAAAGATGGCACTGAATTAATGTAACTGTGAGACTCAAATCAGTGCTGACGTTCTGAATTATTCTTATACAGCATCTTTTTAACATATTTCAAACTTGAAAAAGCAAATCCTTGTTTTTCTGAACAGGACTTTTTCAGAGTGGCCATTCTAACTTGTCAAAGCGAGCAAAGCACAGATGTGAATGATAAGATAAACGATGGCTGAAGTCAATTTAGCTGCATCAGTTTCAGGGTCCTGGCATTGTGCATGTTGACTCACCGATGTGCTGTCATGACTTACTGGGACTCTTACAGGATACAAGTGAGTCTTTTCTTAATGTTGTAACGCCTGGGCTTTTCCTACTATGACAAGTCACAATGTTGGCTGTCAGCTCTGAATTAAATATTTGTTTGGCCTCTCGAGTAGTTTGGCCAAAGCTTTGGGGAGACAAAAATATTTGTATTTGATCCTAAGTAACTGGGTTATAGATCAGATATGTAAATGCTAAATAGTGTTATTGAGCAACTTCTGGCCTTGGAAGTTGTTCATCCCACCTTTCTCCCTCTCTGTTGGTCAACATCTCAATCATTTTGATGAGGTGTGTGAATGGTAACTGGCAATCCATAGACAATAAATAACCGATCAGTCTATATGAAGAAACTGTCCATATTTCTGAAAGTATCTTACCAGCTGCATGTTTAGTTTTGAATTTGTTTGTTATATATAGATTGTTTTGTCACTGCTTTTACCTCTTTTTATGTAGCAACGTTTCATACTAGGAAAAGCACAGGCGTTAATAATAACCCTGACAATAGCAGCACCTTGATACTGGAGCAGCAAAATGGAATTCAGCCACAAATTTTATCATTCACACCCTCGTACACTTGTTTGCTATGTGTCAAAATGTCTCCCCTAGAAAAGGAGCATCACCTCTGTGTTATGAGCCTACCTGCCCAGTAGGTGGAGCCGACAGAATAAAGAAACATATCTACAATCTTCTATAAGTGAGACACTGAATGTAAAACCACTTATCTATTTAAGTATGTATGTTAATGCTACTACATAAATTAAAATATGTGTTCAATGTGCATGAGTATTTCAATTAAATCATCTTCAGCCAGTTTATTCCCTTATGATATGCATCAATACAAACATTTTCTAATGCACATACTGAAGTAATTTGCGTTTGACCCTGGTCTGTGAGGTTCAGTGGCAGAGTTGTTATCCAAATTAATTCATATATGATTTGTACAATAAGGTCTGACTCCTGAATGAAACTGAGTTATGTGAACTTTTTCTCAGCAGAGAAAGCTGAGACTTGACTTGGATGTTAAATTCTAATAATGTACTGAACACTCAGGGGAACACAGTTTTCCAGTAAAAAGTTTTTACTGAAAAAAAAAACTATGGTCATTTTATAATTTCATAGCATATGATTGTATAAACATAAACATAGATGGACATCAATGAAAGTCAGTTACATAATGTTTAAAATACATCTACTCCTCTTTTAGCAGGTGAGAGTAAAACGCTTTTAAGAGGTTAAAATCTTCACGTTTACATCAGTCAAAGGTTGACATACAGTGTTAAGTCATACAAGCTAAAATATAAACAAAGACAATTAGAAATCAATTTTAATTCTGAATTAACATTTCATCCATTCATATCTGAGGCTGACAACATCAATGGTCTTGAATGAGCTGACATGCTTGCATAAATTCTACCAAGACAATGACATATGAGGTTTCTGACAATCATACCGCACAGTACAAAGAAAAACTGCTTCCCAAAACATGACAAGCTTCTAGTAAAGGGTTGTTTGCAAGTGCGGCGACTGAGTCTCTGAGCATCCAGCATCTGGAGGGCAGAGGGGTGAGGATCGGGGTGTAGCGGCTGGGGGGGGGTCGTTATTGGCGTTTGCAGTCAGAGCAGCCTCCCCCATCGTCTCTGTGAGTGCTTTAGTGTAGTTAGTGAAGGAGGTATACATTATGGGGGGGTTGTTCAGTGGTTGTCAGTTAGACTAGAGACAGTCCACAAACTCAAGGCAGGTGGAGATAGCTGGACAGGGATTGGCTGACTGTCCCTGGCGAGCGAGGCGGAGTTGATGGAGGAACTGGGTGGGCAGCGAGTGGTCTCAGCCTGTAGTTACCACAGAGATAACTAGTTTTGATGGTTAATGTGGTTTGCCACCGTGCACAGACCATCGGGATGTGGCGTGTCAGCGATGAGGAAGACACTACCTCCTCCCAAAGAAGGTGTGGCTGCCTTAAGAGTTCTTGGTGACCATCTTCATCGTGATGGTCTTCACTTCTGAGTACTCCTTCAAGCTGTTCTCCCCCCTGAAAACAATGATGGAAGAGGAAACAGTGACAATGCTGCTCATTTTGTTTAAACTACCATGATGACAGCAGCATTGAAATATGGTGTATACACTGCTGGAGGCTCCTGATGAAGACATATTGCAATATCCTCTTAGATAAGGACTGATGTGTTGTTAAGCAATTTTGGAAAGTAGGTTTTCAAAACACACAGTCAGTATTAATAATATTCAGTGGGCAGGCAACCGAGTCATACTCACAATTCACGTCCATTGCCAGACATTTTATATCCTCCAAATGGACACTGTGTGCTCAGAGCGTTGAAGCAGTTTATCCTGGGAAATATACAAAACGTTGATCACTCTTGTGCGTTTGACTTCTGTGGTTTGCTGTTGTAAAATGGTGCATAATTTTGTTCAAAGCAGTAGTATTAAGGCTGCACTCAATAAGGCTGATGTAAACATGTATTGTCATCGTTACTGCTATTTTTCAAGTATACAGCATAATTCCATTATTATTTAGCAAACACAGCTGAAAGTTGTCAAGTTGTAAATTTGGGAATTTCCTAACTGTTGCGGCCCAGGAAGGAAAGAGTGAATGAATGCGAAGAAGACTGAGGTAGAAGCAGAAGTGGGAAAACTTTAGGATTGGTGGAGTTGGGAAAAAATCAAAGAAACAAATAGTTTTCAGTCTGGGAAAATGGGACAAAACTCAGCAACTACAGTAACCCCTAACATGGGGAGAGATTGCCAAGAATCCAGAAGCAAGTGCTGTGTTTTCTTTCATTTTTTTGACATTATGGTAGATGTTTTTTTGTAGAGTACCAAAGATTTAATTTTGTGTTAATTTTCATTCTGAATGAGAGCTAACGAGTGTGAAAATGTGATGACTCTGCAAAAGCCAAGCCAACAGAGAAATCTAATGACAGGCCTAAATTTATAACTAAATATTTAATAAAGGGAGTCCTCAGGACCTGAATCAACAGACAATGCAGAAGTCAGATCTACAAGCTCAGGAGACGACTGAAGACACAGCTGGCTGGCCAAATGTCTTTACATTGCATTACAGAGTGGTCATTTTGGTCGATATCAGGCTGTGAGGGATATTGTTTGGAATAGGCAGGATTCGTTGAGGTAGAAAAGATGGAAAGCGAAGATGGTTTGCTGTATCAAACAGGGGAGAAGTGGGATGGTGATTGGGCAGCATCAAGAATGAAGGACAAAGTAGAACAGTGTTTCCTCAGCTTTCAGAGGATTGCAGTCAAGTATGACAAGTGGTGAAAAATTCTTGGCAGATGCTGTATGTTAGCTATAATTCTACCCATACTAAAGCCATCTGCAGGTAATTACATAAGAAACAAAACAATTTTAGGAGAACTCAAGAAGTAACATTTTAAGACCATTTCATTTATACAAATTATAAAATTAGGGTTTCAATTTACATTTACAATTTAAGTTTTGTGTCTTTGTCGTGCACTGGCATGTTGCTTTTGATATCTTTATATGCTAAATGTCTGAGCTGAGGGGGGAAAGTGAAAAAAAGGAAGGAAAACATTTCTTTGCGGCTTGTGTAATGATAGTGAGGTGGCACATGGCCAGTTTGCAGTCCCTGGATGCTAGAGTCTGAAATGGTTGATACTTCCCACATGAAAAAAATTACTGATTGCAGCTAGAAGAAACACAGCAGATGAAACCTACCAGACAGTGCCAGCCTGCATGGCCGTGGATATGGTCATGGCTTTGTTGATGTCATTGGTGAATACAGCTGCAACCAAACCATAATCTGTGTTGTTGGCTCTTTCTATCACTTCCTCGATAGTTTTGAACTTCATGATCTGCTGCACAGGGCCAAAAATCTGTAAAGGGATGAGAATATAAATGTTGGTTTAAGATTTTAAATCTTCTCAGTCATTTACTGGATTTGTATATATTATATTTACATATTATTGGTTATATATAAAGAGACGGATTGATGATGGATTAAGGTTACCAATAATTATTGTGCATTAAATTTTCTTTTGTATATTTTTTTCCAATGGTGGAAAATACATTTACTCAAGTACAATACTTGAGTAACTTTAAAGTACTGGTGCTTCAGTATTCCATTTCATGCTACTTTATACTTCACCTACATTACAGAAACAGATTTCATTAAAAGTTACTCTGCAGGTTCAGGTTGTAGATACAAAACTCAAGGTCAAAAAATAAATTATTATACTAAAAGACTATTATACTAAAATAATATATAACTCATATGTCAAAGTGGTTTAAATAAGTTCCAACTCACCAGACTGCAACATTAAATGCCACTTGCACATCAATAATAACATTTCAATAATCTATTTGTGATATAACTCTCTGTAAAGGGTCATTCGGCGTATTGAGTACTTTTACATTCCAATAATTTCAGTATTCATGTTTGCTGATTATTCTTTAAATGCAGAACTTTAATTCAAATGAGGTATTTTTATAGTGTTGTGTTACTACTTTTACCTGAATAGAAGTGTCAAAATTTTTCCACCACTGCCTTTCACACAGGTATACAAGTATTAGTTACACCGGATCAAAATCCTTGTTCTTTATCACCGTACCTCTTCTCTGGCGATGCGCATGTCGTCCCTCACATTAGAGAAAACAGTGGGCTCAATGAAGAACCCTTTCAAGCCCAGAGCTTTGCCTCCACACTCCAGCTTGGCTCCTTCACTGATGCCGCTCTGGATGAACTCCAACACACGATTCTGCTGCTCCCGGCTGATCTGTGGAGGAGGAGGAGGACAGACATTGTGTGAGAGCACAGGACAGAGAAAACAAAACAAAAAGATAGAGAAACAAACATTTTGAAAGTGAAAGAAAAACTGCTGCCCAAATGAAACTTTCACAAAGCTACAGCTCTGTTGACCTCACCTGTGGGCCTTGCTCAGTGGTGGGATCAAAGGGGCTGCCGACTATCCTCCTCTTGGCTCTCTCTACACTCCTTCGAACAAACTCATCATATATGGGCTCCTCCACATAGATGCGAGAGCCCGCCGTGCAGCACTGGCCTGCGTTGAAAAACACGCCCTGGTGGGCCTGTTCTACAGCCAGATCCACTGGGAAAAAGAGATAAGTGTTAATCAGTGTCTAAATATTACAGTTTGTTCATTAAAAAAACAAAACAAAACCAAACATGGGAATAAGTTTTTAAATCGTGAGGCTAACATCAGATAAGAAAATAAGTCTTACTTACTTCAAGTGAAATAAGCAAGAATTTAATGTTAACAGAAACCATCATCATCACATGTACGCACAAAAACACAAAAAAGAAAAAGTAATGTATGTAGTATACTGTTACAAAATTTGTCCTGATATTTATTGGAGCTATCATGTGCAAATCTGATACCTGACACCTGAGAGACAGGACCCTGCTGTTGCGCACGAAGGGTTAACGGACCCCCGTGATTTATGGGTCTCGGCTGAAGCACCCGACTGAGTCAGGGTCCATTCTCGTGATTTACAGGCCTCAGGGAGCCCCTCTCACGGCTGCTGAAAGCATTTGAAAGCCTCGGCACCCCCAGTTTGGTGAGCCACTTAGAATTTATATGAAACCCATCCATCCACAGGTTCTCGTAGCACTACAAAGCTTTTGAGCATTTTAAGATTCTCGGCCCGTGTGTGTTTATCCGCAGATTGCAGGTCCTGAGAATGGAAACCTAACTAAACAAAACAGCAATAGTGACAGACCACCTAGCGAGGGTGACAGGTAAATGGGGCACTGAATAAAACATTAGTTGGAAACTTACAATCAGCATCTGCAAAGATGATGTTGGGGTTCTTTCCTCCCAGCTCCAGCGTCACTCTCTTCAGGTTACTCTTCCCAGCTGCTTCTTGGATCAGCTTGCCGACCTAGCAAAGGAAACAGATCTGGGGTTTACTCACAGAGATGCAGGCCTGTGGCCAGATCACTAAATCAGCTGGAGCCATTAAATAGCTTAAAGAGGTTGGTTAGCTCCAAACAGGGAATGCACCGGTAGGCCAGCTGAAACATGAGTTCTGCAAACACACAGAATGAATATCTATTACAGGTTTTTTGGAGACAGTAATAGGAAAATAAAATGATTCTTCAGCCGGGAACAGCATCTGATGTCTAATGAAGGGCAGGAAGAAGTAACCACAAGGTGTGTGGGTGGTGATCTGACTATTTGAGAAAGGGGGGAGTTTGGTAGAAAATGGGTCTGGTGTGTCAATACTGAAGACGACAAGGGATTTGCTGTGGTTTTTCATTATCTTTCCATCATCCCTATTTCTTCCTTAGTCCTTATCAAGACGGACATTACCACATAAACATAAGAAAAACTAATAAATAAAACATTTAAGAAAAGTATTGCTTTATAAGGTCACTGAAGGAAGTCACATATGTAACCCATCTTAAAGGACAATATCAGTGTTATTTCAAGTTTTAACTCCCTATCTGCACATTATGTGTATTTCACCTTATCTACTGTTCCTGGCAAGCATTGAGTTCGATTATTTTTCTTATGGTATGAAAATAAACTGGCAGACTCTCACTATTAATTTGTTAATATAGTGTAGTCAATCACAGCGAACATCCATCCATCCATTTTCTATATCTGATTTATCCTGACACACAGGGTCGCAGGGGTGCTGGAGCCTATCTCAGCTATCTTGGGCGAGAGGCGGGGTACATTTTACCCTGGACTGGACGCCAGTCAGTCACAGGGCTGACATAGAAAGACAGACAACCACTCACACTCACATTCACACCTAGGGGCAATTTAGAGTCACCAATTAACCTAACCTGCATGTCTTTGGATTGTGGGAGGAAGCTGGAGTACTCATGCAAACTCCACTCATGCAAACTCCACACAGAAGGGCCCGTGCCACAGCGAACATCACATCTGCATTATACTTAATAGTAGATTTCTGGAACAGTAGACAAAATATACTTTAACAGTGTGCAAATATGTTACTTAGTTTTTATGTAAAGTTTAAGTCATTTGTAAGAGCTAAAAATCACTGGTATGGTCCTTTAAGGGAATCGTTTGACATTTAGGAAAATAGACTTACTCTCTTTCTTGCTGAGAGTCAAGGTTTTGTAACATGATCCTTGAATTCTTATGAAAGCTGAAGTGTAAAATGACAAGTTGTGGTTTTATGTGTGATCAGTGAGCTTTGAACAAAGGTTAGCTGTTTCCTCTTTTTTCCAGTCTTTATACTCAGCTAAACTAACTCGCTGCTCACCTTAAATTATATAGCCTTATATTACATTTATATTTCCCAAAAATGTCAAACTACTCTTTAAAGATTAACCGAACGTACTGATGTGGTCAATACATAAAAAAACGATAGTCTGAACAGCAGAATGAATAAGCTGCTTATGAACTGATATCTTTTCCATGTCGAGACATATTGTGTTAACTCCAGATAGCAACTAGATAAAAGGCCTGAGAAACCCAACACAGCTCCCTCACAACCCTACACTCTAAACAAGTATTCATCTTCCTGTTACTCATACAGCCTGTTTTATTTTCCATGAGAACTGATGGATAAAGCGAGAAAACACCCTCTCAGTGTCAAACAAAAAAATCCCCAACTCCAACATGGAAAAGAGTCATCTTCTCCCACTATCTTATCTAGTGTCTGAGATGCTTTAACTTAGATTTTAGTAACTTTTAAGATCCTAAGACATCATAGAAAACAATGAAATAGAACAGAATCAGCTGCTGTGCTGTGACTGGTACCAAAGCTGAGTAAAAACAACTTGATACTTGGCTCGGCTTCATTGTTTCTGATGTGTTTTGTCTGTCTTTGATCAGAGATACAAAGAGGCTGACTAAGGGGAGGTTAGCGTGTGTTTATTCAGGGGTAAAGGAAACCCGCTGGGCCTGCGAGACTCCTCCGTGTGGAGTCACAGCCACATGTGAATGAGTATGAGGATGAGTTGTGGCCCTAGAATCCACCTGTAGCTCCACCACCACCTTCCACCCTGTGACGAGATGCTGTGGTCGCTGGTACGGCTGACCCACCCCCACCCTAGGCCCCCCACCACCACTGCTACTACAGTGCGGTGACTCACTGTCTGGGCATCAGCAGTGTCTTACAGCACTGGCTCATTCTCTCAGTAATTGACTCCAGATCACATGAAACAACAGGAAAACTAGTAAAAAAAACTGGGCCACTTACAAAGGAAATGTTCAATCAAGAGGAGATGATAAAACAAAGACGATGTTTGTGTTGGAAGGTGCATTTATGCAAGCTTGCGTGCACACACTGATTGGGTGTGTCTGTGTGTGTATGTGTTTATGTGTGTAAGAAAATGACAATAGGAAAATGTATGCTTTATGTTACACTGTGCTGGAAAATCATAGAGACACAATGTTTGAGTTAATAGTTCATATCTGTGAAATTTTGTATAAAGTATGTAAATTTTGCACAATTTTACATTCTAAAATTAACTAGGCCATATTTATAATTATAATATTATTATATGAAACTATCGAGCCTAAAGAGTAGCATAATCTTTTACTGTTTTTTATGTTTATATTTTATATTACCATGTTTCAGCTTGTGATATGTTCATGAAGTTGTGAGTTTGTGTTTTTGAGTTTGGAAGTTAGCCACACTTGTACACAAGCAAACAATTCAATGGAAAAGAATTAGGAAAGTTAGAATAATTAAATGGGAAACCATTGAAATGAAGTGAGTTAGGAGCCAAAGGATTGACCGACCATCCTTACCATTTGCGGTGTTAAAAATTTTCCATTCACATTTATTAGCTTATCAATGAATTAAATTATTTACTAACACCTGAGGTGTCCTTCATCTGAAATGATATCACTTAACTTATGTAGATATTGTAAAGCAAACTGTAGTACATAAAATAAACACTGCTCCCTCAGTCTGACATTCATTGAGGGTTTAAATAAACATATATATATATATACATATACATATATATATCATTATGCTGTCTAATATGGCTCTTGTTACTGTGTCTGTTTGGCTCTGTATCAAGGACAGAAATCTATGATGTCTACACCTGTGTGGGCTTATCGGAGGTTGCTCCCAACATGTATACACACCGCTTCTCCAAGCAAAAACAGACATCTCCATAAACCAGGCCCGAACATTACATAACCCTGGCTCATGTGCCAAAGATACATGTGAAATACTGGCTGGTCACATCATAACATAAATTTTACATTAGGATTTCTGTAAATGGTTTTACCAGAGGGGTTGGTTTGCAGTTAGATATAACAGATGTTTATAAATTTTCTGCAGAAAAGGAATCTGCTGTCACTCTGGCTCTCCCCTTTGGTGTGAGGAATGCGTTCAGACCACAACACCTCAGAGTGCTCAACACCTAACATGGTATGTCCTTGATGATTTGGCTTTCCATTAACTGCTCCCCTGTTCTGTAAGGCTAAAAGCGTTTATCCTTTACGTATCCTGATAGTGAGTTCAATGGAAGGAGGAGGTACGTTAATACAGCAGAGACAGCGGAAGGAACACAGCACAGAGGGACGTGTTTGTATACCCTTGACAGTGCAAATACGTACATGTGTGTGAGATAAAATGAATCGTAATGACAGGGCACGCTGCTTAAGCATGTTGTTTATCATTCAGACTTCAATAAAGGCATACAACGTCCCCTAATTACCCAGCCTGTTCTGCACATGTTGGTCACTGTGTCACTGGCTGACAAAAGCAAGCATTAGGCAGCTGTTGATCTGAGGCGCGTTATTAGAGAAAAGTACCTCGGTTGATCCTGTGAAAGCCACTTTGTCTATGCCCATGTGCGAAGCGATCACAGCTCCTGCCGTTGGCCCGAAACCAGGCAAAATATTGATGACTCCCGGTGGAAACCCGGCCTGTCAAAACAATATGAGAGGAAACAAGCTTTAGCGGAGATGACAGCAGAGCCAAGCAAAACCACAGGCGGTGTGGGGGAATCCGGACCCAACCCAACCTCCCTACCAGCAGAGAACGGAGGGAACATCAAAAAGAAGAAGGCACCAGACAGATAGTCTCCGAAAAGAGGCGAGGCCAGAAAGGGCAGGGGGAAGACAGGGAGGATGTGGACACTGAGATTTGTAGAGCATGATTAAGTTTCTCTACATGAACACGTGACGCTGTATTGTTTCTATCCTGGTTAACTTACTCGTGTGTTTACCTTTTTCGACAGAACCGCACTTGGTAACCCTGCTGCTGCTGACATGCACGGCACATTGCACCGCTGCACAGATATCGCACTTCACATACTTGAATTAGTTGTACTTCATGTTGACTTAACTGTCTCAGCTGCACTGTATCTGCTCTTGTGTTTTGTTGCATATGTTTCTTTTGGTACTAAACTAAGCCTATACAAGCATTGTTACAAGGTTAATGATGCATTCATGCAGTATCTGCAGAATGGAAAGGACAAAAATGTTATACGTGAAGACGTGATTGGGGCGCAATTGCTCAGCAGAAGCTCCATTTGTAAAAGCTACTTCAGTAACAACATAATTCAGTGTAGAGTTTTAAATATCAGTTTGGACAAGCACTTAGCATCTTTTTACTTAGAAGTGTATGGGTTGTTCTGAGCATTGTTTCATCAAATACATGCTGCCGTTGAGTTTTAAAGTGGAGTTTTTTTTATGTTATTATGATTTATAAGCATCACAAACAAAATACTACTGACCATGTATTGGGTCAGCAGCAAACATCTTAGATATTGAGCCTTAACACATTAGCTGATACAACTAGTTATACTGCTACACACCAGTAAGAGTAAGTGACTTGTGGTTTTGGTGAACTGATCCTTTAATTCTAGCTAATCTAAGGTGGAAATCAGGATCACAGACTCTGAAAAGATGTGCCAGATAGACAAGTGACACTTTGTTAAACATCTGTTTTTTGTCGCCCTGTGGTTACACTAACATTGGACTATCCAAATAAAGCGTTGGCCAAATTCATAGTGAACACTGTGTTCTTGGCAAACAGAAACCTGTAAGTGATTCTGATTCAGTTATTGGAGTATTAATGTTGGACTGTCAAAAAATGTTGGCAGTCTGCCCTGCTAACACATTGTGGTTGGCAAAGTGATTCTGTCATTTACCTCCTTGACGAGAGCTGCTATGTAGAGGCAGGTGAGCGGCGTCTGCTCAGCTGGTTTGAGGACGACAGTGTTTCCACATGCGAGCGCTGGACCCAGCTTCCATGCTGTCATCATCAGAGGGAAGTTCCACTGTGCGTGACACACACACACACACGCCGGAAAAAGACATCATGCATCTGACTGACACACTGGGTGGTCACAAGTCAAGCTCAATAACTCATCGCTCTTAAGTCACTTACTCTCATTTTCACTCTGTCTAAACATAGTCAAGTGAGAAAATGTTCTCGGCACTTGTACAGTATTTTCTCTTCCCACAGTATTCTGAGAAAGCCGGGAAATTGCAACACATGTGCAATAAACCCATATCACTGTACAACACACAGGCCTGTGTTATTTCTGCTTTACACAGGAGCCCATGGGGCTCAACGCAGAACCACACGCTTTCTGCACTCTTGCACAATCAACAGTGTCTCTTTCTCCTTGATCTTTTCCTCCTTTCTCACCATTCTCCTTCCCTCAAAAACCCACTATGGTAAAATCCCTGAGCTCACTCCTCTGCCTCTCACTTCTTGTTCTGTATTACACAAGCTCACTGGCACCGTTATTTTTGGGGCTTACCGGCAGGATTTACCCGAATAAACAGTGACTGTCAGGGAATTACTGGAAAATGCAAAATGTAATTCAAAAAAGAGGCCGGACTAGTAACTCTCTTTTAAACTCAGCCAATTCACTCTTATCTGTTTTTTTTTTTTGTTTAGTTTTTTTTTGTTCAAGCTTTTGTATCCATCATCCATGTCACTTGTAGGAAGGGTTATACTCACAGGAATAATTTGTCCACAAACTCCAATGGGCTCATATCTGGTAAATGTCAGATACTCTCCATCTGTGGAGGAACACACGTGCAGCACACACACACACACACCCCCACACACAAAATCACACACAAAGAAAAAAAATGGGTTATTCATTTCGAGCTTTAGTAGTTTATAGCTTGAAAAAAAGCCTGAAACACATGAAAAGTGTCACCACCTGATACTCCCGGTGTTGTTGACTCAACATGTTAATTTGTAAATGAATCCACACGCAACATTCCTGGTTGCTTTACCCTGGTGAGAGATTACATTTCGTTTCGAGCCTCCTACAGCACAGGCATGTGTGTAACTGTTTTAGGTCATAGAGATGGGTGTTATGCTGGAAAGGTTTGCTCATTCCTCTTGCATTACTTAAGTAAAAGGAGGTACTTGCTGAGGGTGTGCCATGCTTGTTCATTCTCCGCAAAAACAATTGATATTGAGAAATGTGTGTATAAATTTGTTACAACAGTCGTCAGCTGATGAAACATTGCCTAATGTTGAATTTGGACTGGAATGATCAACGGTAGATGACAAGCCATATAATCATATTCAGTGGGATACGGTGAAAGTATAACAATGGACACCGAACTGCGGTAAAGATTCTCATATGTCAGCCTTTTTCCTTAATTCCAAAGTGGATCTTTGGTCTTTCAAAACTGTTATTGTTTGGAGGATGAAACTATAAACCTATTAGACATGAGATTTTCAGGAAGAACTCAAGTATCTGCAAGGTTTGTTTGAAAGTATGACGCCCGCAAATGACTTATATTTCAATTTGGAACAGGCAATGTAAACTATACCAAACTGTGTAGCCAAAGGTGCTCCACATAATGACACTCCCCATTCATTTCACACCGTCTATGATACAAATTCAACACAATACGCTCGGCATAACGTGCAAGACGGAGAGATGCTGAGGGGTTGCTGATAATATGTCCTGCACCTCATCCTGACAGGTGAACAAACATGAACGCTGACAGCTTTACATCATACAGGCTACAGGAATACCCTTGTTGTTTTCCTCCGAAAGTCTACTAGAGCAACAAAGCTTAAACCAAAGCCCTGGGAAAACGCTCACCGTGGCTGGTTTGGCAGCAGCATACAAGAGAAGCTTTGAGAGGGACAATACAGTGGTATCAGGAGGTTTCCCATGTCCTCCCTCTTATTCTATTTCCCTTTTTGTGCTTCCTGTTGAAACAGACAGCCAACTCTCCCCTCTTCCACCCCCAAACTCAGCTGCCTTAGAGGGGCGACACTGGTGGAAGCCTCCTCAGGACAATAAACATTAGTGTTTGAATTGATCGCCCATTTGATACCTTACTTTTCTGAGTATAAGCCTGCTTTTTCCACAAGACCTCTTTTTCAACTTGATATGCAACACGTCGTATAGTGTATATAATCAATATTTCTGTACCAATGGATTAGATTACAATGTATAGTGTAAACAGAGCAATGACTGAACACTTCAGCATCTTTTAGGTCGTTGTTTTGATACTCACAGACTTTAGCAACTCACTCGCTGGTTTTCAGCAGCAGGCAGCTGTTTTCAGGGAAACTACCAGCAAGTGAAAGTAATGGAGCATTTAGCATTTAGCAGCTATACAACCTGGTATTTTCCTCAGTTGGTGAAGACCAAAGAGAGCTAAAAGGAGAGTGAATATTGGACTTACATTCGAGGGGGGCCAGAAGCACGACTTGAGCTGAATACCAATGTTGCTCTGTGACTCTGGATGTGTCGATAACCAAACAGGTTCACCTCATCACCTTTTAAGTTGATCACTGTTGTCCTTACACTTTGTTTTAATCGTTCCAAAAGACCAGGAAAATCAGTTACTGCAGGTTTTAAATTAATCTGTGTTTAAAACAAGCTGTTGTACAAGAATTTTGTGAACTTTGTCTGAAAACTATGATTCACATGTGAACATGTGACCGTCTGACCAATCTGACCAAGAAGCCAACTTCCGGTACTACAGTTTTTAATACTTAGTGAAGATACACGTCCGTCAAAGTATATCGATTCAAAATCGATCCAAAATGTGCCCAGAGACAACGTGTTTCTTTGTTCTACATCTTCTCCTATCATCCAACTAATCCTTTCTTTTACCTCTAATCTTACACTGTCACTCTTCTTCATCACCAATCTGCCTTTTGTCCTTTTCACTAAAACTCTGCACTGCAGGAGGGTTCTTACCCATTGGAATGGAGGTGCCGTGGATCTTGTCTGCATATCCAGCAAAGTATCTCAGTGTCTTTATGGTTCCTTGGAGGTCCACAAACAGGGTGGGCAGGAAGGGCTTCCCACTGTTCAGTGACTCAATAGTCTGAAGAGAGACGGGGGAGACGTTTGAGAAATATGTGATATAACCTTGTGATCCTCACATAATTCCATACTGTTCCAGCCTTTACACTCTCCCATGGGTGAAATGTGACACTAAGATAACACTAAACTACAAATACAGCCCCTAAGTTACAGTTATAGGCTCTCTTTAAGGCAGAGCAAGTTTATTTCTTACGCACAGAGGCAACTCAGAGTGCTTTGCTGAAGGCATAAACACATTATAAAGGCTAAATATATTATATAAGAATAAAAATATATATATATATATATATATATATATATATATATATATATATATATATATACACACATATATATATGTGGGAAATAAATTCCCTCGCCTCTCTAAACAAAAACAAATATATTAACGTGAATTGATTGTGAGAAATGTTGGTATTCAGCTAACTTACTGCCAGATAGACACTGTCTCTCTCCACCAGGTCAGCAAGTTTAGACAGCAAACGACCCCTCTCAGATGCGTCCATCTTTCGCCATACGGAGCCCAAAGAAAAGGCCAGGCGAGCCGCCTGCACCGCCTTATCGACATCAGCCTATGAGACAAGAAGGAAACACACCAAGTATTTAACTTTTCATGTACATATCTGAATATCGCTGTGATTTTTTAAAATCAAAACTCAATTTTACTGAAATAAGGAAGTGCCAGAACAACTGACAGCTCACCAAATCATAACAGACTGACCTCATATTGCACTTCTGCTTGTCTTAAGTTCTTGTAACTAGTTAACACATGTATAAAGAACTAAAAGTAAGCTTTTAGGCTGTAGAGAGAAGAGAAACTGAAACTGGATTTACATATAAATCAATAATAATGATCATATAAGAATATCACACTGATTGGAGGCATTCTGCTTAATGAGTACTTTTACTTTTGTTGAAAATACCTCTACCTAAGTGAAGATCTGGATGCAGGACTTACCTGTAGTAATTATGTCATGTGGTATTCACGTTCTGAAATGATTCATCCACCACTGAAACTACCTGGAGTGAGATCACCTTGTTTTCAATGAGGAAGACAGACAGAGGATGCCCCGGAAGTAAAAACAGAGGATTTACCTTATCGGCCTCCTGGACCTCGCAGATCTGCTCTCCAGTTGCTGGGTTGTAGGTAGCAAAGACCTTCCCACTAACTGAGTCCTGCCACTCATTGTTGATAAAAATCTGCAGGGAAAACAAACAAACATACACTTTTCAGTATTTTAGCAAACGCATGCAACAATGTATCTGTGTTATATATATATATATGTATGACTGGAATAGTTTATTTGGATGAGTAAAATACACAAAAGATCAAAACCTGTATTCAAACTGACTGCAGAGGCACAGTTTGCAAACCAAATGAGGTTGATTGGGAGGCGATGACTACTTTAGATATTTAAATATTTACGTTATGTTAAGTAATCATTTCATTACACCATGCCCAAAGACTAACTGCTCTCATGCAGCCCTCTTGCAGACTCTTGTGTAAGGGATCTGGGAGAATCTCTGGAAATCTGGACAGAGATTCCTGCATGTCCAGCATTGCTCTCTGGGGAGTGCTCCACCATCCAGACAAAGGGGGTGGGTGGGTGCGGGGGGTGGAGGGGCAGATAAATCCCTATCAGACACCAGAGCCCCCCAACCCATACCCAACCCCGAGCACACACAGACACACGTTTCACAACATCGCTGCTCGTTTACGAGATCATAAAACACGTGCCGCGCTTGGTTTCTGTGATATGTTAAAGTGAGTCCCGTTAAACAACCAACCGGGACATTTCCAACTATCTGTTAGGACAAAAAAATATATATATTTATCCCACTTAAAATACGAGCAAACCCTCCATAAGCCAATGAGAGGTGGAACAAAACGCGAGGTGTGATTTGAAATAGCAAATTACGCAAGTTTGAGGGGGAAAAAACGCTCCTTCCTCGCTGACATGTTTAGATCCATTAGGCAGACTACTCACACACTGTTTTTAATGGCTGTCAGTCTGCCTGATAGATAGAGTGCAAGGAGAACATCTGCTGGCACAAATCTCCCGCTTGTATACATATGCTCTTACCGTCCCTCTGCTTTGGAGGAGCCCGGATGCGCAGAGACGCGAACCTGAGAGCAGAGTTCAAGTGTCCCACCGGCCTCAAACACCCCCCTCCAACATGCTGACCTCCGTAAACGCCGGCCTTTAAGTACTGTTTAATTGGCCGTAAACCGTCCGCCGTGTTTACTTTCGGGCTGGTATAAAATGCCAGGGAGTCTGGAAGCTGTTGGGAGTCGCGGCAGACACCTCGCTAGGCCTCCCTCCTCCTCCTCCTCATTCCCACGGCTCGCTGGCGCGTAATGTGGGCGCTGCGTATGAATAACTCACAGGCGGACGTTCAAGGTGTTCACTATCTGCGTGCAGCACCACCGTACACACTACCATTTAACCCCCCTTTGTGCCCACACACACACACACACACAGATATTCAAGGCCCTGAGTGGCTTCTCTCCACCAGCCCAGTCCTCTCAGGCGCCTTCCATCACAGGCCACCTTTAATCTGACGCTCATTAAGAGCACTTCATAAAATTGTCAGTAACGATAAGGAGCAGAGGGCCAGCTACAAAAACAGAGAGTCCTGTAGAGCACTGAATTAGTTTTTAAATTTATAGGGGCCACTGAAGCGGGGCGCCTTAAATCAGAGGAGCCCCCTGACAGCCTCAACAGTCCAGGCAAGAATGCAGACCATGGGTAGCTTTATGCATGGCGCAACCCCTCTCACAAGATGCCGCTGAAGGAGAACGGATGAAGCGGGAGAACAGTGGAGCGGGCCGCCACCTAAATCACGGCCAGAAAAGGACAACTGTCAGCCGCCGCTTGGCTCGGCCCTCTCTCTGGGCTTGGACTGGTGTTAGACTTTTGTCTCGTTCCATTCAGGGGCTTGATTAAGATGACAGGGCCGCGCTATAAATCAACTCTCAAGGTTTCTTAAAATTGCTTTTAAGGATCATTTGGACGAAGGGGGCAAAGAACACAAGGGTGGAAAAAAACAAGTGCACATTTTCTAATGACAAATACTGTTTTCTTTCCCATCCCCTGTGGGGTCGTGGCCATCACCTCACATGGTGGTTTCATGTTTATAAAAATGCTTCGACTTAACTTGGTGTCCAGAGACTGCAGAGATGGTGATAGTATTTTCAAAATACACCTTTTTTTCTTGCAATGAAGCCCTTTGCAGTGCAACTTTTAAACAAAGTTTTAAACATTTTTGCTGCTGTGTTAATTAAAAGAGGGGAAAAAAGTCATTAAAACTGACAAAAGCTGTGATATGTGATGCATGACGCTTAACGAGGAGGCCTGATGTGGATTAGAGCGAAGCAGTAAGCATATAGGTCAAGACTTTCTGCATGGGCCACAGGGCAGCTGCAAACATTTAGCAACTCCCATGCTCCTCTGCAAAAGCTGTCAATCACATCATGCAGACAGAGAGAGAGAGAAGAAGGGGGCCATGGGGATGATGACAAGATGAGACATGATGGACACAAACACCTTTAAAAGCAACACTAATAAGCTACAAATTGGTGCCTGTTCACTGATTTGGGAATTTTAAAGCAGCATTTGATGCAGGTGTCTTAATCCTCGTCATCCGTTGTGAAAAGTTTTTACACACTCTAAATAAAAAAGTGGAAAAAAAACAAGATCTTTTCACTTTGCACCCAGCAAAACACTGAGTTGTTGTTAAGTTGTCCTCCATTCTTTTTTTTTCTTGTTCACAAACTTTGCATGATTTTCTTTAGATAATTCATCTTTTAGGAGTGAACTGTAATGGGAAGTAAGAAATGCCAAAATACTTTGTGCGGCCAACAAAACATCTGTTTGGCTCTTTGCTGCTTCTCACAGCTCAGATGCTAACGGCTGAAGGAACATGTAATGCTGCTCAGTTCTTGTCCTAAAAACAGGAGGGGGGAAGGCGATTTGTGTGTGTGTGTGTGTGTGTTGGTGTGAGGGAGGTTTTGAAGGAGGGGGACATGAGGGTTTATGTATATGTGTGTGTTTATACACAACATGCCAAGATTCCACAGCCAGACGAATCCTACCCGGGCACCTGCAACACTCGTCTGCGCAGGAAGTTTCATATCCTCCCCTATCACAGGACCTCTATTTCCTCTCTGGTTCTGGACGCGTTTCAAAAACTCTTATAATTACTACTGTTACAAGTGAGCGGAGAGCATGTGAAAGTGAAGACCAGCTGGTGTTTTTTTCTCCTAGTCCTCTCCACATGTCTGACACCACGGAGCCTTCAATGTTCCTCATTCACACACACACAGACAATGCCACCCTGCGCTCCTGGGTACGGCGAGGGCGACCTCGCTGTCACTGACTGGGAGAACGTCTTTGTCTCGTCGGTGTGTGTGGGCAAGTGGTTGGAGTTGTTCTTTCTGACTCAGAAGTTATGTGGGAAACACTAATTTGACATAAGGCTGTAATTACAAACAACTTCTTATCCACTTTTTCAGTTGATTTACTCATTTAGCACACTTCTTCCAGTAGCCAGAAACCGCAGCAGACTGCACATCACTGGAGTGCCAGACAGTTGAGATTAAAGACCTTTTTTTAAGATAATATGGTGCTAATTTTGCTTTTTTCAGCAGAATTTCTGGGCAGATTCTTATCTGATAAATGCATATTTTAAGTCAGGAGTTAGTTAAGTCAGCAATTTGTCCAGTCGGCCCCATGAATCCCAGACATTTGAGTGTATATTTAAATATCTGAGTAGAACAAAATCCCAGAAAACTTGTCATTACTCAACAAAAATAAACAGTCTTTCAAGCTTAATATGAATATTATTTACTGCATAAAAATATATGAGTCCTAATCTACATTCTTGTTTAAATTAAATGATGACAGATTGCAAAGAGGCAGAACACAAGAAAGAGGCTGCATGCAGTTGGATTCTCTCACTCCTGGTGTTTTTTTCCCTCGAACATCTGAGGTTTGATGGGTTTCCTGTGTACTTAACCATTCTTTAAATCTCAGGTCAAGGAAATGTTTAAAGAACAGTAGTTTTACTCGTGGGACTGGTGCACAAAGAGGAAGCCATTCTTAAAGAAACGTGACACTGTTCCACAGACAAATAAACATTCAGAAAAGCACTCCTTTTTTTTTGTGTGTGTGTCTGCTGTGTCTTGTGCTCAAGGGAGAAAGAGCCTATTCCAACAGATTTATGAAGCCAAGTGTTTTTCATAATGACACCGTAAGGATTTACACTTTCCTTGTCAGGAGGGCCGCAGACTGAAGGTACGGGAAGTTAACAGGGTAACCTTGCTGTCACTGCTCTTCCTTAAACAGTGATTAAGAGACAGGGGACATGATGTTGACGTGTCTGCTAAGATGATAATTTACACTCACTGCACAAGTAGGCATTTCACACCAACAGACATATTAATGGCACTGCACACTTACCCTGTCACAATCAAAGAGATGTGTTGTAGAGAGTATGTGGCCATGTGTGCGCGAACAGGGAGATTGTGTAAGTAAAGGCCGAGAAGGGGAGGGAGAGAGTTCTCGCTGTGCACGTTGTGATAAATCATTTAGTTGCACAGTATCCCCTAACTTTGGCTCCGTTTGATCTCGATCGCAGTGAAATGGTGGTTTTGAAGTGAAAAACTCCAGAACTGCAGGTCAGGCTCTGGCGAGGCAGGGCCACTAACCCACACAGTGAGACAGGGCCATAATTTACACCCCGGTGGACAGCACCTAGCATCGGGGAGCCCCAAGCCTCCATCTGTGCTATCTCAATCAGTGACAGATTGATGGAGCCTCTTATTCATCCGAACTGAGTGGATGTCTCGGCAAAGGCCGCTTCACAAACACACGGGTCTTCAGCAGACAGGTTCTGCACAGGTTCCTATGGTGAAAGTGCACTTACGCCACCATGAGCAAAGCAACAAAGAAAATTTATAACTGTTGATTAGATTAAGAGATCTGTAACTCAGACAATGAACAAGGCCTCTGAATCTGAACCCCCAATCTGGTCCTTGTTAGTTTTTCATATTTGACTTTTTTCTATGTTATTACCCCATTGAAGGGTTCCACAGTAAAACCATACTGGAACGACAAATCATGTTTTAAAAATGCTATATGTGATGTTTCCACATACTTTCTTATCAGGCGGCTAATCTGCAAACATTTGTGAAAGCTTACCAACTTTTGTGGCTCATGTTCTTGTGCTTTTAAGAGAGTTTGGAAAAAGGCTAGATTTTTTTTAAATAAAGGGCAAAATAATGTGCTGATCTTTCACTTCCATGTTTTTTTTACCACTCTCTCTCTCACACACGCACACACACACACATAAAAAAAAACATTTTACAGACTGTTTCTTCAAAGCAAAAGCAGCAGAGTTATTTCCAAACATGTAAAATTTGTCTCACTAAGTGTCTGGTTTAACAACTCATTATCACTGAACGGTGTGAAAAACCGCAAAGGCCAGAAGTATCACCCAATAAAACAGAGCAGGAAAAGTTTCTCTGTTCGCCTTAATTATTCATAAAACAGAGTCTCTCTCTTCTCCACTTCTACCACAAGTGGAAAACATCAATAAATAGCTATCATGGCTCTTTTATTTATGACTTCCTTCGTGGTCCTATCAACCTTTAAACTGTTTCTGTCTTGTAACCCAGCTGTTGGAGCCTTCCAGCGATAGAAACGTGGGGGTAGGGGATAGGGTGAGCGAGAGACAGCTTTCCTCCTCATGCTTTTAGCTACAAGGGAGAACTACCAGTACAGCTTATGGGAATATCAATAGAGTAATAACAGAATGCCAGTCTCATATAGACACACACGAGGAGGAGAATAGCTTTACTGATACAATCAATGTGTCTCTGACGGTGAGAAGTTCATGACTCGGTGAAGAGGACAAGGGGCAAACCTTGATTGCTATAACTGCTTTTTTATCACATGCTTCCCTGTTACAGAAGCAAACCTGTTAAATAATGATGTCTTATCCGCCCAATCTCGTTTTCCAGGGCCACTCAGATCTGATCTTTGCATTACAAAACAAAGAAGAGTCACTGTGACAATTTGTCGAGATGTTTTTATTTTTAATGTAAGTTATGAAAAGCTGGATTCCCTTTAAACTGCAGAGAAGCTGAACGTATCAGTGTAACAACAATCTGTCTGGAAGCTTGCAGCTTCATCCACACGCCCTACAGGCCAGTGAACAGTATTGGTTGTTTCCCTTGCAGTCAGTGGGGTGGAGAACAAGAACAGGGTGTGAGGAGAGCCCACGCCAGGGGTTCCCATAAATCAGGGCCCTTCTGCCCCCTATGTCCACCAAACCAACAGGGACTGGATGATCCAAATTCCTGGGGGTTAATTCACCAAGTCGCTCCCTAAAATTTCCTTCTGTACACCGTTGCGTCCACCCCCTCTTCACTGACGCTCTGCACCGTGAGGGAATGGAAAGCTTACAACAGGACAGAGCCTATGCAGCATGTATCGTCCTCCTAACGTGCAGCAGCGGTGGCAGCGTGCCCTTTGCACTTAAAACACTGAGGTATGTGTTAACACAGAGCAGTTATAGCACTGATTGAACTTACACCGCACTATCATTAATCTGTCCTCCATGAGACCTGCCCTTTATCTCACAATCATAAAAACACTTGTTCTGCAGCTAAAAGACCCTTTTAGCAGCAGCAAAAGTGCAGCAGGCTACATCCTGGATGCTAAGGCTGACAATAAGACCTCAAACCAAAAATCACAGTAAACAAGAATCACCATCATCTTTTGCAAATGGCTTAAATATACTTCAGAGTGCTTCAATATGTGTGCATATGTAGAAGAAAACCCCTGTCAAGATATTGTAGAGATGTTATCAAACCCTTTATACAGGGCTATTTTCAACATATGTGTAACTGGTTTGAGACTTGTGTTCGATGAAGACTCTCATCAACGGCGCAGCTCAGAAAGTTTAATAACAATACAAGAAAATGTGATTTACTCATTAATTATTGCTTCGGTTACATATAAGCGCAATAGTATGTGCTTAACCAAATATAGGACTCACAAAGAGTATCCTCACCAGATGTTTTAATAAAAAACTGTCTCTGAAAACAGTTTTCTCTTAGTCATATCTGCAACATGATTTGTTTCATGACTCAAATAAAGTTCTTTGTTTGACTCAAGCTCCTTTCTCCAGCTATTCCTGCAACCCTTTCCTCCCACCCACACACTTCTGACTGCAGGGCGATCCAAAAAGCTGCTCTGCTAACACGTTTGTTCTTTGTCAGAGTGCATTTTTAACGCTAAGACCTTTTATTCGCTAAACTAACATGCTGTCCTATAATAACGAGACAAAGCCTGACTTAAATGACTGCCAATCCCTTTCACTTGGCTAACCTGTGTGGAGTGTGTTGTCACACTTTTTTTCTGAAATCGCTGTGATTGCTTAAAACCAAGCAGAAAGAATTTGGACTGTTTTGTTTATACACAAACTCAACCTTTGCCACTCACACCTAAAATCATTGTGAGCAATCTGAAATTAATTAAATGAACAACTCACTGAATACCACATAAACATCACTTAAGTAAAACATTATAATCATAATGGGAAAAAGTGAAAGAAAGAGAAAGATTTGGTCCCAATCTCACAGTGTTTATATTGAATGAATATCTCTTTAATTACTTTCTTTATATCCCTTTATGAGGCGTAAAAAACATTTTATGAATTGGCTATTGATGCAGTAACCTGATAGGATGTTGGCCTGACTGGGTCTGCACTTCAGGTGCAATGTGACATAAACACACACAAATATAAAGTTGTAAATTGGCTCATTTTCCATGTGACTCATTGTTAAATATATTTTCAGACATTTTACTCAGTTTAGTCCAAAATGAGCTCAAACTATGACACGCCCTTATTAATAAGCTATGGTCCCCTCTATTTTGGAGTAAATTCAATTATAACAGGCTAAATCAATTATTACTCTAAATCAAACTCCCCACCTTTGTTACATTGGAAAATGTAAAAATGTACTTTTTTTTAACCCATCCAGTGAAGTGGGACCTATAAAAAATAGCCGTGTTATCTATAAAAAGTATAAAAAGCCTCTCTAGTTGAAATGATCTCGCCTATCGATCATTTAATGCAGAGCTCCGCTGAGCACGTGGACGGGACTTTAAAACGTGCGGCCGTCACGTTATCAGTCCTGAGGAGGAAACTTTCTGTCCGGACGAGTTTAGTCAGCCCGAGCCCCGCGAGAGATCCGAGGTCTGCTCTCACACACACTGAGAGTTTACTCAGAGAAGTAAAAGTTTTTTTTTAGTTAAAGAGTCGTCTTGCGGGGACGAGCCGCAGTCGTTACGCGCAAAGACAGTCGGTCGGCGGCGGAGAGGAAAACAGACCTTGGTGTACTTGATCTCCGGGTTGGGCACCGGCGAGGGCATCAGCTGGAGGGATGCCATGAGAGCGGCGGGGTCGCTCTTCACCTCTCCGGGGATCTCGATCTTACTGGAAGTCATCGCGGCCGTCTCTCCACTCGTGTGCCTGCTGCGCCTCTCCGGGGTGTTTTTCAGCAGATTTCTGATTAGGACTTTGGGCTCCTTCCTGGGTTTATAGCCAGGTGTCAGCCGCGGTTCATTTTCATTGGGCAAAGAGAAGGGCCGTCCTTTTGAAAATTAAATTCACGCATTTACATAAACGACCTCGGCCATGCGTGTTAAGGAGGAGAAACACATCCACCCCACCCACCTCACACTCCCGGTACACTCAGTTTTCCACTGCTTTTCACTCCCCAGCCGCGGACGCTTCCCCATATTGCCTCACAGTTTCACGCACACAAACGCGCTCACCAGCTTCACTTTATCACAGGAGTTTGGATCATCAGCTTAACCACAGATAGAGTGGGCCTATTAACTAAATTCTGTAATAACAGCAGGTCATTAGGCTGTAAATTTTAATTACATATGAGCTCTTTTGCAAGGGAGTGGGGAAGAGAGGCAAAGTAGTCCCGCAAACCCACTGGAGCATAATAGTCTGATAAGTCCATTTAACATCTGCTCTGGACTTTTACTACTGTTTAACGACTCTTTTTCTGCAGATTGTTGTAGATTTAGTAAATTTTCTTTTTTTTCTGGCCACTTCAAGAACCTCTCCTCCGCTCAGAACAGATAAGTTCATCCCTGAAGCTCAGAAACAGCCAACAGTGCCTCCACAAATAAACACAGCCCTCAGGCACATTCACTCTCTCCTGAAAATCAAAAGTCACATTCTTCACACACATCATTAACCATTTCCTAAGTGGCATAAAGGTGTCAAAGCGCTTCCCTCGCCCCGCAGCCTCTCTATTTGCCTAACACAACCTCCCCACGGCCTAAGATGTTATGCAAATGTGGACAGGGCAGATTGCTGCTGCTGCTGCTGGGTGTTGCGGGCAGAGATTTGTCCTGCAGGTGATAATTCCTCCTCTAAAAACTACCCCAATAAACATCCACCGATTAGCCGAGGGAGCGTCTCCGAGAAGCAAAAGGAATTAAAGGCAAATCCGCGCAAGGCATTAACACATCCACATTCATGAGGCCCGCTCAGGTGACACATGTGGAGGAGGTGAGGCAGGGGCCCGGGTTGGGATCCAGGAGGTGTAAAGGAGACCAGAGAGGGCTTTATCTGTGCAAAGACAAACCGAGGCTCGGCCACCTCCACAAACAGCGGAAGGGCCTTTAAAACGTTGCGTCCCATAATCTGAGCCTCCTGACAGGACAAAGGAGTGAGGAGACAGATGCAGGGGCCCGTCATTTGCAAGTCCCCCGGAGGATGCTGTTTCTCCATCAGCACCATCGGCCTTTTTTCACAGCATGGGCGACACTCTTCAAGTGTCTGCTTCACATCAAAGAGGACGTGGCATTGATTAATGCATTCAAAAACATCCCATCCTCGGCCCTGTCGCCTCACCTTTTTTTTCTTTCTTTTTCTTTTTTTTTCCCTCACAAAGCTCAGTGAAGATAAGACATGAGCCAGAGGAGGCCAACTTCAGCCGCTCAAATGTATTCATGGAGCTCCCTCTGTTGGAGGGTGAGAGCCTCGGACACTCAGGCACACTTCACACACTCAGGTTTTAGCAGGATTTACCAAGAGCGGGTTTAAAAAGAGAAAATATGGGAGTGGTAACAAGAAAACAGAGGCAGCTGGAAATAAGACTAAATATGTGTAATGAGATGGAGCTGACCTGCAGCAGCTGCATGAGGAGAAGGTGAGTGAGAAAACTTTCTGATGTGGCAAAAAAAAAAAAAAAAAAAAAAAATTATATATATATATATATATATATATATATATATATATATTTATTTATATACATGGAAAGAGCAAGAAATACTAGGAGCTGCGAAAACAGTGCGATTAATTGGACAGAAAAAACAAACAAAAAGTCTAAAAAGAGAATTAATATCTAAACAGTAAAGCCAAAATAGGCATATAGGAAGTGTTTAGAGGTGAAGCCTGGTTGTTTTCTGGCTGATTTTCTCACACGCATCTTAGCTGTGCATGTATAAGATAAAAAATACAGCCAAAATGGAGATAAAGGGTGTGATAAGTGACACTCCTTCTCATTAAGACGTCAAACTGTTTTTAGAGAAATACAAATCTTATTAAATCTCTATATTTCTTCCTATAGCCCACCACTCGGGCGAATTCGTTTTTCTTTTGACATCCAGTAAAACATTTTACTTTCATGGGACTTTTAAAAATGCACATTCACACAGGCGAACTGCAGGTTTATAACTTTTTATAGAGGTTTTAAAAATGCATAGCAAGAAATGTGATCATCTTATTTATCGAGCGTGTGTAATGCGAAATGTTTTAAATTAGCTTCAAACAGAGCATTTCAATGTGGGCATCACTGATCATCATCTGAAACTAACAAGTGAATTTATGACCTGAATCGAGACAATTATATTTGCATGTTGAAAACAGATGAGGGGATAAAAAAACTGTTATTTATTAAATTGAATATTATCTATGTGAAGTTTTATCCTGGAGAAATATACAGACTGTAATAGTAATATAAATAAACTGAGCTGGCCATCACCTTTTCTTTATTCAAATTTCACTGAGTCAAGGCACATTTGTAAAAACCTCTCCATCCTAAACTGAGTGTTGAACCTCTGAATGGACAATAAAAAATCACCTTGTTGTCAGAGTCAGTAATAATAAAGCAATGAGCAGCTTTAAACCAAACAATAGGAACCACAGTTTGTAATTAAAAAAGTGACTGCTGATTTATAGTTTTGAATATATATTTATTTAATTGTTGGATATACTCTGAGACTTTAAATCCTCAATCACGATTGTCTTTCTTATTTATTCACATTTGTCTTCACATCTCTGTGAGTTTAGTGATCTGCTAAAATCCCCTTTGGCTTTATTATCAAAGCATTATTTAAGGATTTTTCTCCTTTATTTTTCTGACATGATAAAATATCCCTCTCCGGTGTGTTGCCTAAATTTACTGTCATTTATTTATCTCCCAAAACCTCCAAATGTGCGTGAACACGACCAGGCCTCTCAGGTCTGCTGGCTCTGGGTGTCGGTAAGAAGCCGGAGCCGTATTTGTAATTAGCAGCGGACCCCTTGTGGTCACAGAGGGAAGTGATGCACAGAGCTCAACGTGTCCGCCGGCCTGCAGACGGTGGGAGGCGGCACCCTGCGCACACAGCCACACCGAGACTCCCTCCTAGTTGTTGGAGCTGTTTGTCCTGGCCGGAGGAAGACATCAAGGAGCCGCAGGAGAGAGGGGGGAAAAATGGAAAATGAGAGCAAGAGGAAGATGAAGGAGAGATTTGGCCTGAGGCGGGACATCTTTAAGGAGTTCCTGGCGGAGTTTCTGGGGATATTTGTCCTGATAGTGAGTACCTCCCTCTGCACCTGTCATCCAGCTTAAACAGCCGCTTAAAAGCTTTGAACCAGTATGCTAATAAGGTGTCAAACTGGGTCTCCGGGGACTGCTGTCTCTCAGATGTCTCTATTATCAGATAGTATATTCTGGGAATAACAGACTCGCTCTTTGATGTGCTCAGCTTTAATTTGCTCCTGGCAATCATAACAAGATGTGGCTGATGTGGGGCTGTTTCTTTCTTCCTCACAGCTCCCCCAGAAGTGCAGTAAAAAAATTCAGTGCAATTGTTTTAAAGAAGTCATTGTCTCTGAATTATGAGATTGTGGGGGGGAAACATGGGATTCAATCCATTATACCAGTATCATTGTTTTTCTGTCTTTTCTTCTGATTCCTTGAAGGAGTTGTCTGCTTTTCAGTCATAATGTGCACCCTCCTCCACCTGTCACCCCTTGGCTCCACCTGTCACCTCTGTCCACTTTAATGTTCACATGACGCCACATCATGGGAGTGATGCAGCTTCCACAACAGCCCTTTCTTTTAACATTTTTTGGGCGACTCTCCCCTCAGCTCTCTTTTTTTTTTAAAGTGGGGGATTCATTATTTTTCTGAGCTCCAGCTTGGACAAATTGTCTGTGGCAGTCTCAGGCTGTTGGTGGACAAGAGGGCTAGTGTTAATGGCGGGTATAATTGGAATAATTAAAAACAGTGAGTCTTTCTACCTCCACCCTTTGTGTTTTTGTTCTTGTCTGTGTCCCAGCTCTTTGGATGTGGTTCAGTGGCCCAGACGGTGCTGAGCAAAGGGGCTTTCGGGGAGCCCTTAACCATCCACGTTGGTTTCACTCTGGGAGTCATGATGGCCGTCTACATGGCCGGGGGAGTGTCAGGTAAAAGAAGCCCACACCTTGTATGGATGTTCACTTTCATTCACTTGCATTACCAAAGCATCCACTTTGTCAGCTCTTGCAACTACATTATCACAGTTTCTACAGATTATTTTCTTTTAAGGCCCAAAATAATGTTTTTATTTTATTTGATTTTTTTATTTTTTATTTGAGCAACCAAAACCCAGAGATATCCAGTCTACTGCCATACAATAAACATTGTTATAATCAAGAATCACATCTAGATCTGTGGAATGTTTGTCATTTTTTATTAAAAAATGACTTAAATGAATCAATAATTGATTATAAATATAGTTGTAAGTTGTAAATTTTAAGATAATTGACTAACTATTTAAGTGTCTAATTCTACCTGCAAACTCATTGGCGTCGGGGCCAGAGATACTTTCTCATTAGTTCAGTTGTTTTCTCAGCTCTCTGGGGTTCTCAGTGAAAGAAAAACTTATTTTTAATTACTCGATATTTCTGCCTACGAGATGCCACAAACAGACTAGTGACAAAAGCAAACATGGTGTTTTTCTGCGGCTGAGATGCGATCTTTGGTCGTGGATGTCTGGCTGTGTCGTTGCTCTTACACCACAACAGCTCTTTCCTCTGTGTCACTGTTATCTCCGTCTTCAAAATGTGCGCATGAAAAGAGAGATGACTGATGTCATTGCATTAGCTTACTGATCCCGATAAAGTAATGCTCTCTGAAGTGTAGACTGAACCTCCCATGTTACATAATGGAGAACATATAGTTTTCTAGTGTAGAAGTAAATGGCTGCGGATACTGATGGGAAAATGTGTTTTAGCACTAAACTAAGTGCTATTATTTAATTACCCTCTCTACTGGGCTGATTTTCAGTAAGAGTGGAGTCAGTGCGCTTGAGGGATGAAGATATTGTGTCCTGTTGTGCAAATGGGACTTTATCGTGTACATTCCTCAAGGATTACAGGAAGAGGAGCCCTTTGTGTGCTTCCTGCAATGATAGGGATAGGAAGGAATACTTGTTAAATGTCACAGTGCTTATGTGCTTAGTCCCTTATGGGCACGCTGAGCCAAAGTGGTGAGCATCCATTAATCAGCCATCAAGGGATTCATTATGTGGTGGGTTGCATCGTGCAGGCTTCATGAATTGTTGTAGGATCATTACCACCAATGTTGGGAAATATCATCAAAACAGAACAGACCCACAAGTGATGATGGCATAATAATTTCTTGAAGGAATCATTTCAAATTTTGGCAATTCAATTATTCTGTCAGATCTGCCTGTCAGCTAGAAAGCTACAGTCAGCAGACAGTTAGCTTAGTCTCCCCCCTACTGTACAGACATGAGAGTGTCCTCCCTGGGCAGGAGGGCTATTATAATAATAGTGTAACATAGTATTTAAAACCTTGAAAACTCCCTGCCATTCACAGGATGACACACATTCACCAGTTTGTAGAGAGCTCATATATTCTGTGTATTTTAAAAGGTTTAAATTGTAGAGTGAGAAATTTAAGCTTGACAGAGAGAAAAAATGAAGCAGGCTTTTTTAAAAATCTCTATCATGTCTGGGATGGCTGTTGTCATCACTCTGACTCATGTTACAGTGCTACTTGTGCTACATGTTTAATGAGAGGAGTTGTAAAGCTTCAGAGGAATCGCAGAAAAGCCCGAGGACAGGGAGGTTAATATATGGAGAGCTTTTGCTGCATGACTGGGCCATTCAGCCCCGGGGTGCACAGCTCAGTGGGAAGCTTCTGTCCAACGACATCTCTGAAGATGATCATAGGTATTGGACTAATGAGCTTTACTGGGGCATGGGTCTCTGGAGAGGAGAGGGGTCAGGTGTGACAGGCCTGGCTTTCTGGGCTTCCCTGGTAGGACGGCCCCATAGGAGAAGAAAACACAATTGTTTTCACTTTGTAGTCTCAGATTTTAGATGACAGTGTACC
Source organism: Scortum barcoo (assembly GCA_023238725.1). Lineage (NCBI taxonomy): Eukaryota > Metazoa > Chordata > Actinopteri > Centrarchiformes > Terapontidae > Scortum > Scortum barcoo. Next base: position 27,056,851 of record CM041531.1, read on the forward strand.
GTAAGTGTGACACATCATGGTCACTCTAATGACCTGCAGTCTACGTGTGCCTTAAGCAGATTCAGGCAGATTATGTCAGATGCAATTCAGACAGGCAGGTCTGGCCGCTTGTCGTGGTCAGTGTTTGTGAACAGGATGGGGAGATTAACAATGGGCGCATGGCTGATACCACCAGTGGTGTTACCACAGCGAGGTCAAAGCCAAGATCCCAGAGTGTTAAATAAATGACCCCACACTGCCGTCACAGCCCAGTAACATTTGGCCGGAATGTGTTCAAACATGTCTCTTAAGGACAATGTGGAATATAAGAAAACAACCCTAACCCAGCGCTCTTTGTTTGAAAATATCCTCAAAGTATTTGAATGAATGAGCACCAGAGTGTTTGAACAGCAGCGCTAAGTGATCAGACAGCCGGCCACTGTTTTAATCCACTGAACTCAGCTCACCTTATCTTGCAAAGGAAGACCTTTAAAATGTTCGGCTAAGTCTTCCTCCACAGCTTGGTCACAGATGTTTGACATTTGATTTAGAGCTCAAATGATTAGTCAATTAATCAATTAGGCAATCTGCAGCAATATATGCTCAGAAACTCTTTTTATAATTAATTATCACTGTATACGTGTTTTATGTTGCAAACTGTAGGCAGTCAAGTTGTCATTGTGGGTAATGTAGATGCCAGGTTTTTGATCGTTTGATTTTTGAGTCCAACACACCATCACAGTCCAAAGCTAAATCATTTGAATACTCTTTTTAGTCAAAATCCCAAACACTTTCTGGTTCCAGCTTCTCAAATGTAAGCATTTGTTCCTTTTCTTTGTCTTAGCTGGGTTTGGTATTGTTGGTCAGACAGAGCTTTAGGAACCAGTGATAGGCAATGACAGACTAATTGGGAAATTTGAAAAAATTCAAATTACATTTTGAGTTTGAGTCATAAAAAATTTGGTACTTTTCATCACTTCCATTTGTTCTTGTTTTTATGTTATTTGTTATATATCCACTTGTTCTACTTTTCTTTTCCAAACACTGTACTGCCTGTTAAATGAACTTCAAGCAAATGTTAAGTTTGCTAATCATTTTTGCTGTGTTGTTCCAGGTGCCCACGTGAACCCTGCAGTCTCTCTGGCCATGGTGATCCTGGGGAAGTTACCTCTGAAGAAGTTCCCGGTGTATGTGGTGGCACAATTCCTGGGGGCTTTTGCTGGGTCCTGCGCTGTCTACGGGTTTTATTATGGTGCGTTTGAATGTGTCAACATCACCACTACCAGAGAACGGCCTCAAAAAGCAGGATTAGTAGCTTAAATAGATAGCTTTTAAAGGAAAGCTTTTAAAGGAAACCCTGAAGCAAGTCTGGGGTCAGGATTAGGGTTACTCAAGTCTGAGACAGTGAGTGAAGTGATGCTATCCGGTTAACTTAGTAAACCTCTTTCTTGAGAAACAATGGAAACAAATATGCTCCTCCACAGAGTTTTCATATTTAGATGCTGTTTTTATGTGTGACTTATTACTAATAAAAACACAAAGATTATTAACAGTTTCTTATCTGTATGTATTATTATATTATATTATATTATTTATTTATTATTAATTTTTTTATATTATATTTTCTTTTCCACAGATGCTTTGATGGAATATACCAACGGAGAATTAGCTGTCACTGGTGCAAATGCCACAGCCAACATATTTGCTTCTTATCCTGCAAAACACCTCTCGGTCCTTAATGGGTTTGTTGATCAGGTGGGTCTTAAGACTAACTTGTCATTTTATTATGATATACCAGTGTCAAGGAAAGGTGTAATATAAAAACTATTCCACGTGGATAATAATACTTTATTAACACTATATACAAACTGCCTGATAACATGAAAATGAACCATGTTTTTGAATCTGATATTATAATTATTTCCTTTGAAATGGAATTATTGATGTCAGTGAGATAGCAAATCCAACGAGATTCTGTGTGTATGGAAACCACTAGAGCATGCAGAGATGTATGTGAGTGTACCTTTAGTGCAGTCATGGGCATGAATGTAACCACAAATAAACATGTGAGTTGTTTGCTAATGTATGAACAATTCTGCTCCAGCGCTGAGAATAACTTCCATCTGTCCTGGACATACGAGATGCACGTTAGTTTATGTATTTGTGAATGCAGGGAGGGCAGTAGAGGTCTAATCGTGCTCGTATTTCAAATTATACACATTTGTTTACAAGCATTACTGATGTTAACAAAGCAGCTACACCATCAGAAACATAAATGATTATTTTTCCGCTGTTATGCGGAGACCTGTCCATGAATTAGAGAGTAGCAGCAGGTTTTAATGGTGTATTATGATATTTGGTCATGGGCGTTTGGATCACAGACTGTCTATAAGCAGTCATATCAGAATCTGCACAATGAAAAAATATGTGTTTAATATGTGAAAAATATTAATTATACTGCTAGATAATGACACTCTATTGTATTTTCTTAATATACAGCCATATGGGGCTATATAGTAAAGCTCCTTATACAAATTAAAACCAGGGGAAAGGGGAAGCCCCATAATAAGCTTAGATGAAATAACACAGGGCAGAGGTCACCACAATGAATGAGGTAACTCAAAAACATCCTCTCAAGCAAACAACAACAAAAACAACGAGAGCGACTTATGTAACTCAGGATTCCTCCTTCATTTAGAACTGTGTGTACTGTTGTAGTCTTGAATTTTGTGAGGATGACTGTTAATTGCCCGATGCTTTTGTTTTCAAGGTAATTGCAACTGGCGCTCTGATCCTATGTATCCTGGCCATCACTGACAAGAAGAATATTGGCGCTCCAAAAGGCATGGAGCCTCTGTGCATCGGCCTGATCATCATGGCCATCGGTGTGTCCATGGGACTGAACTGCGGCTATCCAATCAACCCGGCCCGAGACCTTGGCCCGCGGTTCTTCACGGCCGTGGCCGGGTGGGGCATGGACGTGTTCAGGTAATTCCACTGCCTTAGAAACAAAAAAGTGCCTGTGATTACCTGTAAAATAAAGACGTATTTTCTGTTATATACTGCTCTCCACACCAGCGCCTGAGACAGAGCAGATGTGCAATGTGTGAAACTTTCCTTTCCCACATGACAAGAGCAAATGCAAATCTATCTCTGCTCTCTTGGCAATCTGAATGAATATTTCAAACCCCTGCGTGTATTTCCTGCATTTTGAAGTGAAGAGGGAGAGGTTCCCTGCACATGAATATGAAATATTAAAAGCGCATCGTTACTGAAATGACAATTGACAATTGTCATTTCCTCAGTCTTTCTTTGTTCCTCTTGTCTTTATTGTAATACTTCATGATTTAAATTCATCTAAGCCATTATATTAATTTTTATTCCTTTTTTTGTTTTACCAAGTTATTCAGTCATATAAAGTGTCATATTTCCCGACAAGACAAGGACACAAGCCTGATTACTTCAGCCACTCCAAAGTGCAATCATATTTTTTTTTTTAAAAAGTAAGAAAATAACATCACACAGCAAAGGTGCCACTTTTATGTCACAGCTGTACATTTTTGATACTGTCTGCATGTGCCAACAGGAAAGGGTACAAGGTGCCTCCCTGTCTCACTTTCACTTTGGACTTTGTCAAGAATGCAAACAAAGCTGCCATGTTACATGCATGTAAACCAAATGGCTCAGCAGAATGTGTATGCTGAACTCATGTAGGATAGAACATTTTCCAAAATATACAAACACATATAGGCTGATAAGTAAACTCAACCTTCCAATTTGACCATGCAAGTCTAAAATATTGATTCACTGTTGATGTGTACATACTTGCCATTGTATTTCTAGAGTATCACTGAGTAGAGACTGCTTTCCAGTATCTTACTTTAATTATCACAGTAAGTAGTGTGATCCCTGGAAAGTTGGAACGCACTCTCCTTGTCGCCTTCGTTGGACTCTGAGAAAGACAATGTTGGTAGGTCAGTGACTCGCCCAGTCTCTTTGAATATCTGAGCCACTTTTTTTCCAAATCTGTGCGATATTGACGAAGCACGTTAACTGTTGCACCCTGAGCTATCCGGAGCCGTTTGTGTTCCCTAAGTTGATCTCATTCATCTGTGGCACCTTTCCACCAAGCAGCTTTCTAACTATCCAGTGAACTCTGCCAATGAGATGCTGAAGGCTCAGAGTTTCCTGATCCTTCAAGGTCACGTTTGTGTCAGTGTTTCTACCAGCTTCTCCAGATGAAGCCAGTGCTTGTCCTGAGAGCAATTTTTATTTTCTGCCGAGTTGATGAATCGTTTAATAGAATGTTTTTGAGGCGCTCAAAAGATCCCTCTGTAGCCTCTCATGGCTCCAAACTGGAGCTTTTACACATAGACAAGCCTTGTTTCTAAAGCCTTCCCTGCCTTTAGATCTATTTTCTGCCAAGAAAATGTACTAGGAATGTGATGTAGTGATGAAAAGTACCACTTGTACCAGTGATACTTGATAGGATATAGATTTACCCCTTTATCTAGCAAGTCAAATCTTGTCTTCTCACACATGTTGTCTGACTGGCCACAGATACATGCTGTCCAGCCTGTGTCCACCCTGTTTAAAATATAAGTAAGGATTTTAAAAGCAGAATTCTTTTTTAATCTTGCAAATAGCAGAATATGAAGATCCAGGCAGTCTATAGGATCGCTATGAGATCGCTATATAGTTTCTGATGCCACAGCTTTAACTATTACCAGATGGCTCATATGACGTTACAGATACAGAGAAAAATTTTATTAATGCACATATAAGCCCTTGGTACTAACAGGTTCATAGCATGCATAAGGTATGTACTAAATCTTACATAATCTTTTACTTTCATTATATAAACACAGCAGTCAAATGCAGCATAATGTAGACTCAGGATCTCTGTGCATCACATCCCTTCCCAGTACTGACTGTGATAGACGGCATTTGGCTCCATTCAGTGTCTACATGGCGTCAATGTGACCCACTGTGTGTCTGTCTCCTGGCCTGATCATCTTAGCTGTGGCCATAGATTAAAGTCTATAATCCAGGAGCCTCCCTCCTCTAGGCTACTTCCAGAATGCCTACATGAGGGAAAAATGACCCACTCAGACCCTTGTTTACTTTCAGGTCTGTGCATCAGCTTGCTTAACTGAACCCTACTCACCTGCATTAAAGGCTCCAAAGAGCCACACTGACCAGCAGTCTAATGTTGGAGAGTCCTCTGTCTGAGGTCGGCCAGAATGAGAACAAGGACACCTGCAGTAGGTCTAATGCACAGAGCTCCTTAAGACTTTCCTGTAATCTGGGATAACTGTGTATAACACGCTTCAGATGGGATGATACCAACATAAACATACAGGAAAAAAACTGTAGCAACTTTGTATTGTATTGTATTGTTTATATAAAACTTGGACACTTGCAGATTGAAAGTGAAGCAACAGAGATAGATATCCAAGATATCCTGACTTTTATTATCTAGTATGGGTCAAGCTGGATTTTACACTTCCCATAATGCAATTCAGTAGTATCTTTCATTATGTTGTGTTTAAGTTATATCAGGGTAATCATACTTACAAGCTTCAAAATGCAGAATACTCCAGAGGTTTTCAAATATCTGACTTAATAACATGTCAGTGAAGTATCTGAAAACCAAGCGAACAAAGATGCCTTGTGATAGCTGAAGTCTACCGTTCAAGGTCATTTAATGAATAGTTTGACATTTTGGAAGTTCACGTATCGTTTTTCTTACTGACAGTATGATCAGTGTTTGAGTGTTTCATGTCCAGACAGTAAATATAAAGTTGCTTAGCTGAGCACAAAGAGCAGTGTCTTACCAGTCTTGTCATCACCATGACCAATGGAGGCTCCAGAAGGTTCACCAAATAACTAAGTGTAGAGCTACAATCTGTCATTTTACGCTTTGGTTTTTGTATGGATTAAACAGATGTATAACATTTTAATTAGGAGTGTTGGTAGGTAGATTTCATTACCTTTAGACTGAGCCAGGCTAGCTGTTTCCCCCTGTTTCCAGTCTTCATTGGCTGACTGTATCTCATATTAAACATACCTGAGTGTGGAGGTAATCTTCTTATTTAACTTGCGGGAAGAAAGCGAAAAATCATATTCCCCAAATGTGTGTGTGTGTGTGTATATGTGTGTGTGTGTGTGTGTGTATATGTGTGTGTCTGTATATATATATATATATATATATATATATATATATATACAAACACTACCGTTCAAAAGTTTGGGGTCACTTAGAAATGTCCTTATTTTTGAAAGAAAAGCAGTTTTTTTCAATGAAGATAACATTAAATTAATCAGAAATACAGTCTTGTGGTAAATGACTATTCTAGCTGGAAACGGCTGATTTTTAATGGAATATCTACATAGGAGTACAGAGGCCCATTTCCAGCAACATCACTTCGATGTGTTCTAATGGTACATTGTGTTAGCTAATCGTCGTGTTACCCTTGTGCAATTATGTTAGCACAGCTGAAAACTGTTGTGCTGATTAGAGAAGCTATAAAACTGGCCTTCCTGTGAGCTAGTTGAGTATCCGGAGCATCTGCATTTATGGGTTCGATACTCTCAAAATGGCCAGAAAAAGAGAACTTTCTTCTGAAACTCAACAGTCTACTCTTGTTCTGAGAAATGAAGGCTATTCCATGCAAGAAATTGCCAAGAAACTGCAGATTTCCTACAATGGTGTGTACTACTCCCTTCAGAGACCAGCACAAACAGGCTCTAACCAGAACACAAAGAGAAGTGGGAGGCCCCGGTGCACAAATAAGCAAGAGGACAAGTACATTAGAGTCTCTAGTTTGAGAAATAGATGCCTCACAGGTCCTGAACTGGCAGCTTCATTAAATGGTACCCTCAAAATGCCAGTCTCAATGTCCACAGTGAAGAGGCGACTCTGGGATGCTGGCCATCTAGGCAGAGTGGCAAAGAAAAAGCCACATCTGAGACTGACCAGTAAAAGGAGAAGATTAAGATGGGCAAAAGAACACAGACATTGGACAGGGGAAGATTGGAAAAAAGGTGTTATGGACAGACGAATATAAGTTTGAGGTGTTTGGATCACGAAGAACATTTGTGAGTCGCAGAACAAGTGAAAAGATGCTGACGCCATCTGTCAAGCATGGTGGAGGTAATGTGATGGTCTGGGGCTGCTTTGGTGCTGGTAAAGTGGGAGATTTGTACAAGGTAAAAGGGATTTTGAATAAGGAAGGCTATCACTCCATTTTGCAACGCCATGCCATACCCTGTAGACAGCACTTGATTGGAGCCAATTTCCTCCTACAACAAGACAATGACCCAAAGCACACCTCCAGACTATGCAAGAACTATTTAGGGAAGAAGCGGTCAGCTGGTATTCTGTCTGTAATGGAGTGACCAGCACAGTCACCAGATCTCAACCCTATTGAGCTGTTGTGGGAGCAGCTTGACCGTATGGTACATAAGAAGCACCCATCAAGCCAATCCAACTTGCGTGAGGTGCTTCAGGAAGGATGGGTTGAAATATCTTCAGATTACCTCGACAAATTGACAGCTAGAATGCCAAAGGTCTGTAATGCTGTAATTGCTGCAAATGGAGGATTCTTTGACGAAAGCAAAGTGTGAAGGACAAAATTATTATTTCAAATAAAAATAATTATTTCCAACCACATCAATGTCTTGACTATATTTTCTATTCATTTTGCAACTCATTTGATGAATAAAAGTGTGAGTTTTCATGGAATACATGAAATTGTCTGGGTGACCCCAAACTTTTGAATGGTAGTGTATATATGTATATATATATATATATATATATATATGTATGTGTGTGTGTGTGTGTGTGTGTGTGTGTGTGTGTGTGTATATATACATATATACACATATATATTATTATCAAGGACATTTTATATCCTGAAATGAATGACTCTGTGGTCATAGCTTCACCTGTCCAATGATTTGAACATGAGAAAGTGTTTAACATGGGAATCTTTCCCATCTCCATCATCCACTCCATTTGACATGTATGTGAAATTTGCTTCTCACTGTCTAGTAAACTGTCTCACTCCATGCCCTCCGGTTGTAATGCAGGATGTGGATTTGTGTTAAAAAAAATGTGTTGTCAAATAGTAATTTTCTTGAGCTGAGTTGAGTTGACAGAGCTTCTTCAGAGCTGTGTAGTTCTGCTTATAGTGTCTTATTCAGGAAAAGGTTTTAAGATTTTACAGATTATGCATTGTTAAATTGTGTTTTGTCATATTTATTAATGCATGCATCCTCCTCTCTGCAGAGCTGGCGGCTGCTGGTGGTGGATCCCTGTGGCAGGGCCAATGGTGGGTGGCGCAGTGGGAGCAGGTGTTTACTTTCTCTTCATTGAGTTGCATCACCCCGAGCCTGAGAAACAAGAAAACAACGTCCAGGACAAATATGAAATGGTAACCATGAGTTAAAATTTAGAACAAGGGTTGCAAAGCAAAGTGACCAAAAAAGCTGATTTTCACCCTCAGAAGGCAAAAATGGTCAACTAGGTAATTTATACATTTCTACGATAGAAATTTTGAGAAAATTTATAGTCAGTGGTTGAATCCAAAGCATGCATCTGACTACACAGTTTCACAGTCATTTGTAAAATATGCATGAATGTTTTATGAAGCCTTTAAAGTCTGTTTTCGTTGAAGGTCCAGTCTATTAAGAGGTCTCAGGTTTTATCTGCCAGGGGCTCTTTTATATACGAAAATATCAAACTTTCTATATAATTTTATGCTCTTTAGACATTCCATGATATGGTAACTTAAGTTTCTTCTGAATTATAGCTATGCAGTATTGTGAATGGTATTCTACTTCCTAACTGGGATCATCTCCTCTTGTTAGAAATATTTGCCAAGTTTCTGTACAGCATTTTTATTTTTACTACTGTCTACCTAACAAATAGGGGCATTAAATATATGTAGCACTTAGGAAACCGTTTAAATAATTAAATATCGAAGTATAGTAATTTATATTATTTTTAGCAAGTTTAACAGTTTTGTGAAATGACTTCCTTATTCTGTTTCACTTCTTCTTTTGCATGTGTGTAAAAAAGTGTGTGATTCATTGTTATATCTTGCTTACAGCATTTTAGCTTTGATATTTATGTAGAAAATCCAGCCTTAAATGATTATACTGGTGTTGCTTGCTTTTTCCACTCATCTCCATGATTCTGTGACACACAGACGTGTTTTATTGCAGGATTACAAATGTACTCGTCACAGGTACATCATGGTCACCATGACACTCAAAAGCCATAACTTAACATAAGACACACAAGTGTCTGCTTTCTGTAATAAGCATTTATTTTGTTTCCAGCAGAAACTTTTGCAAATGTCACTGAATTACTCGTTGAATTGTGTTTGAGTCAGTGCAGATACTGTATCATGGGCAAACACTGACTGTAACTGTTTACATTAAAAACTCTTCAGAATTGAGGTAAAATGTGTGAGAAAACTTAAAAACATTATTTTTTGGATGGTTTAAGTTTGGTTTCAAGTCCAACTAAAAACAAGTATTGCAAAAGGAAATTTATGACTTGGAAATGTAACATTGAAGAGTAAAACACTGGAATATTCTTAATTAATATTAATTTTGCTTTTGGAATTCATGATGTTTGTATCCTGTGAGCACAGAAACTTGAATTTGCAAATGTCCTATGTTTTAAAATATGTTTTAAAATATGAAACGTAACCTAGCCTGGACGTATGGTTAACATACAGACAGACACCACTGTCAGACGACTGGATGCATATAGACCTATCGGGACGTTAATGTAAACAAGCATTTATACACACATTGATTGTGAGATTATTCTGTACTGCACTGAATGTCATTTGACAGCAGCACAACAGTTGTGTAATACACAATACACACGTTTGGTAATGTGACAATCACTGAAACGGAAGCAAGAAAAAATGTAGAAGAAACAACATGCTGAAATGTAGTGGCACAAACATCTGAGAGTGTTTTTGCTGGATTATATTTTCAGTTCATAATTTTTGTCCTGCTTTCACAAGCACCAGTTTAACACTCATGTAGTGTTCCCGTTATGTTTCAAACCCTGTATGTGGTCTATGTTAGAACAGTTACAGAGTGCATGTTTGAAAAGCTACTGATGGTGTTTGTTTTGCCGGATTGGTTCAGCTGTTCAGTTAAATGGTACGTGTTGGTACTCGTCCGTCCCTTTCTACACTTGGATGTTAGTGTTTCAGACCTGAGCGGGAGGCTGTCGGGAAGTAACATTTGAATCTTTTTGTTTGTGGTTTTTGTTGCTTTTTTCAACTGCTTTTTTCTAAGGTAGTATTCTAGCGTTGTTTTCTCAAGTACTGTCTGTCTAAACTTGTTTTTCTTTTACACTGTTCTGTGTATCTTAATAATGAATAAAGCCTGTTGAAATTATTGGATTGTTCATTCTGGTTTTGTAATGTTTTCTATAAATGATTACTGTTGTAACAATACGTGATAGCAAAAAATGAGATGATATTCCACTATGATGTCCCCCAAAAGGTACATGTTGTTTTCGGTTAAAAAGCATGAAATGTGAGAGGTTAAAACCAGTCAGAATCGATACTACTGCAAGAGGTCACAGTTAGAAATGAAATGTGTTTATTTTACACTGAGATCTGTGCAGCAGGGCAGTAATTCTACATAAAATCTTGAGTCGTGTCTAATCCTGAGCATTCAATCACCAAGTAAACCTAAGCACAATCACCAGTCATTAGCACGAGAAGCACATACAGCAGAGCTACATTAAATTTTAAAAGAAGGCAACTGGAAGAGCTTATATAACTTCATGGAGAATGGATGAAAAGTATGTTTTTTTGCGGTTCAGTGGTTTCAGCGCTCTTCCCCAGAGTGCATCCTCTCTTTCACTTGAATAATAACAGCTTTACATAATAATGGACCACACTGGCTACTGTACATGAAGCATTTTCTCATATGAATGTTTTCTTTTAGTTTTCTGTCCTAAATCTGAACAGGAATAGTGTTTTTTTTTATTTTTACCTTTATGGCAGTATTCATTCATTCTCATTCTTAATCTGGTTTATGGTATTGTATTTTTTGTTTGAACTGGATAAACTTTTGTGTTTGTGTGTGTTTGCTCAGCATGCCCAGACACTCACACACACACATAGTCAGCCACCAAGACACCCACCCACCCACACACACACACACACACACACGCACAAACATATACACACAATTCTTGGAAAAGGAAAGGTTCACCATGTTTGCTCTCCCAAACTGTTCACCTGCAGATGTGACATCACACAGTAGACAAACTTTAACTCTTTTGCTGCTGGACTGAACTGAGGCTTTAAAGAACATGTTTAGAGTTTGAAAACTCATTTTGTTCATGCTTAATGTAGCAAACACAACAGGACACTAAATAAAGCCTGAACTACAGAAACTATTGGGCTGTGTGTGTGTGAATACTGACCTGATAATGACCTGACAGTTATTTGCTGAAATACATCTTATAACAGAATAAATACAATATCTAATCAATAAATAGATTTAACTCTTCCAAGTTGCCAATAACTCAGATCTCACATTCTTCTGGCTTATTTCAAAATACAGAGTACAGCAAAGCCAGCAGACATTTCCCTCAGCAGCTAAATATTTAAGTGGCTTTAGTTATAAAGCATGCAGCGATATAGTATTTCTGGCCATGAACAGACAAGCAGCACAATAAGTGTTACTGTTGGGGTTGTGTTGCTGTTTACCTATTTTTCATTAAAACCATTTGATTCAGTTTAACCCGTTTCAGTACAAAACTAAGGAAGTTAGTATTAGTGTTTTCATTTAGGAAAAAGGAAAACAAGCAAACACAAAAAATATTTTACCTAAGAGTTATAAAAAGAAATAAAATGCAGTCGTGGATTTTGTTGTGGAAGTACCAAGCAAAGGTCTCTCTGATCACTGTGTGACCATTAACCTTGTTTGTGTACTGTGCATACTCACACCATTTACCTCAGACAAACTCATACTGTCCAGTGAAAACCTGCTAACCTGTAGCATTTAATCCTTTTTTAAAACACCACCAACAGAAATTAAGCTTTTAATAATCGTGAAAAAGACTGCTGAAATATCATGAAAAGGGTTCATTTTGTTGGATCATTAAAAAAGATCACTCTGAATACAATCTGTTGCTTGTTTACATTGATTGTACAAGTTCTACTTGTCAACTGTTCAAACAAGTATTGCGACAATGCAGGGAAATCACATTTTAATCATTCATGGTTTGTCCATAAAAATTGGCTTGACTACCAATAAAACTACCTGTAATTTTGTAAAAACTACATAAAGAAGGACATTTCTTGTACTTGCAGAGGGGGCAAGAAGGTCTGAATGACGGACCTAAAGTCATTTCTACTTCTCAGTCACTATCAGCACATCCCCTCCCTCTTCATACCTCTGGGATTTCACAATGTGTTCGTTCTTCACGGCCGACCCCCAGCCAATCAGGAGAGGACCATATCCCCCTTATCCATAAACCATTACACGGGGTGTCCTCTTTCTTTCTGTACAGTACAGTTCAATGTGATTTCAAGCCTCAATGAGGCTTCTTTAAAAAGAGCTTTTTTCACCCACAGACTAAAGGATCTCACCTTCAGACTCTACGTTAACTGCATAAAGATTTTAAGCCTGCTCTCATCACCTGTGGGAGAAGTGTTAGTTCAAAGGAGATACCAAAGAACAACACCATGTTTGTGGTCAAAATCTTGTGCCATTTGCTGTTAATATATCAGCTCAGTGAGTCGAGGAAAATCAAGGGAAACAGATCAGGTGAGTGAAACGTCATGTTTAAATAATCCTCTATCAATGAAAAGATGAATGAAGAACCAATCCAAAACCAGCTGACTGTTCATTTACAAGCTGTCCAGGAATTTGATTGAAAAACACTTGGACTGGTATCATCACAGTTCAAAATTGAGATATAATATAAGACACCTTAAATATTACTTCAGCCACCCAATCAGCCATGTCACACTGTCAGTTCATTCACTGGAAGCAAGAAATTATGTAATCGACACCTGTTGACAGTTTTCAAACAGAGGACACCAAATTGCAGTTTAAAAATTAGGCCTTTAACCTTTAAAACCCACATTTCCACAGAAGTTTGTTTAAATTTTCAGTTTGCAGGCCGACACAATACAGTTTATATATATCATATGAGATGAAGCCTGCACTGCAGTGTTTCACCATACTGCACAGCCTGGCAGTACCACACAGCTCTGAGGTGAGAACACAGATGATATCTCCTGATTTCTTCACACCTTGCCCTTGTTTGATTTTAATTACAGGATTTTTGCACTAGTATTCTTGATTGTATTTTCTCCTGAAAATATGGTGAATCATGACACCATTAAAGTTTTAGTTGAATGATGAATGAAGACATCACGGTAGTTGTTGTTGAAAATATAGTAAATACAATGACTGCAAATCTCTGCACAGGAAAAAAAAGATTGCAGGACGTGAGCTGTTTCATTTTCTTTTATTTAACTCTTTTTCTTAAATCTCTTGATGGTGTTTTTTTTGTTTTTGTTTTTTGCTGAGTTTGGTAACAGTAATAAAGAAATAATCCCTATGTCAATTTCATACCCAATTTCCTGCAATAATGTGATTCAGTGAACATTCCTTTTAAAGACTTTAAAAAGTCCTCAAAATAAAAACACTCCAGATGCATAAAATAATCTGTGTCTAAGCCACATGGAAAGTATCTGTCTGAGCACAGTGCAAGCAAACACTGCTGCAGTTTTTCTTTTTTCATTTTTATTGCAGAAATCATATTAAAATAATTACAGTGTAAGATTTGTAAAGTAGACTCTTATGCTCTGTTACTAATGAGTCATACTGTTTTTAATTGCTCTCTGTGTTCATATGGATAAACAGTCGTAACAGTTAAAAGACACACCAAGGAAAATGTGGGATTTAATGAGCAGAGGGGTGGGTGATGGGTGATGGATGGATAATTACTTTCATTACTTTCGCTGTGGAAATGTTTTCATCGTGGGCTTCATGTCAGCAACCAGAGCTCATCAAATTGCAACTGCAGCACTGAGTGTTGAGGCGCCTGGGTTTCTGGCATTATTAACATTAGAAGGTTAGAATAACAAATATGCTGGACATGAATCAATGACAAACCATAAAGTAAATGTAATGATCCATTTCTTTGGAGAGGGATCTGTGAAGTTAGATTTCTGAGGTTTGCGGGCTGTGGTTTGAAGCATGTTAAGGGAGGAAGCGTTTATATAACACATTACAAGAAAAACCTGGCACAGATTCTCTTGATGGGACTTTTTGTGAACTGTTATCTGTGTGCATCTGCCAAAGAGGTCTGCATGACCTGGAAACACAGCAAAGTGCTTCTGAAAGGGCGTGAGTCAGCCCACAGTCCAAATGGGCCACAAGTGTCTGATTTCTCCCTCTTTACTCTCAGATAATTATATCAATACTCAAATAAAAATATTTCATCTTCATCGAGTGAACAAATAAAGTGAATTTGAATGTGTTATTTGTAATCACTCACAAACATAGCCAGTACCTCGGCATGATCTGATATGCTGAGTAATTACTCAATAACTGGGAACAAACAGTTAATGCCTCTGCTGCTTGATTTCCGAGGTGCAGTGGACACAGAGCAGCGGAGAGCCCTGAAAGAGCGGTATGTCAGCAGTTCAGTCTTCACGCTGTTTACAGAAGGTGAGGACAACTGTGCACTGGACCCTCTGCAGCTGCACACTCTCACCTCCTGTGGCTTCAACAGCAGTAATCCCCTCATCATCATCACTCACGGGTGGTCGGTAAGGTCAACTTTTCTTCCACTTCACTGACTTGAACCATTGGACACAAAACATGGAACTTGGACCAATACGGGGGAACTGCTGCTGGCACAGTTCCAGATGTAAATGTTGCACAGAAATTGTGTTCAAAACCCTGAAATGTACTGAAAAACGAAAGTTAACATGCAGAGGCTTTCTGAAATTCCTGCAGAAACTATATATTTATATGTATAATATTTTAACTTCCTTTCACACCACTGGGTCCAGTTTATGTTTATTCTTACCATTTCATTGCATCAGGACATTATAATTAAGAGCTAAACTGCACATAGCAGCATGCCAAGATGTTTCTAACAATCACTCTTGTTTTTCCTGAGGTGGATGGTATGATGGAGAGCTGGGTGCTCAGGCTAGCCACAACCCTGAAGAAAAATCTAATAGACGTCAACGTGGTGATCACTGACTGGCTGTCCCTGGCTCACCAGCACTACCCCACAGCAGCACAGAGCACCCGCACTGTTGGAAAAGACATAGCTCACCTGCTGCACTCACTTCAGGTCAGGCCACGTTATTTTCACACTCAGTATATGCAGAAATTAGTACATTTTATGGAGAAGAGGCAGACGTACCAGATTAAAGAAGCCAAATCAAAATATGTATCTGTTATAAACCCAAACAGGAGAACTACCAGTTCCCAGCCAGAAAGGTTCATTTGATTGGCTACAGCCTCGGTGCTCACATCTCTGGATTTGCTGGAAGCTATATGGAAGGTTCAGAGAAGATTGGAAGAATTACTGGTGAGTTTTTCTAATGGGTTAAACAAAGGTCACTTACAAAAGGATATATTCTGTGACAAACCAGTTCCTGCTTGCATATTGTGTCTGTGCAGGTCTCGACCCAGCAGGACCGCTGTTTGAAGGCATGTCTCCCACTGACAGACTGTCCCCTGATGATGCTGAATTTGTGGACGCCATCCATACCTTCACCCATGAACGTATGGGCCTCAGTGTGGGCATCAAGCAAGCTGTGGCTCACTATGACTTTTACCCCAACGGAGGAGACTTCCAACCAGGATGTGATCTGCAAAACATTTATGAGCACATAAGCCAGTACGGGCTCCTCGGTACGATAAAGAACACACCACAAAATTTAGGACAATAATGTTTTTACTTACTGTACGTAACAGTCCTCTGGGTACCATGAAATTTAAAGACCTGCGAGTGGCTCCTAGATGCTGTGATGTTTATTAAACCCCACAGTACCAAAGTGTTGAACAGACAGAACAGCTTGCCCTTTTTATTGCTGTAGTGAGGCGCAAACTACAATTTGCACGAGGGTGCAAAAACTTAAAGGTTTATGGTTGTGGACAATTTTTCTTGCATTTAGATATGAAGATTTGGCGTCACGATTGTATAATATAAAGGTAGGGCACCTCTGGAAAGTCAGCCATTTGTTTTCCAAAATCTAGTACAAAGATGACATGGAGTCATCCATCCAGGTCCATACTTTGAGGAAATTTCACAAGCTAATTATATGACAATCTACCCAGTGCCTAGTAGATCTAGTTATTTCTGTATAAAAGTAGAAATTTTAGCCTGCTAGTGGTGTTAGAAAGGTCTGCAAGTACCAAAAACACCAGGATACAACTTCAAGCAGCCATGGATATCCTCAAACATTTCTTGGCAATCTAGATGTCATGACTGACTACTGACCTCATCATTATTGTTTCTATTGATACAGTTAGATCATTCCCTACAGTCCCCTACAGTATGAGAGAGGAATATTTGAGGATTGAGTTGTCTTGAGAAACGTTGAGAAACGCATGCAGGTTTCAGTGATTTCTTAAAAAAATAACAAAAACAAACACTGTGATGCGATTAACCTAAATAGTCTAACATTTCTACATCTCTTCTGAAACAAACAGTCCAGACCATTACAATGACTTCTCAGGGACACCAAAGTTCATTTAGGGTTTTAAAGTCTGGATGATTCTTTGAGACTGAAGGGAATTCTTGTTTTGGTGGCAATCTTTTCCCTCCCTGAAAGGACATGCCATTAAGCTTTCTGGTACCCTTGCGTGCCATTTACATTCCTCACATCTGCAGAGAAAATGCATAAGTCCAATCAGAGCAGTGTGTTCTGCAGCTGAACGACTCACTGGTTCGCCTCTTCCTCCCCTTTATCATAACATTTTTTTTCTTAATTGGTTTTGCCACCTCAAAACACTGGTTTAGGGGGAAGATTTCGGGCACCAATTCATCTTTTGCTGGTTGAGTGTTTTGTGTTCAGGCAGATGAATTTAATTCCCTCCAGTCTAACACAAGTGGCTCTGGGATTTATGGTGCTTCTCAATCCAAAACACATCCGCATAATATGACAGTGAGAGCCACATTAAAGCTTCTGTCATCCTCAGGAGTTAATTGGGAACATGTGCCTTCCTCCGCTTTGTCCATCCCCCTGAGCTGAACTGCCTCCAGGCAACAAGAGTCTACTAATAGAAAAGGCCTTCAGAACCCACCAGTATCAGACATAATGAGATGCTTTTAGGAGATATGACAGAGGGACAGCCTGATAGACGTCAGGCTTTGGTGATAATGAACTCAATCCACCAATAATGGTCAGACACTGTGATGAAGGTACTCTACAGTCTCTCAATCCACAGGAGAATATGTTGCATGGTAATGATCTGTTGAAGCTCAGATCAAGGTTGTCAATCAAAAAATCAATTGTCTCATGTTTTGAATCCCACCATGTTCTTATTTCCTCCCTCAGGTTTCGAGCAGACGGTGAAATGTGCTCACGAGCGCTCTGTCCATCTATTCATTGACTCCCTGCTGAATAAAGACAAGCAGAGCATGGCCTACAGGTGCAATGACAAAAGCGCTTTTGATAAAGGCGTCTGTCTGGACTGTCGGAAGAATCGCTGCAACACACTCGGCTACAATATCAGGAAGGTTCACAGCGGCAAAAGCAAGAGGCTCTACCTGAAAACACGCCCTAGGATGCCTTACAAACGTATGTGGTTATCCCAGTCATCTCAGCCAAACAGCCTATAATACATTTTTGTATCTCTAGTCATTATATACTCAACAACTGTTTTTACAAATGTTTTTCTTGGAATTCAACTATTCTTTAAATATGTACAATCTAGACTGATCATCTGAGATGGATGCACAAGATGATGACATATTATAAAAATATATTTTGGTTAATTACATCTGATGGTATTTAAATTTCTCCTCAAGTCAAAAAATTCTATTAAAAAGCCAAAACCTCACATTTTTTTCTGCTAACATTAGCTACCTGTGTTTCCAGAGACCAATATATCTTATTCGTCTGTATCATAGAAATCCACTGTTGTTCTGCTATTACAATGAACATGGGCACTGAAGTTTAGTTTGAGTCAATCTAATGTATGCTGGGATGTTGCTATAAATACCCACAAGTGTACTAAATGTGTATTAATCCACTGCTGAAAATAGTTCCCAAAAAAGCCATGTTTTTCTCCTGTTTGAGTACCATCGGCTTAAAACTACAGGTATTTTGGGAAATGACTAAATCTCTAAAAAATGTAATTATATCTATATATGTATATTTGATGGTTTACATCTTTAGTAGTGATGAAGGTCTTTGAGACAGAGTACCACAGACATGGTAGGAAAGTACACGAGTACTAACATATTGTTGGCTTTGGTCTTCTCATTAGATAAGCTGACAAAAAGACAAATATAGAACAATATCAGCTTTAATGTTACTGTGTATTATTATAACATTTCAACTCAGTTCTCAGTTCTCAGCAGTTCAGAGGCAAGTGCTGTACTTTTACTCATCTATATTTATTTGATCATTTCAGTCACTAATTACTTTTCCAGATTCAGATCAGTTATCTGAAATATAACTGAGATCAAAGGCTGAGCTAAGATAAGATACATTTATTAAGATGAATTAAAATTATCTGACCTTTATCAGCTGTAATATTAAGTGATGTACAGATTAATGTAACAATAATTATGGTCCATAAATATCACACACATAACGTAATGAGAACTTTTACTTTTGGTACTTTAAGTATATTTTAAGGCCAACACTTTGCACCTTTACCTAGGTAAAATGCATGACTTTTACCTATAGTTGTATAGAGTTATAGAGTATTTTTACTCATGTACTCTGAGAACTTTCTCCACGACTGGAGAACAGAGATGAACAGGGTGAAAACAATGCAGATTACAGTTTCATATATGCCCATGGATGGCTTTAAAGTACCTATAGAACCTGTATTTAAAGTAGGTCTATGAATTCAAAGTGCCTATATTTGCAGTATCATATGAAAAGTTATGATATGGTGGCCTGGTGGCTCTTAATATTATCAATCATTAAAACTGAATGGGAGTCAAATTCTCACAATATATGCAAATTTCTTCAAATCCATGTGTAGAAACTCAAACTCTGTGTCGGATGGCTTCTCTGTCTTCATCTCTTCTTCTTCTTCTGTTTTCTGGGTCCTTCTCTGCAGTCTATCATTACCAGTTCAGGATCCAGTTTGTCAACCAGATGGAGAGGGTTGACCCCACTCTTACCATCTCTCTCTCTGGAACAAAGGAGGAGAGCGGAGAGCTCTCCATCACCATGTGAGTACTGTACCACCTCCCATCAGGCTTACATTATATCACATCTCTGCTCAGTGTACTTTGACACATGCAATATGCAGCTGTGCTCTCAACTCCACAAAGAAAGGCAGCGAGTTACGGAGAGCAGCTGACACACATGGACACAACTGGAGCTGCTGCATGAAAGTGAACTATAAATGGGGATGATGGAATAAATAATTCACTCAAGACACTACTCCCTGACAGCTGTGTTATACTTCATGTTGTATGTATCAAAGAGCCTTAGCCTTAGAGGAAATCTCTTGATCTGTGCTGCTTTAGTTGCAAACCATCACAACAGAAACGTAAGAGCTTGTTGCAGAATGTAATGTAATGATCTTAAATCTGTCTGTTTTTGTGTTTGTGTCTTTCTAAACTCCAACAGCCCCGAAACGATTTCAGGTAATAAGACATACACCTTCCTGATCACCCTGGACAAAGACTTAGGGCATCTGATGATGCTCAAAATGCACTGGGAAGGATCGGCTCTGTGGAGTAACATGTGGAACCGGGTGCAGACCATCATCCCCTGGGGCAGCCATCGGAGAAAACCACTGCTGACTGTGGGCAAGATCAGCGTCAAAGCTGGCGAGACACAGGAGAGGTACAGCACTAAGTTACAAGGCAGCAGTGCCTGAAGACATTCGGATGTTTTAACGAAACAATATCTCAAAGTTCACCATATAATTCAGTACATTCAAAGTTGTACGGGTTCAGAAGTATTACACAAAAAAGTATTAAAAGTAAAAGTACTCTCAATACAGAATGACTCCTCTCAGACTTAAATTGTATGTTATTATATAAATTCATCTGGTGCATATAAGTGTAATCAACATTTTAATGTATCTGGTAAAAGGGGAGCTAATTCAAACCAATTTACATACTGTTGGTAGTACTAATTCACGCGCCATGCTTTATTCTCTGAATGTCGTCAGATCAGGGTGATATCTGTGGTTGCTCCTTGTTTCTGAATACAGTCCATGAAATAATCATGGGACTAAAGTATGTGTTTTAAAATACTACAAACATTAAAAAAGAGAAACATTACAGGTATCATTTTTTAAATTTATGGCTGTTTAAGATATGAATCAGATTTTAGAATCTGATCAGACTTTTCATACGGAAAATAAGTAATTTGGTAATAAGAAATTTGGTGTCATATAAATGTAGTGGAGTAAAAATGATCATATTACGACTAGGAGAGGTAGTGAAGAAGAAGAATGGAGTACCATTAAATGAAAACAGTCAATAGTACAGGTACTTAAGTACAGTAGATGAGTAAATGTGCAGTCAAATCAGAAGAAGTGAATTGTTTTGATAGTTTATTAAATAGTTTAGATTGGATTGAATTAGATAGTATTAGAAGATTATTACCACAAGAGGACTACTATTAAATGTACTATTCAAGTAATCTGTGCCATTCTGCCATTATATTATACTCACCAATAGCATTTGTTTGTTTGTTTGTTTAGTTAAAAATCCTTTTGATAATTGAAAATACACATAAACACATTTACTTGTATTCAGATACGATATCATCTCGCAGTATCCCACTCATAACAGCAGAAAAACCCTCCACATCGACACCATCGCAGACTTTTAACGCCACCTAGTGGATTGTTTCCCACACACAGAATCTGAATCATTCATCACCATTGACCTGCTACACGTTTTCCGTTTCATTTAGCAACAATGTCAACAACACTTCTCCTGTTTTCTAGGACATATTTTTGTGCCATGAAGAACGATGGACAACAGATTGAAGTGTCACAAGATAAAGAGTTTGTGCGCTGTAAAGAGGACACACCGAGGCAGCACAGAAGAAATCACAACTTAGAAAACAGCTAACAACAATTGTAAACAGCATGTAATTATTAAAGGTATTGCGTGTGAGCTTCTTAGCACTCTTTATTTTCTCTCCACGTCACAGTGAAGTTTTAAGAAGTGGCCTAGATTTACATTTCTGTCTACATACAAGTGTCTTTCAGGGGTATTAACACTTGAGCGTTTGCCAATTCAAATATTAACCTCGCAGTGAACTCAAAGTCAGTGACCTTTTGATGACGTTAATTCTTAGGATGTTTTTCTATGAAGAATGATCAAACTCATCATTTAAAAGCCAACACTACTCTTGCCATTAAAATAAATATATCTGTTAATCAAACTCAAACCCGAGCAATAAATATACCCTCTGTTCTTTTCTATAGTCTGTTTTGCGGTATGTTTTCTTTCTTTCTTTGTTTTGTTTGTTTTTTTTAAACCTATATCCATGCACTGGTCATATACAGACAAACTGATTCATTGCCAGAATGTGCAACATCTTAAAAATGCTGGCGTTTAATATGGGGTATGTGGAATAAAAAAAAGTAGTCAGCTATAGAGTCAAAGCTCAAACAGTAAACAAGCAGTTCCAAGTATTTAGCAGGCCGTGGCTACAGACGGTTTAAATGGAAGCAGGTTTAATCAGAAAGTCCTGAGTAAAGATAGTGAAATACCACCTCATGTCGGACCACTGTGACAGCTGAACCCTGCTCTCCAACATGCGACTCATCATCTCTTCCCCGAATGTCTCATTTTTATGATGAAATGAAAAATAACTTACACTCAAACCAGTTGAATAATCGGCAACACCAGCTTTTGATATTGCATCCAAACAGTGACAAGAAATATTTGATCAATT
This sequence comes from Scortum barcoo, assembly GCA_023238725.1. Taxonomy (NCBI): domain Eukaryota; kingdom Metazoa; phylum Chordata; class Actinopteri; order Centrarchiformes; family Terapontidae; genus Scortum; species Scortum barcoo. Next base: position 27,078,975 of record CM041531.1, read on the forward strand.
CAGATTTATTAATGCATTTCAAGTAGTTCAAAAGAAATTATATTTTTGCACGATACCTTTGCAAATTTAGTAAAATTTTTAAAGTAAGCAGAATGGGAAACAGGACAAAAATAGTAAATAAAGCAAAGAGAGCATTGAAGACACTGTATAAAACACAGGACACATTAAAATCAGACAGTAGTACTGGATCTATGTCATTTTGGATTCTCTGTTTACATCACTTACACTTCAGTGCACATTTTCTCAACATCATAGCAACACACATGAAAAAAAGAAACATTTCCCAGAGTATTATCATCCCCCAACAACCACACCTTACCATATCAACAAAAAAGATAAGGATGATTCAGCAAAGCAGCTTGTTTGCACACTCGCAAACACTCACACACACGCAAAAGCTTTCAAATTTGCCGAAGATAATGAAAAATATACTTTAAGCTCCGACCCAAGAAGAAGCACGACCAGTAGCACCAAAAAGACAAACAAAATCAGTATGAGAAGCCACAGAGGATTGCATTTTTGTCTGCTCAGAAACTTTGCTGTAGCACATCGACACAAGCAACTATTTTATTATGAAAACAAAAGTGAATTTTCCATGTACCCATACAGGAGAAAACTTTGAAGGCATTTCTCTGTGAAGAGGATAACTTGTTCGCAGTTGAGCTCTGTGATGCATAGAACTATCTGATCGGTAACGGGATGCTCCCAAACCTTGCACAGTAAACAATTCTGAGCTGCAGCTGTGTTCGATACAACTCTTTTGCAAGGGTGAGAAGAAAAAAATGGTCTGTCTCCTCTTGAAGTTATTTCCTCCTAAAATAATTTTAAGCAACTATATATATTATTTTCTGCCAGTACCTCAGCTCAGTATTCTGCACTCTCATCCATCTGTCAATGAAGTTGACCTAAATTTAATCTGGCTGGAGATGACTGAAAACTCAAATTAAAGCAGGGCAATAATATAATATTACACAAAGTGAATACTAATTATAATCTCTCAAAAAAATCTGAAACAAATTAAGGGTTAAAAATTCATTCATGTGTTGGCAGACAGAAATGGTATATCATTCATCGTATGATTATCATACATTGCCGAACGCTTTCCAGCACATTTCTTTCAGCAGTCTAGTCTGACAACAAACTGCCTACTCGTGCATGCTTTCAGCCTTGGTACAGATCACTGACACTACTGCACCAACTTCAGTCACACTGCTCTGAGTAGGCACATTTGTAATGCAATTACACAAACCGAGAGGGTGTAATAAAGGTAAAGGTATGTTCCTTGAAGAAATCCTGATCAGAAGAGAAAGGAAGGACAGAACAACGGTGGATGGCCGACACACTGTGATTGTTTGCTCTGGTAAATGTCTGTTAACAGCAGCAACAAAGCAATAATGAAATTCCTCAATTCCTCCACATATACAAATAATCTGAACTGCAAGTAAAATCAGTAAAAGCCAAATCCACAATCACATTTAAGCCAGAAAAGTTAATCTGGCTACAGAGGCCCAGAGGATCTCACTGTTTTTGAGTGGTTTTAAGAGATTTCTTAAACAACTGCTGCTGTGTAGATGAAAAAAACAAGTAAAAACACCAGAACACATCTTTTCAACAATAACTTCTCATAAACGTTGGCTTCTTTGCCCCCAGACTTTAGTTTGAATACATTCTCCTGCTTGCTCCCACTATATCTCATTCTGAATGTAAAGACCCACTCATCAGTAGCACAAAGCGCTCGTTTTACAAACATGTCACAAATCAGTTAAAGGAAAAGAAAAACAGCCGTGAAGGAGTTGAAGTGTGATACAATCTGGTTGATAAAAAAAAAGCTATTCTCTCACCATTTTTTCAGCCGCAGACTAAACCTTTATGTAAACGCTGCTGCAAAACCATCTCACAACGAGAAATATCCCAATAATCAATCTCTCCTCCATTATAATCATGTTAAGATTGTTTATCTACATTCTCTTCATACGTCAAGCACATCACACTGCGGCAAATGTCAACCCTTCTGCAAAGGCTTCAGCCAGGAGGGACGTTACCCTGAAACACATGCAGCCATCTTTTCCACTTAATATACGTGTTTGCTGTTGTTTTATTAATCCTGAGAAAGTGAATTAAAACAGTAAATAATCTTCATCATACAGAAAAACTATTTCGTTTGAAAAAGAAAAAACCTATTGCAACATCTGTACAATTACACACTAAAAGAAAATGAACACCTTAGGAAAAAAGCTTCAATTTTTGATGTTGGGTTGATTCAAAATAATCTAATTACATTGGCAAAACAAAAAAAAAGAAAGAAAGAAAAAAAGGGTTTTCCTCCAACTGATTTGCAGCAAAAACCCAGGTGGACATGCAGTCCTGCTATCGTGCTGATGATGGCAGCACTTGAGAGTGGAAGAACAGGAAAGAGAAACGAAGCACAGATGGAGGACAGAGGAAGGCGGCTCGAACGCAGAGCTGTTTCTCTCTCCTCCGTTCAAATAAAGAAATAAGATTAAGACCACAGAACAGAGATCAGTGAATTTCTTCTCCTGTCCCCCGCTGGAAAAGTTATTTATTTCCTATAAAAGCTGTGTGAACCACTGCTAATCTGGCTCTCAGAGCAGAGGTGCCGAGTGAGTCTGTTAGGCCCAAAAAAAACAAACAAAAAAAAAAACCCTTCAGGTTTTGTCCAGTGAAAATCAATCCAGTTGCAAGTTCTTTGAATTTGCAATATGTGGTAAAGGTAACTCTTTGGGGTGAAGTGCTCCCATTGTAGGCACGAGGAAGAACCAAGGCAAAGAGCAGATCAGCGTCTCATCTGTCCCATCTGATAGTTCTCTCTGTACTGGCGTTGGCCCTGTGCCTGTGGGTTTGCGTTCTGCTGTCGTCTCCTTTTCAGAGTACCTAAGGGACAAAAAGAAAAGGACAATGAATGCTGGAAAGTAATACCGCTCCTTTTATACATCATCAGAAAGGTGCCCACAGCACAGAAGATGAGGCAGACACGGCAATAACATGAAAAATCTTAATTACACACAATCATAACACAGTTGTTTTAGCAGCTCCATGTCCTGTTTTTCCGATGAGATAAAAAAAAAGACTCCTAACACAAAACCTTCCTCATTATTTCAAAGTGTAGTATAAAAATATTTTGCTTATCTCTGCTATGTTGCAAACTCGTTTTGTAGTCTATCAACATGTACAATCTTTCTTCTTAAGCTGCTCTTGAGCTTCCACATCTTATAGGAACATAAATGTAAGCACATGCTATGTGATGTACTGTACCTGGCAGTGGCTTTGGTGGCGGCAATTTGGGGTTGCTGCTCGGGGTGTGGACGCTGCAGATCTTGATGAAGCCAGCCATGAGCATAATAAGAGCGATGCCCATCAACAGAACTGCCCACCAGTGAACCTGGAAAAGGATATGTGAATGCAGGTGAGAAGGTTTCTACACGTTTTCTGTGCCGTTGCATTGGCAGATCTTTGGCGTCAGCTCCTCTGAAGAGAGTTGCTGCATTCCCTGTATTGGGACACTCACCACTATCCACTCTGCGATGTTCTCATACAGCTCTGCATTGAATATGGCTTTCTTAAGCCTGGCCAGAGGCCCGTCGGCGTCCACCAGGCGACACCTCATGAACACATCACAGTAGCCCTTAAAATCGTTGCAGGGCGAGCCGGGCTGCAGTGTTGTGACCTTCTTGTTGAAGAATTTGGCCCATTTCTCTGAGCCTGAGCTGCTGCAGGTGCTGGGCTTCACTGAGGGAAGAAGGAAAAGTAGTGACCTTTCAGACACAAACACTAACTCAGCCCTCTGACCAGAAGATGGTACAACTAAGAAGAAAAAGTAAATGACTAAAAAGTTGCTGATTCCATAAATGACATAATTCTAGCTCAATAATACCATGTGATTGTGTATTTTGATCCATGTCACTCACTTTTCTCCATGCAGCACACGTGGCACAGCTCTGCTGACTCATCCTGGCCATTTTGGCTATCTTGGCTGGCACAGGTGCACACTTCCAGGCCATACTTTTCACAAATGGAACCGGAACATACCTGATCCAAACAAGCAAGTAATAGAAAAAAAATCTTTAAATTCAAACACAAGTTCACATACTGCACATACCACACAGGACACTGGAGCTGGGCGACTAATGACATACCCCATTGAGGCAAACTTGTGTATCTGAGTGACAAGAGGTGAAGTTTTCCTTCGGATTTGAGGTGGGACACAGAGCAGTGGCTCCATTGCACATGCCCTGTTGGGCACACTCAGACTCAAGTCGGCACTTCTCATCTGGGCCCTTGAAGGTACACTGTGGTGTACAACATGGGCCTTGGCTGGGACTGTAAGAAGAACAAATTTGCTATCAAAAGTCAGACAGATGCAGCAATGTTTTGTGCTCAAGAATTCTCTCACAAAGTATAGGCTGCACAACGGCACGTTAATCACATCTGACCTGCAGACTTTGCCAGGTTGGAGTTTGCACTTTTTGCCCTCCCCTTCATTGGCGCTATAGCAGCAGGAGTCTTTGCACTGATCACTGTAGCCGCAGTCACACTCTTCTCCTGCTTCCACTAGTCCATTACCGCAGATGGGCTGGCCAGACTCTGTACACACAGACACAACAGCATGAAGACAGAATCTCTCACACACACAGAGACAGGAACAAGCATATTCATTAGAGAGAACTTACCAACAAAACAGGTGTCTCTCTTTTTTGTCAGAACGGCACTTATATTGCGGATGCTGCAGATGGAGAACTTGTTATTGTTGAGCTTGTCTCCGGATGTGGCTCTGGCGTACATGATGTAGTTGCCCTGCTCCTTTTTTTCCGGCAACTTGGACTCTCCAGGGGTGCATTCGATCCCAGAGTCATGCTGTAAGGCAGTGAGCAAGTGAATGACAGAGGACAGAGCGACTTGAGAGAGAGCTGCATTTAATATGTTGCAGAACTTGGTGAGAGAAAGAAATGTCCTGGCAAAAGGAGGCATTAAATAGCAGTACTTACAGGAGAGCCAAAGTTGTGCCCAACCTCATGAGCGAAGGTGATGTGAGACACTTTGGGAGGGACATGGGAGGCATAGTTCTGCACAGTGATGATACCGGTGTTCAGAGACTTCCTTTTCCCGTCAGAGTAAAGTTTAGACCTTTCACAGATGCCCCCAGAGCTTCCTGTAGGAGAAAAAAAACAACAAAAGAAAAATGGAAAGGATTACCATACTATTTAAAATACTAGACAAGATTTCAGAGAGAATGCTATTGTACTTTATCATCGGGTTATCAAAACTTAGTTTCAATCAGCTCCGAAAAGCATGTTTGTTCCTTTAGAGGTAAGGTTGTTAAGCATTAGGGGAAGTGTTTGTTTAAATCCAGTCAGGTACCCTAGCAGAGTAAACACACACACACACACACACACACACACACACACACACAGAGCAGGCAGAGTGGTATGTTGGTGTTAGTAGTTGCACCTGAGGAGGGCAACAGCTTGTCCGCAGCAAGAGTAACCGCCCCACAGTTCAGAAAAAACACCATGCATGTACTTCTGCACTCAGGACATGATCACTGAACCATAAACTACAGTAAGTTGAACAGATGGTGTAAGTTATTCTTGCTTACTAAATTGGCCAATGCGTTGGCGAAGTCTCTGTAGTGTCAGTTTTACCATTAAACAAAACTCTGCACATAGCCTAAAATCACGTAGATGTCGATGTAGATGTCAATATCACAAGTGTCTCTGATGCTGCCCAACATTTAGTTTGTAATTATCACTATGACCACTTTTCTGCAGAGAGAAAGAAAATGTGAGCCATTTCCAGCCATTAAGTGGCCACAAACTTTAAAGTAAAAAGGCACATTTTTCACTTCTGTAGTTTTAATCTCTTACTTTTTACATCTACATGTTTCATTAAGAGATCCTGAAATAACTAGACACAGCTTTATTACTGAGGATCAAGAGTCCCACTTTTTTAACAAGGGAAACATAACCACTGCTGTAAATGATATACACCTTTAAGTCTGTATAGGGGCATAAGCGCATACTGGACATAAACAACTGAAACGTAAAGAAATGAAGTGAAAAGTAACCAAATTAACTAAACCAGTGATTTGAAAAGTGAAAAGTGAAAGTTAAGTTATAACATTTGCTACTATGTATGTGTGTACATTTGACCGTACATACAGTTTGGTTTGTAGTGGTAGTAGAGTCTGGAAATACATGATAGCTTACGCAAAGGTGTAATACATACCATGATAACCATAGCTACTATGCTATAATATGTAACAAAAGAAAAAAATCTTTAAAGAAAATAAAAGTCACAAACCTATGATCATGTGATTAATTGTCTGCACATAATTCTGGCTGGACTGAAGCATGCACTATGGAAACTGTCTGGCCCCTGACCTATGCTGCTTTTTCTGTATGATACATTTGAATTATACAAAATATGTATAAATACATAAATAAAACACTGGAAGCATCTTGCAACCACAGTGAAAAAAAGCATGCCTGCAGTGCTGCTGCTTTTCCTATAATCCATAAACTCAAGTCATTAGGAGGCAGCTTCTACCCACACAGAAAACATGAGACCAAAGCACTTAAAGCAATAAAGAACGTGTCCATTATGTGTACAGTGAATGTGTATCCGTACGAATGCACTTTCATGTTTGCTTACTGCATATGTGTGTGTGTGTGTGTGTGCGTGTATGTGTTTGTGCGTGCACTTGTGCAGCTCCTATACTTATATCTTGACAAGTGGTCAAATAAGATACATATTAATTGTGCTCGACCCGAGCCCCTGACAGCCGTTTGTTCTGGACACCCTTTGTTCCAACAATCACCCCACAGCTCTCTGCAGCCCATCTCCTCTCCATCTCTTATACTTAATCGATTCTTTCAGCTTACGGCATTCCTAATTTGCCCGTATTGATCGACTGCGTTTGTTGCTGTATCCCTCATGTTGAGACAGTTTGAACTTCAAGGGAATTCAAGGGAACAGGAAGGAGAACAGTTTATATAACATCTTATAAGAACATGTTATGAATCTTCATAGAGGACAGATAGATGCATTCTAATAGCCATACATTACCATATAAAAAATATGTTATGCATTCATGCTTTAATATACTCAAATATTCAGATATTTACATAATGCGACACTTACTGAAATTAATGCCCCTATGTGCAGAGTCTGATAGTTTTTAAGTATCTTTCACCGTATCATACAGGTTCAATTTAACTCACACACTAACCAGTTGTAAACTCCAGGGTAGAGCACATACACTGCTCAAAAAAATAAAGGGAACACTAAAATAACACATCCTAGATCTGAATACTTTTTTCTTTACATAGTTGAATGTGCTGACAACAAAATCACACAAAAATTATCAATGGAAATCAAATTTATTAACCCATGGAGGTCTGGATTTGGAGTCACACTCAAAATTAAAGTGGAAAAACACACTACAGGCTGATCCAACTTTGATGTAATGTCCTTAAAACAAGTCAAAATGAGGCTCAGTAGTGTGTGTGGCCTCCACGTGCCTGTATGACCTCCCTACAATGCCTGGGCATGCTCCTGATGAGGTGGCGGATGGTCTCCTGAGGGATCTCCTCCCAGACCTGGACTAAAGCATCCGCCAACTCCTGGACAGTCTGTGGTGCAACGTGGCGTTGGTGGATGGAGCGAGACATGATGTCCCAGATGTGCTCAATTGGATTCAGGTCTGGGGAACGGGCGGGCCAGTCCAATAGCATCAATGCCTTTTGTCTTGCAGGAACTGCTGACACACTTCAGCCACATGAGGTCTAGCATTGGTCTTGCATTAGGAGGAACCCAGGTGCCAACCGCACCAGCATATGGTCTCACAAGGGGTCTGAGGATCTCATCTCGGTACCTAATGGCAGTCAGGCTACCTCTGGCGAGCACATGGAGGGCTGTGCGGCCCCCCATGGCCCCCCAAAGAAATGCCACCCCACACCATTACTGACCCACTGCCAAACCGGTCATGCTGGAGGATGTTGCAGGCAGCAGAACGTTCTCCACGGCGTCTCCAGACTCTGTCACGTCTGTCACATGTGCTCAGTGTGAACCTGCTTTCATCTGTGAAGAGCACAGGGCGCCAGTGGCGAATTTGCCAATCTTGGTGTTCTCTGGCAAATGCCAAACGTCCTGCACGGTGTTGGGCTGTAAGCACAACCCCCACCTGTGGACGTCGGGCCCTCATACCACCCTCATGGAGTCTGTTTCTGACCGTTTGAGCAGACACATGCACATTTGTGGCCTGCTGGAGGTCATTTTGCAGGGCTCTGGCAGTGCTCCTCCTGTTCCTCCTTGCACAAAGGCGGAGGTAGCGGTCCTGCTGCTGGGTTGTTGCCCTCCTACGGCCTCCTCCACGTCTCCTGATGTACTGGCCTGTCTCCTGGTAGCGCCTCCATGCTCTGGACACTACGCTGACAGACACAGCAAACCTTCTTGCCACAGCTCGCATTGATGTGCCATCCTGGATGAGCTGCACTACCTGAGCCACTTGTGTGGGTTGTAGACTCCGTCTCATGCTACCACTAGAGTGAAAGCACCTGCCAGCATTCAAAAGTGACCAAAACATCAGCCAGAAAGCACAGGAACTGAGAAGTGGTCTGTGGTCACCACCTGCAGAACCACTCCTTTATTGGGGGTGTCTTGCTAATTGCCTATAATTTCCACCTGTTGTCTATTCCATTTGCACAACAGCATGTGAAATTGATTGTCAATCAGTGTTGCTTCCTAAGTGGACAGTTTAATTTCACAGAAGTGTGATTGACTTGGAGTTACATTGTGTTGTTTAAGTGTTCCCTTTATTTTTTTTAGCAGTGTAATACCGATAACACAATTTCCTACACGCCCCATTTACACCTTGTTACACATTAAGAGATAAACACATTTAATACCTGACCGAGTGACTGTAAACACATCAGACGTGCATGTTCAAATTTGAACCACTTTCATACACTTCAGTAAATTACTGCAGCAGCACACTGCCAATTCTGCACTGTACTTTGTTCGGAGGCCATTAAAGGTCCATTTCTCCCGCTGTACCCAATTCTAATTCTTCTACAATATGCGACAATAATGTTTGTGTCATTATACAAATCACTGTGAAAGCTTCTTTTTGAAAGTCAAATGTTATATTTAAGTTCATAACTTGGATGTACGTTTGATAATGCTGTAAATTAGTGTGTTAGATTAATGCTTTGGAAAAAAACAATATAACTTCTTAGTTTGGGCATTGAGGTTAATTCTTAATAAATCTCAACTTTGACTAGGACTTTTTTATGAGTTTAAGCTTTTTCTAAGAAAAGCCCGGCTTCTCTGAAAATCTGGCTGATCGGACACACCTTAACTTCAAAATGCATACTTTAAATTTCTTGGGAGTGTGGGAGATTGGTAATGGAATGACTGAGATAGTGAAGCTTATCAGGGTTTGTTGGAGTGAACAGAGACACAGTCCTATCTGAGATGTGTTCATTATTTCAAGATACCACGATAGTCAGGGTCAGGTTGTCCAACTAGCAGTCCACATTCTGCTTGTTCCGCTACTGATATTTGGCATCTCAAACAGAACTCATTCCAACTTTAGGAAATAACACACTAAGACACAGAACTGTTCAACTGGAGTTGGTTCAACCAATCTGAGTTTAAATGTCGACACAGGAATACACTACCAGGGTTGTGTGTGTTTGTGTTCGTGTTGTGTGCCAACCTGAAGGAGCGCCGACCCACGCCAAGCCAAGAACGCCATCATCAAAGTCTCTGTCAGTAAAGACATAAGCCAGGCAGTAGTCATCATGGTTCTGTTCAGAGTTGAGCTCCAAAAACTTCTCCACTCCGATGTTGGGAAAGCGAAAAGGATTGGACTTGTCCCTTTCATCTTCGGTGGTATTTATCTGAACAAAAGGAGGGTAGGACAATTACAGAAGGAAAATGGGAAAAGAAAGACACCCCCACTCTCAGAGATTAGTAGGTTGTGCTTGTAAAAAAGAAATATAGACACTGGAGAAAACCGTCTCCACCACAATGTTCACTGCTAAGAAAACACTAGCAGCTTGATGCCTTTCAGGTCAGTTGTTACATAAAATGACTCTGCAGCACAGCCCACGTGGCATTCACCTGTGGTTCAAGCAATTCTTTGTTGATACTCACCCTGATCCTTTTAACCATGAAGCTGATGTTTCGGATGCCCATGAAGTCTGTGGCCTGGTAAATGGAGTCAATGGCCTTAACGTGGCTGGAGATCTGCAGAGAAAGTGATCGTTTAGACTAGTAGGAAGGCTAAAGCAGCAGTGGAAAAACCATCAAAGGTGCTAAGCTTCGTCACCTTCCCAGAGGCTGCCACTGTGACTCATCTGCTAATCAGGCTTTGAGTAATTCTTTGATAGAGAGTTTAAAGATATGGGAGCGAGTTTACAGGTGCCAGCAAAAAGGATCAGTCAGCTTCTGTGTGCAAACCTGGGCGATGACAGCCTCTCTTGTGCCGTAAAATTTGAAGAAAAGGTGGTCGGTCTGGATGAAGAGCTGGCAAGTGTTTCTCTCTTTTGCTGCTGCCCTCTTTATCCTCAGAATAACAGGACCGTGGGAGCTCTCCTCCTCCAGCACACTGTTTACCTGCTGAACAAAAAATAAGGATGCAACAGACAGAGGGGAGATGGAGGAAGACAAAGGGGTAAAAAAACTCAGGTGAGTAAAATAGATGGTAAACCCTACCCCTAGTCAAATACTCATTTCTGATTACATTCCTTTCTTATCACAGTCCTTTTCTCTTATGATAATTCTATCTTATTTTGCAAGCCATTATAATGTGGTTCAAGCGTGTCTGATGTATTAAGTCACTGTTTGAAGAAAAGACTTTCTGTTCTAAAGAGTATTTAAAAAGGCTGTGAATGGCTTCCAACATTGCTAATAATCAGGCGGTAGAATGAAAGCATGTGCACCTGTGCTAAAAATATACATGCGCTCTTACTGTCAGTGTAAGGTAGGTTGGATATGAGATAAGATTGTTTTAATCTCATGAGTCTGGTCCATCTGTGTGTGTTTAATTATGCGCTAGAAGGAGGGGGAGGGGCTTTGTTGTGATGCCCGCACTTACTTTGGCTGGCTCTTCTACAGCAGATGCCTGGTACTTCCTCATCCTCTCAAATACCGAGTGGTCAGCGCAGCCGCCCTCTGAGCCATACTTATGAGGATAATCTGGCAGATAGGTAGGAGATAAGGGAGAGGTTGTGAAGAGCTTACACTGCACCGTAGACCTCTTTAGAATCGTGTGTGGTGGGGTGGAGAAGGTGAATCAGGGTGAGCCGGGGTGCTGCATTAAATTAAAAGCTTGAGCGATGCGGCTTTTCTCTCTACAAACCATAACAATCAAATCAGCGTTATCTTCTTCTCTCATTTTTTATCTTTCTTTCAACTTCTGATCTGAGCAGAAAAAAAGCATTACCCATGATCGGCCTCTACTAATTGAAAAAAATGCTTCTCTGTTCAATCCAGCCTTTTTCCAATTTAGTTCTACCCAAGCTGGTAAACAGACTGCAATTGCCCTGACTGCCTGCCGCATTGAATTTTAAAGGGCAAATGGGATGGGCCCTCAAACAAGCTTTGTGCACAATATGAATAGTATTTTCAGTCTCTTCGTTTAACCAATTCAGATCAAGAAATGTAAAGGGAAAAAAGACTCCCATGTCACATTAAAGACTACTCTCACAGCATTTACTATCCCAACCTCTCCTGCTTTCATATCTAGACTGCACACAGTGTACAGAGTGACTGCCGTATTCTGTTTTTCATATGAACAATTCACATATCAACAACAACATGTGAGTCCCATCACAGCATGGCCATCTGGCTTCAGCAGCTGTCTTTACTGGATCACAAAAACAAGATAGGATCAGTTTAATCGCCACCTCTGCTGATAGTAACAACACAGCTCACCATACAGCAATCCCACATTAAATAATCTTTGATTCAGTGTTTCCCAACATCACTTTTGAACTAATGATTTGAACAAATCATATTTATTAAGGGCTTTTTGAATGTGAAAATATTACATACTGAAAGTAAAAAAGGAGCATGATACCACTAGTTATTTTACCCAAGTGGCTGCCATAATATTTCCATTCAGTAAAGAGAAGAGTCCGGTGCTGGTTACTAAACTGACTGGACACACACTGAAACAACGCATTCAACCTCTAACAATGTGTTTTGAAATTTTTCAGAGAAAGCCCTCTTTGTCCCTACAGTGAATGCCATCTCATTCAACTGCTAAACAAAAGGCCTTTGCAATTTGGACAGAAGTTAAGAAAAGAAGATAAAAGCCAAGAGTAAAAAGTGAGAACTTTTTTCTAACCACATTGAGAAAAAAAAAACAATCACAAATGGTCCAAGATATTACTATGTGTTGAATCTTAAAATGTAGTTTATATTCTGAGAAAGGACTATGAGAGTACAGCTCACACTGCCCACACAGTGATGATGAATTATAGTGTCATCTGAATAGTCATCTACATATCTTAAAATATGATTACGTTAAGGTGACTTAGGGGATTCCATTCATTGCCATTCATTTCACCATCATATACAAGTCACAGTGCACAGTCCATCTCTCTTTCATATGTGAGCAGGGACCTTCACTGTATGTTAAGGTGGATGATGATTTCCAGGCTAAAAATATAGAACACACACAAGTCTGTAAAGGCCGACCACACTCCACCCATATTCAACAGCGATAAGAGTTCACGTAAAACTGCCAAACCACATCTGACTGGGAGGATAAAAAGCAGGAAAACAAATGTTTATCTTTATCAAGTGGGTTCTATTTTTTTCTCGTTTCCACCTGCGACCTTTTGTTCTCTCCACCATCTCCATAACTACGGACAGAATGACATGTTCCCACTGTGGGTGGATGGCCTCACCATATTATAAACAACAGTTGGGGCCCTTAAATTGCTGCTTTTGTCAAAATAAATATTGCAAGAAGGTTTCAAACACATTTGCTCAAATTTCCTTCAGCAGTTCAAAAGAATCTCCCTCCATCTCTGTCTATGGAAGTGTGTGCTGGTGTCAGTGTTTCAGCCCGAAGCCAAGGCGGGGTTCATATCAGACTCACTTCCTGTTTTCTGTGTGCAGTTCTTTGGGCTGGAATCACGAATCTCAAATCAATGTGTTAAGACTTGTCCTTTATTTGATTCATTGTGTTTTCAGACATGTGTGTTCTTGCTCTTGTACGATTTTAGCTTCCTCACTGAGCATCTCTCAGCAGGTAACAGTCTGACCTTAGCAATGGCTCTGAGTCATGCCTATGCTGTGTCGTGCTCCAATCCTGCTTCCAGTATAAATGCTGACCACCCTGACCGTGGCCCAAGACCTAGAGCCAAAACCTGCTGCTCCCAGTATGGCAAACAACCTTTTCTTCCAAGCTTGTCAGGAAAGTCTATTAACTGCTTAACTATCAGCCCCTTACTTCACAACACACACACACACAAACTTGATTCCTGCAGTGCAAAGGCAATGCCCTTCCAAATGTATTACTTTTCTTTCTCTGAACCTTTTTAATGAACTATCTCAAAGTTTTTGAGCAGCATAGAAGAGGTCAGATAAAAATGATCACTTTAGCCAATACATTCCTACACTGATGAAGAATGTTAAAAGTTCTTGTACTATAACTTACAAGCCACATATCAGTAGTGGATCTAAAGACAAGGAAGTCTCAACATTAGTTGGCCTTGAACTGAACTACCTCTAAACCAGTAGTCCTCTTTTTTGCAGCACGGACCGGTTTCACGCAAGACAGAATTTCGCGGACCGGGGGTAGAGGCAAACTAAAATGGACATATACTTTTTTTTTTTTTTTTATTCTTTCTTCGCGGCTCGGTACCAAATGACCCGCGGACCAGACCCCTGCTCTAAACCATACAGTGTCTTTCAGTAAATGCAATTGCAGATACTTACTGATGTCATCCTCATGATAGATGACGGAGTGGAAGGGCACATTCTTGTCCTTGAGGTACCTCTCTGAGGGTTCAACATAGTATGTTCCCTGGTGGGTTTTAATGAAGCCCTCAAAGCGTCCGTCAACCACAGAGCCATGGGTCAGTGTGCCTTTTTCGCCTGAAACACAAACCAGGATGAGGATGAGCGAAGGAAAACACAGTTTTTGTCCGTACAGAAAGTCAACTGTCACGACTGGAAATCGACGCAGTATTATTTTATACTGATCATACAATGACACACAACGTCTATTATTTCAAGACATTTAAGAGTAGAAATGATCTGTTCAATAAGAATGCAATTTAATCAAAATACATAGTGGTATGTGCATGGTATTGTTGGCATTTCAAAAGAAAGAGTTCTGGTTACAGAAATAATTATGATTTAATTTACATGAATTTTGTAATAAAATAAAGGGAAGGATGCAGGGTGGCATGGATTCTTAAGGCACATAAAAGATTTACTAACACATGAGATGGAAAACATTTCATCCAAACTGTCACATGGACTATGCAAGAGGAACAAAGCAACCATTTAAATTAGGTGTTCACAGTTTCTTGAAACAAACATTTTAGAATTTGGTCAATTAAAAGCAGGATGATACCGTTCGAGGTGGCAGAGTGATTACAAGCAAATTATTAAATGTCTACCATGATATCAGTGTGTGGTCTAAAACTAAATGTTGTGTACCGGAACATGAATCATATTTATATTGTGCAAGCATCTGTTTAGATTTCGGCAGCTCTATTTTCCAACTTAAGATGCTTCTTTTATCTTTTATGAATCTTCTAGGCTGAGACTAAGAATGCTTATTGTGAGGACACCTTTCTCAATATAAAAAAAACAAAAACCTCTCAGTTTCTCTGTCCCTTTCCCTTTCTTTCACACACACACACACACACACTCGCTTTGATCACAACAGGAAACAGTCTTGTTTTGTCTCTTGTTCGTTTGAACTCTGCTGGAGACGGGCAGCAGGAAGACGTCCAGGAAGGGAAGGGATAAGAGTGGAAGAATGAGCTGGATAAAGGGAAATGTAGGTCCCGTGTGTGTTGGGCTGTGATGTGTTAAATACAGGATAAAACAGGTCTTTAAATGTATTTCTCACACAAATATACAATAATCCATAACGCACTTGTGAGAACAAACCCAAACTTTTTTCATGCAAACACAGAAAAGGCCACACATGAAAACACTGACATAATGTTGGGGTGATAAAACGAGAAGTGATGATGCAGATTTTCAATTTAATTTTAAAAAATCCCATTAAAAACTGCACTTCTGCCCAGGATGTGGTGTGAGGATTCAGCTGGACTTACCAAAGACTTCTCCACTGTATATATGTGAGGTATCAGCGGGTATTTCCTCTCCTGATACCTCAATGATGAGATCTGGAGGAAACAGAGACGCATCTCTCTTCATCCGCAAGTTAAAATGTCTGAAGAAAAGAATGGGAGAAAATCTTTAATTAGCATAAACGTCAAACACCAAATGCAAAGTTGTACTTTGACACGCTGTCATGTGAGCAACGCGGCGCGCAGTCTTGCTGACAGTTAATAACTCTCACAAGAGAGAGTTTGAGTATAAAAATTACCACACACACACACACACAATTTAGTAGAAAAATCCGTCTTATTTACACATTTATGCACTGAGCTTCACAAATGTTGTGGTGCTGGTTGTACTGCTGTGCTCAGTGAGCCAAAAGAAGAATTATGTCATGAGGAAAAAACCACATGAACATTTCTGCACAGCCACACGACTATTTTCTGTAATCCTCTCGTTAGCATATCCATGATGTCAAAGACAAAAAGGCCAGCATCACATGAGGTGCACATGAGCCTCCAGGGTCCCAGAAACCTGAGGTACTGTAGTTCAGAGTCATACTCCTCAGCAGGAGTTTCTTTAATGATCACATGGCTCAGTCTCAAGGTGTGACTCTTCCACCACATGCCTCGACTGATGTTCGCATTATTACCTCGTACAGAGCCCTGTATTGATTGTAGCATTTTACTTCCTTATCATCAGCGAGTTAGTAGCTTCATGTAACCCCAGCTCAGGCGTTGTTAGGCAGGAATACATTTTTCAGGAAGCATACGAGTGTCTTTAATTCCTCTGTTTTTAATAACAATCATTCATGTAATGTTTTTAGTGCCTAAAATGAGCCAAAATCTAAAAAATACGTGATCCTCATCATAATTATTATAATAGATTTTTGCTTGTGTCATTAAACTCCTCCTATTTCTAACACAGCCTAAGATAATGTAGTGTCATCAGCAAAGTTGTTGTGTCAGACTTCTCCCTCCATGGCCACATAGGATACACAACTGTCTTCCTAAGTGGAATAGTAGAAAATCAAATAGTGCTTGTGTAAGATCTGTGTAAAATTTAGACCAAAAACAGAAGTTTATTTCCCTCTGATTGGCTCCAGGACAAACACACTGTAACGTCTTTAGGGTGAAAAATGTAAATACACTACAGGAATGAGTACATGAAAGAGAGTAAAACCAAGAGAAACCCGAGCAGGCAGAGACAGACAGTAGAATATTGAGAGGAGTGAAGCAGAAAATGTTTCGGAGGGTGAGATAACCACAGAATGCTGAAAAAGGTCAGACAGTCCAGGATTTCCCTGAACAGGATGACTGATCACTGACCTGCCCCAGCGCTCAGTTTTCCCTACATTATTCCTGCTCCTGCAGCCCTTTCTGTTCCCATCACGATATCTTCCCTTCGATTGTTTCCCTTCACTTACTTAGGGATGGATGATTATTCATGAAGCAACACAATGTTTGTGTTTACAGAACTAGGTAAGGTCTTTGGCCTGTTTTTGACCACCAATATTCGTCTCTTTACTTATCTTGATACAGATGAATTTATAAATATAAAGTTAAAAGGACCAAGAGGATTTGTCCTTATTGAAAGCACGCAATCTGTAGTCTGATCTATAAATCTACTTTTGAAGGAACAATCCAAATGAACCCAAGAGAATCATAACAGAGAAAGACATTTGAATTGATAAAGAGAGAGAAAACTGAAAAACACGTGGAACAAAGATTGCAAATATGAACTGCTCTCTGAAGCCAGCACTGTGATACAGAGATCATCTGGCAATAGATTTAGGAAGAATTCCTCTGCTTGTTATTCATCCTGGCACACCCATTGCAGCCCTGGCCTCTCCCCACCTTATTAATGGCCTGTACAACAATCAATATGACCCCATGACTTCATCTGTGCCCCATCAAAAGCTCAGCCAACCATGATACCACCATGGCACACTGGTCACAGACGCAGTTGAATCCATAAGTAGATTATTCAGTTGGAAATTTAATCTGCATTATCAGGGATCTGCAAAGGCATTTTGAATGTTCACTCTCAGCGACTGTTACTTTGCACATTAAGGCATGTTTTTACTAAATATTTCTGACAGAATAACATCACTAAGCGGCAGGAGGCATTTAATATAAGAACGCAAAATTAATCTTAAGCTACTCATGGTGGTTTTTACTATTCGCAGTAGAGATGTGGTTGCTCTCGTTTATAAATCCCTGATCTCTGCACCATGATTCAAGCCTTAACACCAAGCCTGACACAAGTCCTCGCCAAGAGCTCAATACAATTGGACACGTACAACATGAATATTGGAATGCAGGGTGAAAATCTATCTCTTCTGACTCGGTTTCACATTGCCCCCAGTCAACGTCCAACCTTTTTAACCAAACTAGTGTAACTACCCTGCATGTCCCCTGACACACAAATTATGGGTTACACGTTTCTAATTACTTCATTACTCAGCCGATATCCTCATATTATGTTTGTACACTTCATTTAACAGAATGATTTTGCCATTTACTGCTTTGATACTGATTGAGTAAAGCTCCTATTCTTTACTTCCGTTCTTATCTACTGAATGCAAAACTGTATTGTATTTTCCACTGCTCATATTATAGGTGTGGTACCTGAATAATAAAGAAAGGGCAAATTTGTTTTTACAAGGCTAAAGCAGAAAGTCAGAGTACCTAATTTATTTTGTGTTTTAGGCTGTATAACTACAAATGAATAATTGTGCAATGTCTTTCTGCAAATAATTTGCCATTTCAGGAAAAACACAAATTCATGGAGCCCACGGAGGGTCAAAGTGGGATTTTGGCTTCTGTATTCCCTTTAAGTAACTTTTACACTGCCTTAACCTTAAGATAAAACTTAAAATATATACATATAAAATCAGATATTTTCTAAGTATAAAGCATTAAAAAATATAAAAAGAAAATATCTTTAATTCCCCCTGCTCCATAGGAACAGTTACTCTGTTGATCCAGTCCAGTTCTGATACACTGCCAGTTCAGGGAAAGCAGATTGTACAGAAAGATGAGACGATTTATATCATGCCTTTATTGTGCAGCGCTACTTTCAAAGGTCTGACAGTATAGAGCAACTGGCTGTGGGCACAGCTGCAGCTGCCATGCCTGGCTGTGGTGATTGAAGCTGTGGATGTGGTTACTACTCAGACACGGGCTGCACTTGTGGTTGAATCTTTGATGCAGTGGATATGGTACTGTTCTTATTAAGATTAAGCAAGAAAGCATTGTAAAGCCACAGAGGATTTGAACGTGCAGCGCCTCTATCACATATGACAGACCTGCTATCAACACAGGAGTTCAAGAACACACTACCTTTAATAAAACGCTCAGACAGCACAACGTAGTCGAGTCACTGCACACAAACAACCCCTGCATGCAGTGAGAATTACATCCATTGTAAACTAATGTGTTACAGCCATAATCATAGCAGCTAAAGCACAGCCATGGCTGCAGCCACAAATCACAGCACAGCAGTCACAACTAGCGGCGGTCTAGTGCATGTCCTTTCACTGTGGACAAGGTACTGCAAGTATTGCAAAGTAACATAAAAGATATAAAAAATAAACATGAGAGAGGAGGATATTAAAAAGGGAAAGAATCAAAGTAAATAAATTTAGGGCAAGAAATCACTAAACAACACCCCAAATGGTAAAAGCTTTTACGAACTGACAATCACTGCATCATGATCCAGACAAATAAAAACTAAAAAAAAATCATGGATTGCAACAGACAGGGAGAGGAGAGGCTGCGGATCAAGTCAGTGCTGCTCATCTCACAGAAGCATCTGACTGATAAATTATTCAGACATATCCCAAATGCTGAACATACTGACTCAAGCATCTGACAGTCATACACTTTGCTCAGTAAGCAGGCCAGCTTAAAGGAATGGGGCTGACCTCCAGTCATGTCTACAGAGATGGCATGCCTACAAAGGGGCCAATATCTATAGTATATGTGTTTAAAGCATGATTTCTAAAAAAATATTAAGCAGTTAGATCACATGATTACATTCTCTGGAGGAGCATCCTTTCCTCACTTGTTGTGTGTGCTCACTGTCTAACTTTATAGCACAGGAAATACAAACCGCAGTATGTCCTCTTTACTTGGACAGACTCAGAAGAGCTCCACTTCCCAGGCAGAAAGACAGAAGCTACAAGGCCGTAAGCTGCTAGCTCCTCCGTGGTATATGTTTTTATATTTCATATCTAAGGGAAACACAGTTGTGCTGAAATTGCCTTTATACATTTATAGCCATTTATACAATAACCTTTAATACAGAAGCTGTCAAGAGGTGCTTCAGTCCTGTCCTATATTATTCAATAGGGGAAGATTGTGGCAGTGACACATCCTTACTACAATCTATTAATTAATGATCAACTACCTCACAAATTAGAACTATGAACTACTTTTGACCTGCTAACCACACCAAACTTTCAAGTTTACCCTGATTAGCTTTGAACTGCTTAATTCATCCCTCATTTCAAATCATTAGATAGTTTTGTTTGTTTGTTTTGTTTTATGGACAGTTAGTGACTGTGTGTGTAATCTATTATTTTCTAAGCCTGTAATATTAGTGTAATCACAGTTAGAGAGCAGACAATATTCCTCTCTGTGTGGTTGTGTGAAAATAAGTAAGGATATCACAAAGCTTGTTGTGTGAGCCTGGTCCTGGTCTACTGAGCTCTGGCGATCGCAAATCTTTAAATATCTAGATGTATTACAAAGAGGAAAAATATGAGTCAAATGAGTCTTTTTCTTGGAAAGCTGACTAAACTGAACTGTGAATTGTGTCACACACACCCATCTCCGCAGTGTGTTATAGCCAACGCTTGACTACGCTCTTGGCACCTCACTTTGTAAAGAAGCCCTCTGCAGAGACAGCAGTCCGCCCTGCCTTGTTTGTTCCACCACCTGACCCAGCCACAAGCACTCATGTGAGTGGGCATACACAAGAAAGCTTTTCTCTTGTTACAACCAAGCTCTGTGGTGCCACACAGCCCTGACTTGGATTTTCACAGAGGGGAGAGAGTGTGTGTCTCGTAAAAGTCGCTAGCTTTATGGCTTTTGGTTCGGTCCATCTGTAAAGCTGACTGTATCATTGGTATGGATAACACAAATGCTAAGGTACAATGCAATGTCAGACCTCAAAGAGTCAAATCAAAATCTGTATGACACATAGCAAAACAATAAAAACGAAATATTCACACAGGTGTTTTTCATTTCAAGACTTCCTTCTTTCCTACCATGACGTCACCATACATCAATGTAAAATTAAAAAATTAAAAACAACAGTTTGTCCTCAGAACACATCAGTAGCAGTCACGTCAGATTACAGCAGATTGATTATTATGTTAATGTATAACCAGTAACAGTATGTCACTTCCTCATTATTCTTTCTTCATACAGGTTATCTCTACGGTTCATGACTCATTTATTGAAGTCCCATCACATTTCTCACATCTCTTGAACTCTCATTAACTGCACCAAACATTACAAACACCTGATAATTTGTGTATCTATACTCACCATGCAATAAGCAGCATTTATATTAATTCTATATATCACATATATATTGTTTGATTCTGTTGTTTATTGTATTTCTATTTCTTACTGTACATGTTCTGTTTATAGTATTTTTATTTCCTATTGTTTTCACTGTATGAGAGCAACTGGAACACAAACATAAATTTACCCCAGGGATAAATAAAGGATATTGATGATGACTGTGAAGTCTTTTCTTACTCTGTGAACTGGACTTGAGTACTCTACACTGAAACTCTCTGGCCTCTCCTGTGCATGTCATGGTTTCTGCAGTACTACTATTATTCCTCTGCTACTTAACAGCATCCATGAGACTTTGTTTACAGTTGATATACTGCAGGTCCATTTGGCCAAGCCAACATCAAACTGCAAAACAACTCCAGCTCTACCTCCTTTGCAAAATGTTGTTTATGTCCTCTTTGGACACTGCGGGCTACCCAGACATTGGAAATGATCAGGCCGTATGACGCAGCGATTGCTCCACCAACGCAGGCATTTCTCCAAGGCCAGCAATGGCAGGAAAGAGCACACAAGCACAGGAAAAGGATCTGTTCGACAAGGTCTTGATAACCAATGACAGAGAGGCTTGGTGAAGAGGAAAGGGTGAAAAGGGGAAGGGTGGGGCAGGGGGATTGCTGAAAAAACAGTGCTGCTGAGGTAAAACATTGTTCCGCTCTTCAACGTGACAACATATTAAAAAGAGTGAAAAAGGGAAAAACAGGGAGGGAGACAGAGAGGGGCACAGGAATAACCCCAGAATTACACTAGGATAACAAAACAGGATATTAAAATACACTTTTGTCTGTCTGTCTGTCTATCTGAGAGAGAGAGAGAGAGAGAGAGAGAGAATATACTGAAGTGATCATATTCATCTACAGATTAAAGGCCAGCAGAAAACAAACTTCTATCAGCTCATCAGCAGCTCATCCACATTTTCCATAAGGTGCTATTTCAGTCCTAAACTGTGGTCTAGTAAGAGAAAGGCAGCAATGACAACCATGTTTCCTCAGAGTTGTAGCTGCACTCAGAAAGACCTCAATGACATTTTGGTTTGACCCCCAGTGACCCATTTGGTTTGGGTCCTTGTGGCATGTCTTTTGGAGTTGAGCAATGTTATTTTTCTTATGTGTTTTCAAATGAAATCACCGGTCTCACACACAGTATGGGTATAAAATAACAGCTACATCATTGTGAATATTTCAAGCTAGATGCTGTTTTTCAAGTTAAGTGCTGCTTTAAATTTGCATTTGTAAAATCACCAGTTTCCTTCAGTGTTCCTGCATTGACAAAAATAAAAATCTGGCAATAGCCTTACAACTATTGTGCAGCATGTGCAAAATGGCCAGATGTGGAAGTGTCCTGAAAGACATACTGAAGCAGGAGTTTAAACACTAACGGCATTTAACACTTTCATGGAATTTTGTGTTATTTTTTCTCTTTTTTTCTCTGTTGGTAGCCATTTATTTTCAAATATTTTCCTAACACATACTCTGCTGCAGCCTGCTGTCACTTCACACCAGTGAAGAACTCAGCTGATACACATCTGAGAACATTTTAACAGTGTTGTTGCCTGAAATAATCTGTTTCCAAAACAGGGGTGGCACCACTGTCATCTGACACGCTGGCCTTGAAAAGCGGTCATCTTGAATTACATATAAAACAGAATCAGAAAGAGGAAGGAAGAATAAACGGGGCTCCACTGTGAAGTAAAGGGTAAGGATTTGATTACAGCTGTCTGTCGACCACAGTGTCGCAGCTTGTGCTCCCAGAAAAGTCTGCACCATGGTCATAGGTATCTTTTATACCAGATATAAAAGCCACTCAACACAATCAGTGAGGTCCCCTCAGTTTTCTTAGGTTCATTAAACTTTCACACATTTTAAGTCCAGTGCAAAAACCACAGCAGGTACTTTCTCCACATGGAGACTTTCAAACTCTGGGTTTCAGAACAGAAAACTGCCCAGTATTATAAAAACATTTATTTAGTCTTTGGCTAGTTCTTTCTATGACTGCATGGTTCAATAAGGAAATAGAATAACTTAGTTATAAATTATATGACCTGACACAGCTAAAGGCACGAAGGGAAAGGAATAAACATAAAACCATATCAATTTCACATTCCTGCTAATAAGTAATGCAAATGAAGATATCTAATGTCTTGGTGATGACATGGTAAGTAAACACAATAAGGGTCAAGTTAAAAAAAGATGAGATAAATATCTTTAAGAGAAGGCATGGCATTCTCAACATATAAATTCAATAAATGATTACAGCAAATATTCACAAACAAGCAGCACTGTGTGAGGTTAAGTTGGAAGACAGAGAGAGGGAGAGTGCATATGTGAGGAGGACAGTGTGTGTTTGTACTGAGACTGACCTCCCATGTGCATGAAAGTCCAGCTGCACCGTCCTGTCTTGAGGAGACAGAGCTCTCTTGGCTCTCTGGTGGCTGTTGTGCAGGGCTTCTGTGTCATATGACAAACCTTCATAGTGGCGAATATATTTGTTCAAGGGGTTCCCAAACTGACCTGGAAGAGAGTTAAGTGGCTCATCAATATTTGTCAACTTACATTTGCAAAATTAAGCTTTGATATTTTACTGTTTCCTGTGTTTTATTACATGATATTATTGGACAGAGACCACATTGGTACATAAAAGCAAACCTATTATCCATTTTCTTTCAGTAGAAATAATTATTTGGCGGATTTTATACACATCAGTGGGCGAGATAATTAAAAAGCAAGACTCGTGTGTGGAAACAAGAGAATAAACCAAGAAAACAAACAAGAAGAATAAAATGTGTGAAGCAAATACACACACACACACACTCATTTACATATATATATATATATATATATATATATATAGCCACCACTGGTACATTCATCAGTCCTTCATCCCTCTCTTTCATCCAGACCCCTTAAAGGTCACAACACTGGTCTCCATGCCATGAATCTAAGCTTGCCCAAATGAAAGACCTCACCCTGCCTTTTTCAGTTATTAGTATTCATCCATCTTATACAGAATTTGACTGACATATAACAGACAGTTTTTTATTTTGTTTCCAAAAAAATTATTCAACAAAAAGTCAAACTCCACTGATCATTTTTGACAAATATTGTTTCCAACTACTGGACTTACAGTACATATGAAAGTGACACTCTCTTTTTCTACAGAACACATTTCGCAATCAACAGCAACATACATCTCATCTGCAAGACAGTACACATCCATATGACTAACAGCCATAGGTGTTATTCGTAGTTTTTCTTTTTAAAACCGACATTGTAATAGTAATAGACCTTATAATAGTAGGTAAAGCACAGGTTTTACTTCCAATGCTGTAATAGCAAAGTAAGCCATAACAGTACCCTAAAACTGAAGCTCAATGAAATTCAGCCATCATTAACTCCATTATTTACCTGCGCCTTTCCTACTGTGACATGTCTTTTACGAAGGGTTCCCGGGGCGGGAAAACAGAGATAAATCTCTGCCATACTAGCCAAGCTATATTCTCAGCCCACTGGGCCCTCACTGGATGTGCTTAACGGGCTTACTCAGCTTTCTGATGTGACCCCAGAGGTAATCCTGCCGGCTTTCGTACTGACCATTTCTTTGTTCTTTCCACAAAAACAAAGAAAGTCAGTTTAAAGCACAAGTGAGGAGCACATGATGCACATCAGGTGACCGGGGTTGTGTTTCAGTCCTACTGTATGTCATTGTGTGAGAACAGTGACTGGCTTGGCTGCAGGCTGTTTGAATGCTAATCTACATTCCTGAGGCTACACAGAGCACAGCTAATATAATGTTAATATCTGTATATCTGTAATGGGTCATAATATGAAGTGCTCTGATGTGAATTACACAAGCAGCCTTTGCAAATAAGTTCATTAGCAAGGGCTCCATTTAGCTTTTGTAGTGAGAGACAAGTCAACAAAGAAAGACGGGCTAGACATTACTAAGAGCCTCCCACAGCTCAAATGGGATAGGCTCCACCTTGCCTGTATTTTTTACGCTGTACTGTTTTGTTCATTACCGTAGGGCTTCTATGTGGTGGGAGTCACAACTCCCCAAACAGGGAGAGGCTGTACCAGGCTACCGCATGTTGCAGCTTGTCTGTGAATGCAGCGAGAAGATATTCCAACAATCAACTTCTTTAGCCCATCTTCAACAATCTAAATAATGAGAGCAA
Source organism: Scortum barcoo (assembly GCA_023238725.1). Lineage (NCBI taxonomy): Eukaryota > Metazoa > Chordata > Actinopteri > Centrarchiformes > Terapontidae > Scortum > Scortum barcoo. The sequence continues at coordinate 27,104,079 of CM041531.1, forward strand.
ACTTCATCAACAAGATGGGTCTTGGGATGAGACAGCGAGGCTGTAATTAATCAGTGAATATGTTGATTTTATACAAAAACAAACACTGCCAGCTCAGATTGCCCAGATCTGCCTCCTCAAGAGGATGTGACAACTCCATTAATATGTAATAATGTGACAGAACAAGGCTGATTTATCAACAGACGGCCGCTTGCATAATAAATTAGCATTTAGGCTGACATTCCTGGGATGTCAAGGCATTTCTGCTCACATTAATAAAGAAACAAAAATATTCATATGAACTACTGCAGCAACTTCCATTTGCCTGATACTGTACATGCTCACATGCACACAAGCATCCTGGTTATTATCAGTATGTTTGAACATGCAAACATCATATCCTGGTTTCAGACAGCTGAATATGCTCCATTAAAAACTGGGACACTCTGACACTTCCGATCTTTACAGAAAAGTCCCTTACAGACCGGTGACAAATTAAAAGAAAAACCTGAATGCTGACTGAGGGGACGAGTCATGCTGTGGAGGGCATGGTTTGGGTCCACTTGTCCCCTTGGAGGGAAGGTTTTACTGCAAATCAATACAAAGCTCTTCTGATTGACCATCTTTATCCTATGATGAAACATTTCTATCCTGATGCCCCCATCCATACGCGAAGGGTCACTGAATGGTGTGATGAGGATGAAAATGATATGAATCATGAGCTATGGCTCTCCACCGCCATAATGAAAACACCAAATGAGGGGATATCTTTTTGAAGAATGGTGTTCATCCCTCCAGGAGAGTTCAGAAACTTTAATGACAAGGAGCACTGAAGCTGTTGTGGTGGTATGTGGTGGCCCAACACTTTACAAAGATACTGAAATACATTCTTGCTTTAATTTGTCAATCGTCTGTAGTTGTTAGTCAGAAACTATCAAAAAAAATTTGGAGAGGATGGAAAAACCAATTCCAACAAAGAGTGGTAACTGCTGAGACAACTGTGGAGAAATGACAGAGAGAAGTCAAAGACACGTCTGGACAGAGGAAGACAACCAGAAACCTGGATAATGACAGAAACATCTCTTCAAGCATCTAAGCAACCAGATTAGTCTGTGTGCCATGTAAACACCTGAAAATGATCAAAACTACCGTGGGTGCAAATATTCTCATAAAGAGAGGAAGCTGCTCGACAGCTGTGTTTGAAATGGAAAAAAAGAAAACAACACTATTTCTAACAAAGACTTTAAAGCCACTGTCGCTCCCAAGTTAACCGACACAACTTTTAATAAAGAGGCACTGAACAGTAACAAAAACAAGGTTATTAAGAGGATTATTAGAAAGTTAATCAGATCTGTTAAGTCAAAACTGGGTGCTGGCCCTGAATGGATTGGTGGTGTAGAGATATTTTCAAGCTCTAACTCTCAACCATGGTGCTCGACCGGCACTACGACATTCCAACCGGGCTAAAACCCAGCATTCACTCTGAAGCCCCCGCAGCCCCTACACTTGGCCATAAACTAACTTAAACTTATTATTGATTTAGCTATCGGCCATTATCATTATGAATACCCTTCAAAACTATCAAGCTTAGTTACAAATCATAACCAATCAAATAACTGAATAAAATGTATCTTAAAGTATCACATTAGAGTTCATTCTATTGTAACTTAAGTAATTAATGAATTTCATTACTGCGATTGCTAGATAACAACTCAAAACTCAATTTGCCAAATAAAAAACTACTTTATATATTATGCATCTTTTTTTAAGTAATATACAATTTATCTATTCAATTGTTTTTATGTCTTGTTAAATCAATCACTGATCATTGATTCATACTTTCTTAGGCACTCACCGTCATTGCTGTACACACTGAATCATGACCCGACATTAATGTAACAATCTTTAAACTGTGACTTTAAATGGGCTTAAATACATCACCTCGCTAAGAGGCAGTGGCTCTACAGACAGCTGAGAAAAAAATGGCAGTCAATTTTACTGGAAGGCTACGTCATCATAATTTCAGCGCAATCTGTTTCGGGCTGTAGTGCCTCTAGCGAGGTGCAATTCTTGACAGGGAAGAAACCGCTGACAGGAACAGAGGAGGCGGTAACAGCATGGATCAGAGCCGATCACTGCCTCACATTACCATGCATGCTGGGAGATGGCAGGCTGGCTAACACGACACATCAGACACCCCACAGCTCAGGGCAACTCAAACGTCTCTTCTGTTGCACTGTGAATCATACAGTACGGAAAAATGACCTGCAAGCGTCTAGTCTTTAACACCAAAGTGACTGTCTATAACAAACCTCTATTACTCAACTCTTTGCTGCGTATGGCCACTGTGAGCAGGCAGAGTAAACAGCAGCTGTATCAAAAGGGAGATAACCGAGTTTATCTGAAACACAGACTTCTTCAGAAAGGTTTGGTCCTCACAACTAAAACAGTCACAATCCACTTTCAGCCTCACATAGCTGCTCTGTGCCTGTCATCTTGATCATAAATTTTAAGGCATTGCAGCAAATTGAAACGTCATCGTCTGGCTCTTTCCTGTCCCTCCAGACTATATGAACTCTTTCTCTCTTTGTCCTTGCACACATGGCTTGTGTTCTTTGGTATAATAATAAACGTTGCTAGAAGGGAGGGCTTTCTCACTTAAAGTTCACACTTGAATCAGCACTCCTGCAGCAGATGCGGTTGCCGATGTGCAGAACGCGAGGATGCTGTTGCTGCACTCTGCTTCAGTCACGGCTTGTGTAAAGAAGGTTTTAAACTCTGTTATGAAATTAGTTACTGTGTGAACAGACAAAAGGGCAAGCACCATGAAATGTATGTGAATATATGCTCATGATATATGAAATAAAGAGTCCAGCTTTGTACCAGTGTTGGTAATGAGGTAAAGTCACATTTTAAAAATTCTATTTTTTTTTCTGTCCTGGTTTTGCACACCATCTCTGTGACTTGAGATGTTGGTTTCTGAATCTGTGCAGTATCCTTTTAAATATCTCAGTGAAATCAGTGTTCCCAGGATTTACAAGGATCATACAGTCAATTAGTGCATATAATCCCATTCCTATGACCAAAATGTTTACTTGTAATTGCCAATATCCATTTCTGCACACAGTCTAAACTCGCACTTTAAGCCAGATGCAAATATGTCTGTTTTGTGATTATGTGTGCAAGGCACTCTGGGTGGTGTATCTGCATGAAATCTAAAAAATTTAAAAAATCCTCAGCAAGAAGCATTTTATTGCAATCACAGGGTAGAGACGCACTAAACCTCAAGTTAAATTCACTTACTCGCATTTTCCCCACTTGTGTGACTAACAGTGACTCAGTGGAAACTGTGAATTAAACTGAGATTACAACAAGCTTTTGTCTACACCAAAACAGCCCTCACAGAGACTGTGTGTGGCACTGCTCTCACATTATGTCACCGCTGTTAGATGACACCTATCTGACCACAAGACTACACTTCAATAAGGCAATGACAAGGACAAGAAAAGCTGTCCTCCCACAACGTTTACTGAAACAAGCACCACAACTTCTTACTAATTCCTGGTAAGAACAGAAAAAAGGGATTATGGATCTTTTTTGTCGTGCTGTAAACAACCACTGTGGACCAAATGAACTTTTAAGCTGAGGGTCACTGCAGGCCAATGGTGGAAATATTTGATACATTTAGCTTTTGCTTCTTACAGATGTAATACATGTCAGACGTGCTAGCTTAGATTACCGGCTGGTTTAGACACATCTGCCAGCGCAAATAAACTTAGTATGAATCTATTTAAACCCCAAACATTGGTGTGACTTCCTGCTGTACCGACGGTAACATCCTCACCATTCAAACAGTCTGTTGACGTTGAGCGCTGTTATGTTATTTCAACACTCACAAACTGACAGGAAAAGGCTGGTTTGGTCACATTTAACAGCTCAACCTGTATCAAATAAATCCATCTAACCCGGGATGGCTAACCTGGCCGGGTTTGGCTCACTAAACGAGTAAAGAAAAACTAAACTAAACTAAACACCACAGTCAACATTAATATTAGCCAGCAAGCTAGCAAGTTAGACAGCCGGACTCCAAGTGCCTGATCCGATTAGCGCTAGCTCGGCTCGACACTTTCCTTCCCCCCCGGTGTGAATCGATGAGAAAACTCACCTGAGATGTCGCCAAGGCAGCACAGCATGAGAGTTAGTTTGACAAATATCATATCGACGCTGCCCTGTGAAAGCCCTCTGAAGCAGCTACGCGACCCGCGCACACACACACACGCACATATACACCGCCCGCTTTCGTTTTCCTCTCCGCTTAAAGGTGTAGTCGCCCTGAGTAGTTAGCTCCCATCTCAAACAGCACCAGCTCTGCCTGTCTTCGGCCAACCCCGTACACTGACAGACAGACAGATAGATACGCCGACAAACAGAGAAGCCGCCCTCCTCCCTTCCGGCGTGTTTTGCCTCACAGAGCTGGGACACACCCGCCCGTCTCCTCATCACCGAAACACACACACACCGTTCACTTTGACACAAGGGCGACAGTACGTGTGTGTGCTGACGGCGTGAAAACACACAGCACATTGCTGCTGATGTTGTTGTTGTTGTTGTTCAGTTTTGCTGCGTTTCACTCATCCGTCAGAAAGTTGTTTACTTCCGCTCTTCATGACTTCCGGGTTTAAGCAGCTGTTTTTGGAGGGGTTCTTTGAGGTTATATGGAGGACAAAAACACCTCTAAGAACATTAAATATATATATATTATAGAAAGGGCAATTGAACTGGGAAATACAAGTTAAAAACTGTATAGATATAAACATTTGAATAAATAAACTGAAAGATCAGCAGAGAGATTATGCAAGCAGTGAATTCAAAATTATTTGTTTTCTTTATTTTTTGCGGAATGGAGGGCAATATATGTTATAAATTTTTTTATTTCACCCCAAATTTATTTTTTAGAGTCATTCTGTTTTATTGTAAATCACATGAGATTACAAAAAACATTAAAAAGGTTGGTTTTGTTGCGTTTGTCCATATGCAGATAACCTTAATCCTGGTTCTGTATTAGACTTAGACAGTGATTCATTTGTGATTTGCTAAATCATAATATACTATAACATAATGTTTAAAATTTCTGTTTTTATTGGCATGCACAGACAGCCCATGTAAAAGAGAGTCACAACTGTCATTGCGCCACCCCATGAAAATAAAAGTTGTATAAATATTGAATAAGTAATCATCATTATTGTAATAATATTATTATCATTATCATTAAAACAGATGAAAATATTCTATCTGTACTGTTCATCATATATTACACATTTCCTCCAAATTTACCTTGGCACATTTGGTATCTTTGGAAAGTTGTAGATCTCCATTTAATTTTAAAACACAGTCTGTGCCACCAGAAGCACCTAAAGAGTCTTACAGATGTTATTGCCTTTATTTTTAATGATGAAAACACGAGTCTAAAATGGTATAATTCTGTTGTTGGGCACCATATGGTAGAGCAGCAAATGTAGTGTTTTCAGAAGCTAATGACTCTCTGTTATACATTTTTATGCTTACATAGTTTGTTATAAATAAAATCAGTGATAAGAAAAAGCTGACTCAAGTTCTAAGTCTATGCTGTGTGTGTTTACATATATAAATATAGGCTTTTTCAGTCTAATTAGAAACTGCTTTTTCCCACAAATTATGTATGAAAGTTCACAGTGCTGTGAGCCAACACACATACAGTACAATTAATGATGAAAGGACAAAAACAATAGTTCACAGTGTTACAGTGTCACAGCTAGTCTGTAAGTGGACTTCCAGTTAATTAATAAACATGCAAAACAATGGTAAAGAATCACTGAGCTGACAGACAGTAGGGGAAAAAGTAACTGGCAATAATGATTACTTTTACAAGCAGGTAAAGTATAATGATGTCGTGCTGGCAACAGTGAGAAAAATCATGTGTACAAATATACTGACTATTCATTTCCTGGTTTGGTTTCCTGTGTTTACCACAGTTATGCTAAGTTTTGACACTTAACCCAAATGCTCTTTGAAGAGAAACAACAGTGTTGAGGATGCCTGTCTTGTCTGTCACACCAGCAGCTACAAAGACAAATTTAGATCTCAATAGAAAACAACTAAAATCAAAAATGTATTTATTTAAAGCCCAAAATTACAAACATCGTTTGCCTCTGAGGGCTTTACAATCTGTTACAGTTGTGACACCCTCTGTCCTTAGACCCTCGAACCGGGTCAGGAAAAACTTCAAAAACTACTGACTAGAGCATAGTTAACAATGGTTATGTTTCACTGTGTGGTTTGACATTGCTAAAACTTCATTCACCTCACAACCACATGCTGTGTCTGTCTTGCACCCACAGCAGGCCAGGTGCTTTATGTCCCAGACAATGGTCGGGTCACACTTTTGCCCAGATGGCCTGCATACAATTACTGGCCTACTTGAAAGCAAATTCTGTATTTCAAAAGTGAAAGAGATTTAAAATGAGTTCAACAGCTTTAAAACAACAGAGTTAAGTTGTTTTTTTTGTATACAATAATTGCATTTACTGAAAGTTCAAATAAATAACAACTAACATAAAAGTGAAGAAGGCTTTCTTTTGTTGAGGGATTGTAACTGAAGAGGCTTTATTACACTGCACAGTTCAACAACAAACAGATCTATCCTTATCAAGATCATTTACCTTCGCAATAGCACTGGGATCCAGGAGTCATACCTAACCTTATCACGAAAATAAAATTATATGAAATTGAAATGATTTTTTTTAACTGTGGTACTGTCCCAAACAACATCTCTATCTGTCAGCTATATTAGGTCATAGGTTATAAGCTTATGTGTATGTTTGGGTCCCTAAAGTTTGATGGAGGACGGGTTTTTAAGCAGACTAATGTTTATAAAGTTGTATCAAGTAAGAATAGTGATGCTCCTGACGTGCTCGGTCGAGTACTTGCTGCCACCCAGCGACTTTAAACAATTACTGCATGTGGATTGATCAGAGCTGTCAAAATAATACCTGACCCTGCATACAGTAACTACATATATATGCATGTCTATATTATCTCAGCAAAGCCATAGCTCCATCTCAACAGGTTAAATGCATGCTGGAGAAATGCATGAATTGTAAAGAAAAAGAGGCGCACACAGAGTTGGTTATCACTCTGAATGATTTAATTACATTGTTTTAAAAGAGGGATGATCGCAGTTTTAGCTCCAAACTAGATATAAATTAAACTTCTGTTTCACAGCGTATAAACCGTGAGCGTGGTTCAAACTCACATGCACTGAGCGCCTCGTAACAACTAAAGTCTCGTTTCTCCGGATAGTAGTACCGAGGTCTGACTACGCGAGATTTCTACATTTTCACAAATGCGCGAGCACGGCAAAGGCAGGTTGTGTTTATGTTGCGTTCATTAATCCTCGTAAAACGGTACACTTACATGTTCAAACTGTTTGAGGAATAACCAAAGAGACAGCATACGAAGGCTAAAGCCGGGGCAAATACTTTAATTATGTGCTAATAACGTGAGCACTCACAATAATCGCGCATATTTGTTTATGGGTTGTTTTATATATTATTAACTAGTGACATTGCTTATATAAACTCAAAAATCACCGGCCTGAGTTTTATATCGTGCATTTTTCCATGTTAGTGAGAATTTGAGGCTGAGGTCGTGTTATGCCGAATGATCGACAAAAAAAAGTCCGAACTGAACTCCAGTCTCGGTGAAAGTTTCCGTTAATAAACAAAATGGCCACCGTGTGATGAAAGCTCAAATATCTCGAAGGCACGCAACGTTTGTTTAGCTTTTATTTTAATGACCCGTTATTAAATATTAGCCAGAATTTACCCGCTGAAGTTGTAACTGTGCCGTTTTGGGAAACATATTGGGGATGGGTCACCCATATTTACATATCTGAGGGATGAAGCTAAACAATCCGAGCGCCCTCTAACGCCCCCCCGCTCGGCCTGAAAGCAATTCACTCTGATGACGTCACTCGCAGAGTTGTCATGGCGTCTTTGGGACCGAAGCTGCTGCTGCAATTTAGCTAAAAAAAATCTGTCGACAGCCTGTGGTCCGAAATGGAGAAAAATGCGACCTTGCACCGAGACACCGACGGGAGCTCTGTGTGCGCCACGATCGCGGGAGAGATGGGCGACGGCACGGCTGTCGGCGGAGTGAAAGGAGCAGCTGAGAAATGCAAGAATAGTGAGGCTCCTCTCAGTACTTTGGTTAACGTTAGTTGTAATTACAGCACCGCGGCTGCCGCTGCCTCCAGCGCCGCTAATGTCTCCCCCGGTGCCGGTGAATCTGACGAGCCCGAAGTGGCCGAAGTGGCGGCGGCGGAGGAGAAGAGGAAGGACGCGGCGGCGAGCGGATCTCGGTCCGGGGATCAGATCAGTAACGGGATGGGGCATGAGTCGGTGTTGGCTGCAGGAGGTAGCGAGGGTGGTGCCTCAAAGTTAGTAAACAACAAACCCGACGGCCCGTCCTCGCCTCCCGGTAAGGAGGCGGACGCGCCGCCCGCCTGTGGAGACAGTGAGCCGATGAAACTTGCCAAACCGACTCATCTGTGTCCGGACAGCGCGGCCGACGTCAAGCCGCGGCTGTCCGGCGATCGCGCCTCATCGGAGGGGCTGCCGAGTGGGAGTGACCCCGACCCCAGCCCCGGCGGAGAGTCCCGAAGCATAGATTCACTGGAGTCCTTCTCCAACCTCAACTCGTGTCCCAGCTCCGACCTGAACAGCGAGGGACCGGAGGACAGGGGACTGGCCCTGGCCCTGCAGAGCGAGTACGGGGCGGACGGGACAAAGACTGCCTGCGCCAAGGACCGGGCCGCCGGCCAGTCCATATACCACATCAAGTGGATCAAGTGGAGGGAGGAGAACACGCCGATCATCACCCAGAACGAGAACGGCCCCTGTCCATTACTGGCTATTATGAATGTCCTTCTGCTTGCATGGAAGGTAAAGCCTCTGAGATTAGTCCTGATCAATACAAACCTGATTCCACTTGGTACAAATGGACGTGTTTTGTAAGGGTGCTCTATCAGCAGCTGTTTTATGTTACTACAGTGGACAGTTTGTTGTAAGACTTTTCACATTTAGATTTGCCAATGGTTAACGTACACATCATCAAGTCCTTGTGCCTCTCTGTCCTTCAGCGCTCCCTGTTGTAAAAGTAACTTCTCTCAAGACGAGTTCATGTATGATTCCTCTATTTTACCTTTAGATGTGAATTTATTTCAGCGTGCTGGCACATGTTGAATGCTCTGATGTGTCTCTGTTGCAGGTTAAGATGCCACCTATGATGGAAATTATAACTGCTGAGCAACTGATGGAGTATCTTGGTGAGCGTTTAGCACCCATTAAAGCCACTACACAAGAGCAAGTTGATGCCACCCTATTGACCAAAGGGGAATAATAGTAATGGTGATTATACTAAGCTGTTGCCTCACTCAAACTGGTCCTCTCACGGCTTCACATTTACAATAGCAACCTGTTTTAGCTGCCTGCTTTTACAGAGTCAGCCATGAATAGGTGCTGTCCACTCTTGTAAACTTACTGGCCCATAAAAGCAGCAGATCTGAGTTCCAACAGCCTAGTAAATGTTCTTGTCTCAAATGAGCGGTTACATTCTTAAGGTCAGATATATATATATATATATCAGAGGAAGAGACCAGAACTGGGGAATCCCCCCAACCCATGATCTAATCTTCTGCTGTTGCAAAGGAAACCGGAGCTTTCCCTTCTCTGTGACTGTCTCCTGCCCTTCATAACTAAAATTACTCCACAATATCTAAGCAGAGCGTTTCGTTACAGCAGAGCTTCTTCAGAGGTAGAGCCCTGTCCCCCCTAGTGTCTCCTCTCAGCTCTATCAGGGCCTTCAGTATCCACTGGCATGAGTAGACTAACGTAAATCACATCACAGCACTGTTATTGTGGTTTTGGCTGCCATGGCTCAAACAACACTTGTACTGTACAGATCACAGTTAAATAATGAAGGAATCGCCATGTTATGACTATGTGTCCTACTTTTCTCCAAACCTACCCATCTGTGTGGTATTTGGGAGGATGAGTTCACTTTGTGCTTGTGTGTAAGTTGATCTCCTGTAAAGTTAAGGGACTGCTGGATGAATTCTGAACTCAGCACCGGTGGTCGTAACACTCAGACATAAACGGCGAGGCAGACGAAGTTAAGATGCAGTGTTTTAAAGTGGGTGGTGGTCGCCAATCAGCAGCTGAGCAGCGCACAGCGTGGCAGGCCAGTGGTCCAGACGCATTGAGGGCAGACGGATATAGATATTAAAGGAGGACCGAGGCTGAGTGAGCCTGGAGTTCACTGGAGTACAGAGCAGTGAGGGGGTTTCCCTGTTGTTGAAATGCTGTAGTAAAACCACTCAGCTCGCTGGCCCACTGCTGCTGGAAAAGAAAACACCAAGATCTTCATCAAGAGTGACAGCATAGGAGTCAAGTCAAAAGAGTTTATAGTTTAGTTTAGATCAGAAAGCAAGAGTCAAACACGTCTTTATTTTGGAACATAGACAGGATAGTTTAGGATTAGACTGTTATTTCTCACAGTATGAGGAACATGAGGAAACCATCGTGCCTTTCTAGGTCAGGCAGTAAAATTATAAAGCACTAAGTATAAGAAAAAAGCTTAAAAGCATTTTTTCCCTGGATATATTCCATTCATTCTATTTGCTTGAGCAAAATACACATGAAAGTGTTTTTTCTTTCTGACTGTGTGTAGCTGTTTTTACTTAATGTAGCTATTGATGACAAGAGGTCAGTGGCATTCCTCTGAGTAATTCTCAGAAAAAAAGTTTTGTGTTGACAGTGCAGCATGATGCTCTCATCAGTCCCTAATAAATTAACGATTCTCTGTGAAGAATTTTGAGAAACACTTGCACAAGAGCTTTTAGAATGAAGGAGCAGACTGATAAAACTTTAATAACAGCAGTAACAAGAATGTGTTTGCCTCCTTTGCTATTCGATCCATGTCAAATACTAACTGAAGAACTGCACAAGAAACATAATGCAGTGTGAGGTCCAGATTTAGCTTTGTAAAGACGTGCTCCTGGTGAGAAAGCAGCGTGTTTGTGGTGCCGATCAGTTCTGAGCAGAGCTAGAGCTAGAGCTAGAGCTAGCTAGAGCCAGACAGCTGCCTGTCCGTGCCGTGTGCCGCAGCCCACGCTGCTACAGAGCCGAGGAGATGGGGCTCTCAGGTGTCACCTCTGTGGACCGGGGCTCGACTGATCCTGCGTATTTGGCACAGCCATTTCCTGGAGAAGCAGCTGGCCAGCACTAAACCTCCCCAGTGGCTACTTAAAACACCTCAAAGCATCTGTCACCCCCTTTTATACAAACACTTAAGCTATGAAGCCATTGTGATAATCTCTGACAATCAGGGTAATGATTGTTCTCCTCGATATATAAGTAACACCTTTCTCTCCCTGTGTCACTCTGCAGGAGACTACATTCTGGAAACCAAGCCTAAAGAGATATCAGAGGCTCAGCGGCTAAACTACGAGCAGGTAAGGCTTGGCCTAATCGCTGCGGAGCATAATTATTAAACAGGCATGTCTTTTTGCTTATGTGTGTGCATTAGTAAGCTGCTGACTGCTCACAGTGCTTGAGGAGTGGGGGGCTTTTGGGATGAGCTTGCTCTCTCTCTCACTCCTCTCCTGCGCTTAACAGGAGCTCTCACATTGTCTCGTCAACACGCTCAAAATACCTCAGCTGTTCTCAACCGGCCATTATTGATGTGTCTTTGCCGCGGTATACAAAGTGCTAGCTGCGTCGTCACACCAAAGCGGGATTGCGCATTTGCATTGAAGTAGCAGATAAGGTCAGTGGGTGTTCCGTAATATGAAAATAAGCACGGAGATGATTAAAACTATATAAAACTGCAGTTTAGCTCCTTTATAGGTTACATAAGATTTGTCTTGCAAGGCCCAGGCAACAACAGGGGTCAGGAGTGTCAGATTATGTTGTTTCACATGGCTGTGAATGCTTAGAGACGCATGGCTGGTTTCAGCTCCCGGCTACTGAGGCTGTGTGTGTGTGTGTGTGTGTGTGTGTGTGTATGTGTATGTGTATGAGAAGCACTTGGAGACAGATCTCCAGCTCCCAATTCCCCTGCTTCCTCCCATCTCCGCTGCCTGCCTACGGTGCGAGAGACGGGGCCCTTGCCTCTCTTCCTTTCGCGTGGCAGAGCACCAGCACATCTGTGAATGATTTGAAGCCACACTTGTCCCTCATTCAGAGAGAAGAGGAAAAAAAAATAATAACGTGAAGTCTCGTCGTAGAAGCTCGCAGCAGAGGCCTTTCTAAATTTAAGTCGAGCTGAAATGCAACCTCTTAAATAAATCAGCGGAGTCTTCAGCGTGCACAGTTAAAGTAAGGGAGTGGTTAAGAGTTTGTGTTGCATAGTTATTATGGCAGTCTAATCCTAGACGCCGGCCTGGGAGCCCTTTTGCATGTGGGTGTCCTCGTGTCCGTGCGCTGTGGTTGACACAGTATGTGGAGACTGCCGTGGGCTGGGCTTAGGGATGCTGGAAGCTGGGCTGCAGGAGAGAGGCGAGTCTGAAATGTGTTTATGTGCATGTCAAACAAAAGGTTTCCTCTTATATCTCGGAGAGGTGCGTTTAAAACGCTCATTCGACTGTTACACGGTACCAGTGAAGCCCTCCCAACTTTGAAAAGAGCTGAAGGAGTTCATAACAGGAGTAGTTCTATTTATAAATTCTGCTTTAAAAAACATCATCTGTCACTGGAGTGTATGAAGATTAAAATAGCAGTCGCACGGCTCCTCTTTAGCTATTGTTAAATATTTACTCGGAAGAGCTGTGGAAGTGAGAGTGTAGTTTTGCTCTGCTTTTGTCTCAGTGGACTCAACAGCACTCTTACAAGGCAATCTATCCACAATTGCTGTTCAGCCAGTGGAGAAAATGGGTTATCATGTTTAAGAAGCCTCTTTTGTTTCAGTTCAGTGTCAGTCACGCTGTTGCTTCTTAAACCTGTCTTTTGTTCAGAATAAAGCACATAAAATTCCAACGTGGATTTCAAAAAAGCATCTTTACCCTTCAAGCTTGTTTGATGATGAAGGAATACACACTTTTCTTGCATATCTGTTAGGTCAATGCCCCAAAGGCCTTCAGAATATAAATCTTTTCTCAATTTAGTAAGCAGAGACAGTAACAGACGAAAACATGATGAGAAACTGCTATAACTGACACAACAAAATCCAAGATGAGAGATTAAGCCACACATAGGGTTATCAGTTTGTGAGACACTTGTGATTTAATGCAATCCAATAAAGCAGGTTCAAGGCAAAAAATGATCTTTATGAAGCTTACAATGAGTTTATGTTGAGTTGATTCACATCTTTTCTTTTCTTATGCTGTGATGTTGCTGTGTGGAATTGCATTATACTTACATGTGCTCTGTCCTCCTCATGTATGTGAATGGAGGCTGACAAAGATCACAAACATCTGATTAGTTTGTGATTAATCCAGCCAACATGTGGAGTGGTGACAGCTGCTGAAGTGTGCCAGGATTCATAAATCTATGACCCACATAATGGGATATTACGTTATTTTAAACTGTTCATTATTTACAGCTCGTGCTGGTGGGTCATGGCATTATATAATGGTTTACTTTTTCTCCTCCGGTGATTTAAATGTTGTTTTTTCAGTCCGCAGATGTGCTGCGTATGTTTTTGTAGATTTTTGTAGACATGAATATAAACGGACTCACAAAGTTTGTATTAACATGCACATACATGACAGATATCTGACAGTTGCATTCCCTAGAATGATTGTATTTAGGAATATTTGATGACAGCCTCAACCTTAGTATGTATTTCTCAATCTGAAACTGTTGCTCAAGTGTCTCTCTTGGCAGGATGGTTTTGGTTTTCAACTGAAAATCCAACATGTAAAGTTTATTTTCCAATATTCAGAAACAAGACCACTTTCTTTAATCTAATTTTTTATAGAGTGAGGCATGTTTATAATTTGATGTCTTTGCTGCATGTTTCAATTTTATCAACTGGGACTCTCATGTCAAGAAATGAAAACTCTGTGAGAACCAAATTCTTCATCTTGGTACTGTAATGCCATATTCTACCCACCGCCCATTAATTACATCTACTCTGGATTTTGTTTTTAGATAAAGCGAGGGTGAAAGTGGACAGAGAGGCAGGCGACACTTGCTTTGAAGAGTGAAAGTAGAAACACTGAGCAGAGTACTGTGCTCATGTTATACCGTAGAAATGCATCCGGCACAAGCGCAGATGAATGTGAGCGATGCGGCGCTAATCATCTGATCTCTGAGCGCTCATCTGCCATTGGAGCTCTCTGCCCTAAAGTGAAGAGATGTGGTCCATTACACAGCCCTGCTAATCCTGCCATCACTGCTGCTCATAAGCGTCCTAATCCACACACTCAGATGGGCCAGCTGAAGGCTTTTCGCCTCAGCTCTCCGCCCCAAGCGTGAAAGCTGCAGTAGCTGACGGCTCGAGGGACATACAGTACGAAGTGAAGAAATTTATTTTAAAACAACAGATTACTAATCATTTGCAAATCTTCGCTGGACATGAAAAATGGTATGATGATTCAGAATGATTCAGTCCTTGAGCCTTTGCACTTGACATTTGATCACACACAACACACAAAAGGCAAAACTGGAAAATAAAAACAAGATGTACATTCAGTTTTGTGGGCCATGTGACCAGTGGCCAAAGCAATGCACTGCAGCTGAAATTAATATTATGATATTAATAAGAACATGTGCACAATGTCCGTATCGCAATATGGCAACTTTATTCAAGATCATGTATGAAGGGACCATAATTATGTGGATTGAACTGTATTCCACAATTATAATTTACACCAGACAAAAGTCTTCACACTTATAAAATAAAGACTTCCATAGACAATTTTATGAGGATTCATTAACATTTTGCTTGGATTTATTATTTTGGACAACAGTCCAACACAGTTAAAATGACAATATGATAACATTGTTACAATATAATACCACAGAAAGTGGGTAAACGATGATATTAAATTAGCATCCAGCCCTGTTTCAAAGCCGGTAAACTGCCAATAAATCTGCAGTTTGTAGGCTCAGGTTTATTTGTTTTGGTATGTGTGGAGTAAATGGTTTTGCTTTTGGGTAATTTACGTAGTTCATTGTGAAAGAGTCGAAACCGAGTGGAAATCACTTACGATGCCACACTCATAATAGAGTCGTAGGGCTCAGCTGGGAGGCTTATCTTGATCTCAGAGTTAAATGACCGCAAAGGTTCAGAGCCAGCTGGGAAACATCGCTCTGAGGCTCAATGCAAGAATTAGTCTGTGAAGTTCTCAGGTGTGTGGGTGCATACATGTGACTTCTATGGCACACATATGACGCGATGTGCATATTAAGTGTTTTTCAGCATTCACACAGAGCAGAAAAATGTTGGTCAGGTGATAAATCGATTCATAATTAGAAGATGAATGGTATTGAAGACTGTTCATTCTCTTCTTCCAAATAAAGGAATTTCTTTCTTCATGTCTAATTTTTGGTAGCCATAAAAACCTTAAAACCTGAAAAACATCAGGTCAAAGTCAATGCAGCCAGCAAAATGTATGGAAGCACTTTCATAACAGCGTTCCTTCATATGTTATGCAAAGCAAACAACAACTTTGTTAGGAGACTTTTAAAGTAACATTATTTCTTAAAAAATTGTGACAATGCAAAGCATGCTTATAGTTATTACCTCTGTAAGATGTCAACTTAAAATCCTGCTTTTTCAACCAATAAAATCAGTCTCCCACAGTCTCAGTCTCAAAGCAAACATGGAGTGTTTTTTTTTCTCTCATTTCTGTTTGTGCCACATGAATACCAGAGAGGACAAATCCAATTAAAACCCACAAGGGCCGAGTGGTAGGTTTCTTTTAATGAAACTTGTAAACACCCTGAAATTGGTACAACTTATGCCATTATTCTTCTCGAGAGCATAAAAGCTGCTTAAAAAAATCAGACAAAACATTTTAGGGAAATCACATTGGCTACAGTCAGCATCTGTCAGAGTGCGTTCACATGTGTGACACATAGAAAACGCCGGTGAGCTGCTGTGGAATTGGCTGCACAGATTTAGAGCGAAATTCAGGCACAAGTTCTTACAGACAGCCCCGGGCCAGAGAGAAACAAAGCAAGGTGAAGCTTTACTTCCTCAGGGTCTGTGCAACGTTAACAAAGCAAGCGCACAGTTTTCCAGATGACATGTGTAACGGCATTATCATATAATTGCAAACTTGTCAAATTAGAAACAGAATGATATTTTAAGCTATTGACTATTTTTACCAGGCAGCTGCTTTAAAATAGGTCCATTGGTCTGAAAAGTTTGTTTTAGACCATTTTGTGTTCTACTCAGAAAATACACACCTTCAGTCTTTGTTTTATGTAACATTATGTCCCCGGTGTGAAGCTACACGCTGTACAAGTTTGATTTCTGTCTGCTCTTCAGCGTCCACAGACCTTTGACTGTCTGCTGCGTAGAACTGTACATTCTGAGGGCCTTCCCTCTCTAACTTTGTAGGACTTTATAAGATTTTTGGTGTTTTCCTCCTGGTGTCACAGCTCAAACTGCTCATAGTGGGGATGGGAGGGTGAAAAGTGATGTCATTGCATACCACAGTGAGTCATCTCCCGCCATCACGTGGACAGAAAAGCAGTTAACTGAGAATTTCATTGTCATTTAATATTGATGTTTTGTAACTTACCAAAAAAGTGAATAAAATACTACCCATCCATTTTTTTCAGATCTTAGCTGTAGGATGAACTATTTAGTGGTTTGTTCCAGTGTGAATCATTGTGTGTCTTAATGTTTGAGCCTCGACAAATTGTTAAAAATAGGACTTAATTTCTGTGGATCAAATAAAATTTTAATACAATCTATGTTGAGAGACTACACTTTATAAATGGCTCCTGAATCGAATGATCTGACCTGACTGTACAGGATTTCAACATTTAAGGGGCCCCTCAGTGGACTGGAGGTTTTGGTTGTGGACAGAGAGGAGTTTAATATTTATTTTGTTACTGAAGCCTTAATGATTGAACATCGTGTTGCATGTCAGTCCCTCCTGTCGTGTCTCCACTGTCCACTGCCAAAGATAAAAGCAAACGCCCCAAGAAATCAAACAAAGGTGGTGTTTATAGCAGAGCTTCGCACCGCATTATATTTTCAAGTGTTCCTGATATTTTGACCACCACTCTGTAATATTATCGAAGGGAAATATCATGTCTCACTAGGACAAGCCTGAGAGCTTACCCAGAAATTCAATATCAAGCGGTTTCCTGGCAGAGGCTTCCATTTCTTCCTGTGGTTGTAGGTTGATTGACAGTAAGCAGAGCAAAACCTAATAAGTGCCGCAAATAGAAAAAACACTCAATTCAGTCGCAGTGAATTGAACTATAAAGCAGAAATACTTGACAAAACCAAATCAGTGTGTGTGTGTGGAGGCAGTTTTTTTTTTTTTGTTTAATGCAGGAATAAATGGCAGCTAATGGCTTCTTGGGAAGGTAGAAAAATCAATCCGTGATAACTCCGGCTATGCTGACTGTGTGCAGACAAGCAGGAACATTGTAGCGGAGAAAGACAGCTTACAGCACATGAGAACAGCTGGATCGGACACAGCTTCTGCCTCTGTATAATGTTTGCATCTGCTGCGTTGCTGTCGCGCAGTGTTTAACAAAGATGTGCTGTTCTTTGTCTCCCAGAACATGAGCGATGCCATGGCGGTGTTGCACAAGCTGCAGACGGGTCTGGACGTGAATGTGAAGTTCACAGGGGTGCGAGTCTTCGAGTACACCCCAGAGTGCATCGTGTTCGATCTGCTGGACATCCCTCTCTACCACGGCTGGCTGGTCGACCCCCAGGTGAGAGGGACCTTAATCACCGTGCCATTTCTCTTCACCTCCCCAAAGCCAAATTGTTTTGTTTTTTTTTGTCCTCCTGTCCGTCTTTAACACGTCTCTTTAGGGTCCATCACAAATTATGAAATATTGTACATTTTGTATGAAGTTGCTTCATTTTTCTAGTGTTCCTCTTCCTCGTATTAACCTCAGGTCATTACAAACAAACCAAGAGGTGCATTGACAAAGTCATACACGCTACCAGGGTCGCTATAGCTTAGAAAGTTTTGGTGACTGTCATCCTCCATCAGCAGTGCTTCATAAACCCACGGGGAAAAACACAACAAACAAAACACAGCCTGTTCTGGTGACTGAGCTTTACTGATCTTTATCGCACCTTATGGGTTTATTTATCTTCTTTAGTGTCACAAAAATAGATGGTTAAAAATAGTTGTTTATGAGCATTATTATTCAAAGAATAAATGGTGAAACACAACACGTTATATGGACACAGCAGTGCGGCGTCTACATTTTGATCACCTAACTGCCAAGCAACAAATGATCTTTGATGATTATACAGGCCTTAACTACATTGACAGTTCCCACAAAATTATTTTTGCCCGAATGTAATGGTAGTTTAGCTTTTAAATACATCTACTACTTTACAGTCCTGTGGTTGGTCCGGTTTTCGTTCACACCACAAACTAACAGCTCCAGAGTTCCCCCTCCCTTTGAGGTGGCCTGTGCGCTGTTGTGCCATCGATCTGAAATGACAGCATTCACACCGCCATAAATAAAGATAATAACTACAAATACGCAAATACAAATAACTGTACCGGAGTTAAGTCGACAGTGGTTTCGGTATGAACACCATGTCACCGGATTTCTTCTCTCTATTATAAATTTTGTATAAACCTGCTTTGGCTTTGAGTGAAAACAGCACTTTGCTCTGTGAATGTTCTTTCCCACAGTTTTCATGTTTGTTTGCAGATACACGACATTGTCAAGGCAGTGGGCAACTGCAGCTACAACCAGCTGGTAGAGAAGATAATATCCTGCAAACAGTCGGACAACAGCGAGCTGGCAGGGGAAGGTGAGCGCTATCTCTTCATTCTCTCCACTCTCCGACCTGCCAGACTCCCTTCTCATCTCGTCTCTTTCACCGCCTCCCCCCCTGTGTGTTTGGAGGTGGAGGAAAACCGACAAAGTCAGTTTCACATTTTCTTTCAGTTTTGAAATCACACATTGAAGCTCACCAGCTTCTATTTTTACCGGACAGTCCGGTGCAAACACATTTCACATAAAAACCACAGAGTTGAAATAAAACTAGGACATACATGTGGTTCCTCGTTGAATAACCTACTTCCACTGCTCACAGTTTTCTCACCAGCTGTCAGTAACGTCTCCTCTAAAAGTGTTTGCTCATTCAACACTGAGCTTCTGAGAAGTTGTCAGCTGGGCCGCTGCCAAGTCAACACATCAAGGCCTCAGTGGATGATGAGATTGATGTGGGAGAGTCACTCCTTTCTATTGTATCTCTGCATTTGTAGCCTAAAAAGTCCCTTGAGGACTTGTTTTAAGAGGTCTGCTCCCCATCACTGCTTGAAGAGATGAATTGAAACGGGCTGATATGACATGGTAAGACTAAACACCCCTGAGTTTTGTTGTCACGCTTTATATGTTTAATAGTAAGTATTCGATAGTTTCTTTTCCATCAGACTCTAAAAGTTGTGGCTCCTTCTGCGGCAGACTGTCACTCAGACCGTGTGAGTGTCACACTGATTTTGTGTGTTCGCTCCAAATTGAATGCTGCTCCGTCCTACAGATGTCTCTCGCTGTCTGCCTCTCAGTCTATATAGAGTTTTCTATAGTAAAGGTGACCACTTCCTGCAGCACACAGCCTGAATGTTCAAATAAGCTGCAACAGACATTACAGCAGTGTTTCCAACACGCTTTCCAAATAGTGACGTGTGTTTATGAATGAGTCTGAGAGATTATCAAAATAAAAGCATAAAAGGACCATTGCTCAATTTTAAGTCCGTTTTAAATCTGTCTGTCTGTTCTGTAAAGTGAAGATACTAACAGAATAAATGAAGACACAATAAAATCAACTAAGACCCCTTACAGCACCGTTCCTGTTTCCACTCATCAATCACAAATTCATTTTCCTCAGTGTCCCCCTCCCCTTTCTTTCATCACAGGCATCGTGGCAGAGCAGTTCCTGAACAGCACAGCCACCCAGCTGACGTACCACGGCTTGTGTGAGCTCACGTCCACTGTGCAGGAGGGAGAGCTCTGTGTCTTTTTCAGAAATAACCACTTCAGCACCATGATCAAATATAAGGTAAAAAACAAAAAAAATCCCCAAAAGGTTACTGACAACACCTTCACTGTGACTGCTGGCATTATTTGCCAACAGTAAGTTAGGTTGAGAATCGCATGTGGAGCAAACTTAAGAACCTCCAGCCGACAAAAGGTCGGGATGTGTCATAAACTGTTCCTCCAATCAGTGACGAGTGCCATAAATGCAGTATTTGAATGGATATTTTGACGGTCTCTCAGTTTCATTGTCAGTGTTTATACAGATAACAGCAAAACTACCTTTGCAATCTGAAACAGAGTTCCTTTTATTTTGTCCGTGAGCTAAACATAATGAATGAAATCATCCTCTTGTGGCTTTTCGGTAAGAAATATTTCAGTTGCTTTCTTATTTTTTTATGATTTCTACAGAAAAACCTTTGAATAATAATGAACTGTGTTTCAACATTTGTAATTATGTTTGTATGTATAAGCCCCTCCTCTCTGTTTCTTTTCCCATCCCGGTAAAACTCATTATCATCATTATTTTCCCAAAGTGCTCATGACACAGACTTGATTCAGCATTTTCTTTAAACTAATCAAGTTACGTATTTATGTGTCACAGAATTATCATATTAGACCGATCATAATGTGCCTCTAAGAGATCCCACTCAGCACATACACACCCATCTCTAACAAGCACCCACAGCTGGCTCTCTGTATCACTGCAGCTCCAGCAGACCTTTCCTGTTATCTACAGGAGGGGAAGTGGAGCCTGCTCACTTTTATTTTGAATAGTACTCTGTGTTGACCAATGTAAGCAAAGTTGTGTGTATCAACTATGACCCCCGGATAAAGCACCATGACAGCCTCTTGTAATCACTCAGTACATACGTCATCATACTAACAATAGACACCATGCAGAAATGTGTGTGTGTGTGTGTATAGTGTGGCCCTGATCAGATGTGTCTGTGTGTGTATGCGATTGTCTCCAGGGCCAGCTGTACCTCCTGGTTACAGACCAAGGTTTCCTGACAGAGGAGAAGGTCGTCTGGGAGAGCCTGCACAACGTTGACGGAGACGGCAACTTCTGTGATTCCGAGTTCCGGTTGCGGCCCCCCTCTGATCCCGAGACCGTGTACCGAGGCCAACAGGATCAGATAGACCAGGTCTGAGCACTGATGCAGGCAAGACTAGCAGAAGCGGCAGCTGAAGTTATTTTCCAGAAATTAGAGAACCACTGGAGGGTGCACAAAAAAAACGCATGACATCAAATCCCAGGAAACCCCAGAATAAAACTGCACCGTTCCAGGTTTTTTGAAAAAAGTGAAAATAAGTGAAGTTATTTATAATAGATGTGTTATAGCTCCCCACCATTTTTTTAGTCACACACATACACACACACGACAGCCTGAAAAGCACATGGCAGGGTTGCATGGCGCTTTGTTGTACCACACTGTCTCCACGCTGTCCCCTAATGCATTGGGTTTATACCCCCTGGGCATTTTTTTACTGGTTTCACAGCTGTCTCCTCATTGGTTGGCCAGAGTGGTCCAAACACAGAGCTCACTGACAAATTGTCTGCCTTGCTCTCTATCACACACACACACAGAGCAGAGCATGGGGGCTATTACTTAGTCTTACTCAGGTCTGGCCCTGCTTATCTACCTGATAGGTTTGGTGAAATTTTCTGCACCTCTAATCAATTCAGTTTGATTGGAGAACACATTGGGTCTTTGCAGTAACATAATGGAGGATATGGAACATAAAACAACGGAGAGCATCAGCATAAAGGATGTTTTGTTAACTGCAGCACAACTAATTAATATGCTGTTGCATAATCAGAACACAGTATTTATACCAATACACTCTGATGACTCTGCTCATAAGTCATCGAGTCCCTCTCTCTCTCTCTCTTTCTCTCTCTCTCTTTGTACGTGTTCATGTGTCATAGGACTATCTGATGGCACTGTCGCTGCAGCAGGAGCAGCAAAGCCAGGACCTACAGTGGGAGCAGCTCCCCGAGGGCATCAGCGACCTCGAGCTGGCAAAAAAGCTCCAGGAAGAGGAGGACCGGCGAGCCTCCCAGTACTACCAGGAGCAAGAGCAGGAGCAGGCGGCGGCTGCAGCAGCAGCAGCAGCACAGGCACAGGTGGGGAGGGAAGGGAAGCAGGACTTTGAACAAATCTTGGGCATTTAATGTAGTGGATAGGGAAGATGTGGCCTTTTCAGAAACAGATGGATGTCTGCGTTAGAGAGTTTGAGCTATGAAGATGAAAGGTGCTTGTAAGGCTGCCACCCTGCACTGTGCTGCAGATATGTGGGATGTAGTGTATTGTTTGAATTTTTTGTATAAATGACATAATTTGCTCTTCTTAAAGAAGCTTTTGGGTATCATTACCTTCTCTGACAGTTCTCTCTCTCCTGTCTTTATACTGTCAGATTTTAACAGCATAAATGCCATTTTCCATCATATATTTTCAAACAGCATACAAAAGTCACAATGTAGCAACAAAACCAGAAGAAGACAGATTAGAATAATAATTTACAATCTGTTGCCCTTTGGTCCTGTTTGTGCAGCAGGGCCAGCAGGAGCCTGCTGAGGGAGACGAGGCGGACAGAGGAGGCGCAGGAGCAGGCGGAGCAGCAGCTGGTGCTGGGACGGCAGCGGCAGCCGGCGCCACGCCCAGCCCGGGAAAACAGTCCTCCAGCGGGGAGCGCAAAGCCAAGAAGGAATCGAAGGATAAAGACAAATGTGTTATTTTGTAACATACAGCGCGTCTGCGTGAGTGTGCGTGTGAGTGTTTTGTGCATTTGCTTATCTGTGAGAAAGGGGACAGCATTTGTTTCTCCATGGACTGGACACGCAAACGCGCAGCCCCCAATCTGACGACAAACAAGGGAAGGAGACATTGGAGGAGTGGCGCGACAAGACTAACAGAGGATTTGCTGTTCCCAAACCACTGGTGCCTGCTATCCTCTATCCTCAGTGGAACCTGGACATCAGAGGAAGGGACACTACAACAACAACTACCCCTTATCTTTCATAGAGTCGGCCAAACTTTGTTACAAGTTGCACAGTGCACTATATTTGTGATGTGGGGTCAAGTTTATTCGGGGTGGTATGTTTTATAGCAAAAGATATGATCTGCAGAAACAAACCGTCACCCTCTCACCAAGTTCTTTTCCAAGAGAAATCATTCATTTCACATGTTTCCTCATTATTGCAGCTTATAAGCTTTTTTTTTACGTATCAACATTTACAAAACGTATGTAGGCAACACACTTTTGTTTGGTTTTAGTTGAGTTTTTTAAGTTAGATGCCAAGATTCACATTTTTATTTATGTATCTGCATAAGAGGTCATTTTTGGGAGAGGTTTTATTTTTTTTGTAAGCTGAGAGGGATTTTCTCATAATGTTGCCTGTTGAAAAATCAATGTAACACTATTTGTGTCCCCTCCGAAACTCTATGTACCCGAGGGTTAATTAATGCCAGGTAGCTGCCAGATACTGTAGCTACGCAAACAACACTCATCACAGCTTGCCCTGTTCAGATTTGCCTTACCAGAGTATGGCAGTGTTGTATTCTGCTCTGTTTGAATGTGGATGTGTGTTTGTTTCCGTGTGTGTGGTATGTACAGTACACGTGTGCTCTGTGGTATAATGGCGTGTGGTATACGTGTTTCATTTACTGAGCTTCGCTAATGTAACAAGTTTCGATTTGGAAATAGCCTAAACTTTATGCTGGATTAGTTAAGACACAAATTAGAGACATATAACGTCTTTTATGTTGTGATTCTACTTTACAGAAACTGAGTTTAGGACAGTCAAACTTTGAGAGTAACATTGCAGGTTTTAACTAGAGGAATTTTACCCGAATCTGGTGTTTGTTTCTGCACGAGACACAACTCACTTTTGGCAGGTTAGATTTGTGTTAGACAGCACCCAGTTTAGAGTGTACGGTAGATCTGAAAGGCCCTTTTTTTTCCTTTCTCACCATCTCTTCTGGCAGCTCCCTGAAGAGGTGCGGCGTGCGTGCAGGCACTATCATGACCTCCTCTTTTAGGCTCTGGATGTAGAAGTTCCACTGCAGCCAGGTTTTTGAAAAGAAATACCACAGAATTCAGTCGTTTACATGTAATATCCCTCTAAAGCAGAAAGGTTCAACTTCCACAAACCCCAAATCTGGCACATTCAACTTCCAGCTACAGTGCTGGAAACCTGCTGTAGACATTTACATTTGCACAATAAGGACTGAAACTCACAAATCCAGCTGTCACAGGATATATACATTCTGAATGCTGAAGTTCTGCGGTATCACCTTTTAACTTGTGTGCATTTCACTGCAGCATCGAGCATGCAAACACATGGTGTACATATTTACCTAATGCATTCTTATAATGGATTTAGCTAGTGGTCTGTGCCATTATTGTACCATGGGACTGCCTCCTGAGAAACTTTTTCTATCTATACATTCCAATTGGATGCCTTGACTCAAGCCTTCTGTTACAGACCGAGGGAGACAGTTGAGATAGGAGGTTTTTTGTAGTGCTTGTGAGGCGGCCTCCATGGTTTTGTTCAAGTGAGAACAAATCCAGCGTCGGGGACAGGTCAGATTACATGGAGGCAGCAGGCTACCTACTGTGTGGGAACCCTCTCTTACGGGCTTCATGCGATGGCTGGAGTTTGAGGTCCGTGTTTGTTTGAGGCTATGTTTTTGTATATATATATGTAAAACGCCTTACAACATTTCAACATAATTTATAGGATAAATGGAAACAGGCGTATTACCAGAATGAGACAATCCATGCTTTTTTTTTTCCACATCAGAAATACTCTCAGGCCTTTTCTGAAGGGACACATCCTCCAGTGTCTTCATATGTATTGGCACAGCTCCTCGGCCTGTAGTCATTTTCTCAGTCACAACATTAAGTATCTGTGTATGTACACACAATAATTATTCTGACACTTTGAAGGACTTAACACTATATTATTTAAGATCCTCATTGTTGAACTTCACATTAAAAAAACCTATGAATTAAGCTGCTCTTGTTGTGTAAACTGGGACTACCTGATACAAACTAGCCACCCCCCCCTTTTGGACAGGGTTAAGCAACATTGTTGATTATGTACACTTTTCATTGACTCCTTAGTATTTTATTTTGTCATGCAGCTTAAATAAATAACATAACCATGGGGGGAAGGGAGCTTTCTATCAACATTGTCTTTTTTTTTGTTTTTTTGTTTTTTTTTACTTTTGTCTGTCTATTCTGAGTTTCACCTCATTTATGTCTCGGCCCGTCAAGTGAACATGCTGATTAAACATTCCAGTGGAAGTTTAAAAAAATGAAACTTCACTTTGGGCAGTTTGAGTTGATGTGGAAACTTTTATGTTGGTTGGTGTTTATATGAGTGAAAGGAGTGCGGAGTGACACATGCCACATTATTATTATTATTATTATTATTATTATTATTATTATTATTATTATCATTTCAGATTTACTACTGTGCATTAGCTTGCTATCCCTAGTCACGATTACCAGAATTTGATATTTTTGTTGTAATGTGTTTGTTTCACCCTAGTTCCCAAGATGAATCGATCAGAAGGAAATTGTGTGTTCAATGTCTCAAAGTGGTTTCTCGTATGCCTTGTAAAAGTGATGGTGGGGTAAATGCTGTAAAATTAGTGTTCTGAAAAGGTGGTTGTTGAACAAATAGTCGTTGTAATTGGTTTTGCACTGTTACATTGATATGCACTAACAGAAGAGAAACATACCTCATTTTATACCGAACATAAATTGTGCAAGAGTGCTATTGTTTCTTGGGTACCTTTTAAAAAAAATGAATAATGGCCAAAAGAATTATCTCAACGTGGTAGCGGGAGCTTAAGCCAGCTGAATAATATGAATTTGTTAAAGAATGAAAGGGCTGTTTAAATGTTTTGGCTAAAAAAAAAAAAAAAGGAAAGAGGACATTTGTTTTAAAAAAAAAAAAAAAAAAAAAAGTACCACGTCAATAGAACTTGCTGCAATTTGATATATTCAGGTTAGTGGTACACCTATACCAGACAAAAGGCTACCGGAACAAAGGCCTGAGTACCAGCACCGAGCTCATAGATGATTAGGAAGACAGGAACTACAACAAAAGATTGATGGGTGTTATTTGAATTGTCTAACAGAAGCCTGTTTTTTTTTTCTACAAAGCATGGAAAAATATATGTAGACACACTGGTACTCGACCAAATCAGCAAAAAAAATGGTGTAGGTGCACCCCTAAGTCAGGTAGTTATTTTTCCAGTCCAGAGTCCATCATTTAACTACACTACTTTTCAAATATGCTCAGACCTTTACAAACAAAACAGAGGGAAAGGCTGCTTTATAAGGCTTGAGTGTTGTCATCTATGTAGCAGAGGGAAATGTTCATTCTTGTTGTATGAGACGCACATCCAGACTGCTGAACAATCGAAAAGGGAGACGTTTTCTTTAATGCAATATCAAACTCCCAGGTTTTACTTTGTGGTGCATGTATAGCGTGGACTGGCGAGTTAGGCAGAGGTAAAAAAAAAAAAAAAAAAAATTATAACTACCCTGAGAATATCATTTCCACTGTTTGGCCCATTATGTTTATATTTCACCTAAAACACACAATCAAAAGGAAGGCGTTTGTGAATATGGGAGGTTACTCATTTGTGTTGATTTCAATGTTCATCTATTTACATAAATGACCAAATAATGTATGTAGCCTTTCACATTACAGTCACATAATGTATGTGGTGATATATATATATAACAAAATGCCTTATAGACGAGGGACATTCAACCTGATTAGAAGTACCAGGATAATAAAAGACTAAGATCAGCAACTGCCTTGTTGTTGTTTGTAATAAGCCCCACTTTGAAGACAACCAGATGTGTTTGAATCTTCCAAGAGATGTGCAAAGCTTTAACGACACTGATCAGTGATTGAGTGTGACTAAATCCACTGCGTCCGATTTGCTCTCACATCACTTAAGGACCAATCTCAAGAGGAAAAAGTCTCATTTTTGCAGTGAGTGTCCTTGAAATATCTATAAAACTGAATGTACTCTTGTCAATTTAAATATGTATCTGGGCTCTCACCGCAAATATCAGAAAGAAAGCTACTATCTATTATAACTACAAATTAAGTGATATATGATCCAGGAAGAGGATGATAAAGGTTTTGACAGTTTGGGGGGGTTATAGGAACACAAGAAGAAAAAACATTCAGATTGATCCGGACACAGACCTGACTGTGCACACAAACTGATGAAGCAGGACATAAACTCAAGGACCACTGACACAGAAACTAAGACACAAAAAAGAGTGCTGAAGATGGCCAGGCCTCTGACTGAATTCTCCTGAAACTTTGTTAAATGTAAAATATATAAACCCACAGTCACACCAGACTGTGAATGACTCTGGCATTGATTACAAACAGAAAGCAAAAGGCAAGTTTTATTTCAGACACTGGCTTGCGTGTAATTCAACTCATGGCCTCCGAGAGGTATTTTTGCTACAATACAGGCTAGTTTACAGTTTGACATTGTTTTAGCAAATCCAACTTGTCTTTACAAAACAGGACATCCACACCAATGACTTATGAAAAAATGAGTCCTATGTCATCTGTTTCTTACGGAAAAACATCCAAATCAAATATGAGCTCTATCATACACTAATATAAGACATTTTACACAGGAAAACTGAGTGTGACACTAGGCTATTTGAAATGTACATACAACACTCAATTAGAGGAGAAGTCCGTAACATCATTTGAAAACTTGTTACAAAGATCTGGGGCTGTACAATATCTTGCTAAATATAAGTAAAACATGTGCACAGGGTTGTCTAATGGTAACAGCAGAACTGTTGGGAGAAACCCTACACTGAGGTAAACATCTGTCTATACAAAATAAAATGGTGCCTTCAACCTTGTGGCTACAAACGGGCCACCTAAAACAGTTGACGTTCTAAAAAATAAAGAGTTCAGAAAAGTCTTCAAATTTTCAGGTGCTTTAAAGTGGCAGAATTTGGTTGTAGTTAGAACTGGCGCGGCGTTCCTTTGTAGGGCTTAAATCCACCAACGTTACCACCACTGGGAATGGAGTTGTTGGTGATCTGTACAATTCGGTTCAGTCCAGACGAGGAGTGGCTGCAGGAAAACACACAAAGTCAAAGTTTAAGGTGAGTGAGGATGGGGGGGGGACCCTTCTTTTGAGTTGCTGTAAGTTTGTAAATCTGGTCTACCTGGAAGGAGCCATCAGGCTGCCCCGGGTGTCTCCCATCCTGCGATTATCAGGGAAGCCCCCGCCCTGGGAACCTGACCCGCCATGCCATTCTTTCCTCAGCCCCTGCTCTCGGCTGTGACGTTCCACCACCACCTGGCGGCCGGAGCTGAAGGGCTGCAGAGACAGAAGAGATTGACAGTCAGGAGCCTGTCTTCTTAAGCGTGTGTCATATAGGTAAAGGCTAAAATGTTGTTCCTAAAAACTATGGATGTGGTAAAATATGGAAGTAAAAACAACGAGATTGTCCAGATTACAGACCTGTGAAACTGGTCTTACATTTAATCGCTAAAAGTGGCACACTAACACATATTCATTTCTTCAGCTTACAAGAGTGCTGATAATTCTGTTCATCTCCACTTATCTGTTCATTTTATCTAATTAATAAATATGTATTAAATTAAGGAGAATAAAATATCCGAATAGAAGTGAAAGTGAAAATTCCCACAGTTCAACATGGTCTTCAAACAGACAAGAACCCCTTTTGCAAGATACAAACACAAAAGCAGACCGGAACGATCGTCATTTTTGTTTGATAAATAACAATGACCTAAATTCTATTTCTGCCGAGTGACTAATCATATATCAATTACTCTTTTTAAATCTAGGTGCATGACATGATTTGCGTGACCTGTCAACATACTGTACCATTAGTACAGCAGGACCTGTGAAATGCAGTCAGACTCTAATTCAGAGTGTACGTTGACCTGATTAGTCATCACCATGGGTCTTCCGTCTCGAACATTAAAGCTGCTTCTTCCACGGCTCGATGTGGAGCCTCCTCTGAGTGCAGGGCCTGGACCATCTCTGCCTGATCGCTCTGCACGCATTCGCATAGGTCCTCTGTTCATTACAGGATTACTACAGGAGAGATTTAAAACTTTCACTTTTTGGGGAGGGAGTGGGGGTACAGTCAACTGATAATGTTCAAATACTGCATAGTTTTTTACCGCATCTCTCCCTTGTTGGAGTTCATGCCGCCATCATTCTTCCACCCATGCCCTCCATCTCTGGGGGAACGGTTGTGTGACATGCCAGGCATTGCAGCTCTGGCTCCCATAGGGCGATCATGCATGGGCACCGGCCGTCTTTCATCTCTGTCCCTGCGGTCGGTGTCCCGGAGTTCAGTACGTGGGGGAGGAGGCGGCTCAGCTCTGCGGACTGTTTCAAAGTTCTTCGGGTAGCGTTCAAAGCCGGAGCCCTCTCTGTGAGGAGCGGGGCGACTCTTCTTTACTTCTGGCTCACCATCAAACCGGTTACGTCTTTTTAAAAAAACCCCAAAAGAAAATGGGATTAGTCACATGAGAAAGTGAAATAAGTAAGAAGCAGCACACAACTGTTAAACTGAAGCAGCTAAATGGAACATTATTAGTTTTTATCATTTAGATTTGTGCTCTTCCGACACTCCTCTGTAAAAAGGATCTTGTGTCTTCCTGTTGCCATGATGGACTATGTAGACTCTGACAGTTTAAACATCTTTACCTGTCATAAGTGTTTGGCTGCTCGGCAGCAGGCTCTGGAAAGCGATTCCTCTCTCGAGGATTGAAGTTTGAAAAGCGGTTCTGCTGCCGGTTGTAGTTCGAGCCTTGGTTCAAACGGACATCAGACTCTGACTGCATCTTCTTGTTGCCGTTCCAATAGGCATCGTCTCTCCGTCTGAAGCATTAAATACAGACAAACCTCATGTAAAAAAAGTAATATTCTGAAAAAGTAACTCATGATAACCAACCATAATCTACATGAAACTACCTAACCACTGGCATCCGGAGCTGATCTGGCTAAAATTTGTTTCAGCTCATACCTACATATTTTACTTCACAGGGAAATCCACTGAACGGTAAGTATTAATGGGACAGAACAGTTGAAAGGAAGTTGATATGAGATCATTGAGTAGCACAAAAAATTACAATATTACTCAAACCTTTAACAAACCTGACACACAATGGCAACTACTTTTGGTACCACAATTGTAACTGATGAGAAGTTACTATTATGGAAAAGATCACATTAACTCAGCAAGAAACTACATTTGGTCCTTGTGGAGTGTTCTGGCCCCTCACAGGCAGATTTCTGTTTCCCTTCTATGAGCTTTTCTGCTTCGGTTCCTCAGTTTCATGAGAAATCATGAAAAACTCTCCATGATGATCAATAGCTTTTTTCCCCATAGGTAACATTTCTCAACAGATAAAATGCTGAAAATAGCTAAATTTGTGCCTCGCTGCCTTAAAAGGGCCTACAAAAGCCCAATATTTTGGTCAGTATCGCATCACCACCACAAAACTGCTGAGGGATGAATATTCAAGTTGTGCACCTACCCATGTTCCACTTCACGTCCTCTTTTCAGGTTGTTTCTCTTTTCTTGCTCAAAACGGAGCTGCTCCTGCTGCCTTCGCAGCTCTTCGCGCTCACGTGCCATGCGCTCTGCCTCTTTACGCCGTTCCTGAAATAGGCAACATTAGAAAACACTGATTAAAATTTATTACTGAGAGACATGGATGTAGTACTACAATTCCAAGTAGTAACAAAATCACGCAGTGTGAGTGGCTATAAAAACTATTATATATTATATATAATTAAATGCCAATGAACAACTTTCAACCAATTCCTGCTAACAGACACAGCTGTTTTTCCTGCTACACACACCAGGTCATGGACTACAACTGTTCGACATGTGGAGAAGGTGTTTTACAAGCATGCGAATTTGTTCATGCTCGCTCTACCTGCTCTATACGGATTCTCTCTCTCTCAAGTCTCTCCCTCTCCAAGCGCTCCCTTTCCAGTTTTTGTCTTTCCATCTCTAGTCTCTGGCGCTCACGGAGAAGGTTCTCCCGCTCTTCACGCTCCCGCAGCAGACGGACACGTTCACGCTCCCGCCGTTCTCGTTCAGCAATTTCACGGCGTCTAAAAGTAAAAAACACCCTGATATTAGAACTTTCAGCCAATAAGTAAGATCTACGTGCACGTCTCTATTTCAAATTTACTAAATGTCTAAAAACTCTGTTGTTCCAGACAAACCTGCGCAGCTCAACGGCTCTGCGGACGCGCTCCACACGAGCCATCCGTTCACGCATCCTCTGCTCCTTCATCTTCTCAAAAGGCAAGATGTTGTCCCCCTTGTTGGTAAAAGGTCTTGGCTTGTCTTTCATCATCTCCAGCTTGAAGGGGAGAACAGAGCTCAAAGTTATAGGTGTTATAAGTAGGTATAAAAAAAAATAAATAAATAAATAAATAAAAATACACAGAGCCATGTGTTCATAGTATCAAGACTTTTATACCTCTTCAGGGGGAATCAACCATTTTGGGCGCCTTTGAACATTCATGTTGACAAAGGGCTGGGGGAAAAAAATAGAATCTCTTAACATTCTCTGATGTCAAACGTAAAATATGCTTTAAAAATATCATTCCATTAAATCAAATAAGTTACTTACTTTATCAAAATACCTTCCCCTTCTGAAAGGCCTCATCTTGCCAAAATTAGAATCTCCTTTGGCATTATGTACCACCACCATTTTGCCTGGGCTTTTTGCCCCTAAGAACGAAAAAAAAAAGATAAACAATCAGAAAGAACAGACGTGTGATTGTGGATTGTCTAAATTAGAGATGATGAGAAACATCAAACTTACGTCCATGTTTTCTGTCATCTTTCTTTGAAGACTCTTGTCCTGAGTTTGATGAAACGGAACCAGATTTTCCACTTTTGACTTCTGGTTTCTTGGATAAATCTTTGTCCTTTTCTGAGAGTTTATCTAGTTTCTTGTCCTCTTTTTTGTATGATGGTTGTGCTCTAGATGTCAGGAGAACAAAAAGGTCAGAAGCGTTTCCAATCAACAAAGGATTAACTTTGATTTTTTCTGGTCACCCACTTGTTAGTTAACTTGATCCCTGTGGAACCGCGCTTATCGCTTGATTTGCTGGCACTTGCTTTGTCCTCTGCTTCCTTCTTTGAGCCCTCTTTTTTGAATGGATCATTTTTGGCCTGTAAAACAGCAGCAGTGAAATATAAATAAAGGATAACTTTAGACCAATCAAGGGCTCTTTGAAGACAGTTTAGACAACTGTGACATCTGCTTCTTAACTTACCCTTTCGACGTATATTTGCTGACCATGGAGCTCTGTACAGTCAAGATGGGAGACACACCGTGCCACCTCTGTACTGGAAGACATCGTCACCAAGCCATAGCACTTTGAACCAGGACTGCGAGCATTTGTAACGACCTTGGCGCTCAAAACCTGTAGACAATAAATTTAATTTCAACATTTCAATGACACTGAGCATAAATATATAATAAATAATATTTAATAAAATATACAATAATATATTCAGACAGATTTTTTAAAAATGCGCACATTCATACCTTCCCATATTTGCCAAACAGATTCTTCAGGTCAGCTGCTTTGGTGTTTGAAGACAGACCGCTCACCCATATGTTACGAGAAGAGCTGCTGTTGCTGCTACTGCTGACGACTCCTGATGAAGGTTTTCCAAAACATTTGGTCATTGGGTATGAAAGATGACTGCATGACAATCGTGCTTTCCTATGTTTCTTTTTTTAAATATAATAATTCTTACCTTTTTCATCTTTTGCAGCTTTTCCATCTCTGTCTCTTGAAGAGCTACAAATAAAATGTTGTAACAAACAAACAAAGGAAATGAGTGAAGGTAAATAAAACCCTGGTGTAAAGAGAGGAACACATCTAGTGGGGAAAAAAACAACATATTTTGTACTTTTCAGAAAAAAAATCCTGTAGAAAAGGCGTAGATCTGAACCAATGTCTCAAAGGCTTCATTGCTTTTCCAGTGATGAGATGGGTCAGGTTGTCAGCCAATTTATTCCCTGGACCAATGAAATCTTCAGAGGTTTGTTCAACTTCACAGCGAATCATTTGACCAAAAAGGAAAAAAACTGCCACCACGGAGACTAATGCTCTTTTACAATGCCTTGTGTGGAAACTGGAAAAGGTTTTAAAACTTCTGGAAAGGTCAAAGTACCAAAATAAGAGGTGTTTTCTCAGCTCCTGGTTAATGTCACAATTTAACCAACTTCAGGAAAATAAATCAAAGTAGTAAATGGCAGGATTAGGTACATCAGTGAACATTTCCCTTATGGCAAAAAAAAAAAAAAATCTTGAGGCTACCCACAATGTTGCGTTCTTAGTGAGGTGGACTTGGTAGTAGTATCAAAGAACTGACATAGAAAGACAAACCTCTTTGCTTGACCTGATGCCCCAGTAGTGGAGGGGCCTTTCTTCCCAGAATCCTTTTCTTTATCTCCCGTTTCAGCTTTCTTCAGGGCCTCTCTGCCGTCTTTCTTCATGGGCTCACCCCTGGATCCATCATCTTTCTTACCATCTTTGTGGCCCTCTGTCTCTTCCGCCTTCATGTCATCATCTGGGCCCGTCTCAGCAGAGGCCTCTGGCTCATCAGTGCCCTTCTCGGCCTCTGGATCTGGAAGTTTCACATGTTTACCTGTTTCCAGGAGATCATCACCATCAACATCTAGGGTGAGGGCATCTTCATTTGGGATTGAGACGGATAGGTGATCGTCCTCAGCTTCTTTAGAGGAATTCATGGCTTCAGCATCCATCTCAGCCAGGTCGGTCTCAGGCTCAGCCTCCCCATCCATCTCTGGGTCAGCATCCTCATCGACCTCTGGCTCAGCATCAGCATCCACATCTGGCTCAGGCTCTGAATCAGCCTCAGCCGCCACAGCTTCTGACTCTGGTTCAGCCTCAGCCTCAGGCTGAGCGAGGCTGTCCTCGCTGGGTGCAGGCTTAGAATTTTCACGAGTACCATCATCTGTATCAGTTACATCTGAGGGATTTAATAAGGATAAACATGGCAAAACACAACTTTTAACATTGACATGTCGCATGTTATTTGACCTACAAAAGTAGAATAGAACACACATTTAGTGTTAATGGTCATCGAGGGCGTAGACACCACAGGAAGACACAGAACACACAATCTTCACTGAAAATGGAGGACGATTCAGTGCTCTTCATTTCTTGACACACGTTAAGTACTTGAGTCATAATTCATACTGAACGTGCAATTCCAGATGTTTCCTGCAGTGTGTGGGTGTTCTCCAGATGGGTTATCTTGTGATCAAGTTCAAAGGGGCAAGAACAACTCATCAGTTCATCCTTTGTTTTTCCATCATGCAAAAATCATCCCCAGCTGGTTAGTCCATGGAAAGTCCTCTGCGTTCATGGAAATCTTTAATACCTTCCAATATTTCTTCAATAATCAATGTCATCAGTGTCTTATCAGCAGATGTCAAAACTCTCAAAAATCATGTTTCTTCATCAAGTCCACCCTGCTGTAATGTGTCCAGTGTGTACACAGCTGTGTCCAAAAACTGAGTCCAATTGGTCGCAACAGTCCTCGCCCTGTCCCAGGTTGTGCTGTGTGTCAGAACTCTTCACTGCACACACCAGGCTGGCAGGAATATGTGTACTTTTGATGGATGTTGTCTGAGATTAGTGTATGAAGTTTCTTGATGTATGAAGTCCGTTTCAGTTGCCACCTGACACATGACCTCTGCATCTTCTCAAAGTGAGGAGTCTTGGGGTCCTTGAGCTACCCAAATCCCAACTTCATTCACGGGCCGTTGCCCCGAGCCAAATCTGTAATAAGGTGTCTGAATCCTGAAGTAAAGGGAATCGACTATTCAGACCTAACCAGTGCACTTGTCACTGGTCTGTCCACCAATGTTGTCAATCAAAATGTCAGCAGGAAAGTGTCATGATCCTCGAGTTCTACAAGTAGTTTCTTCTTCCAATTCACTGGACATAATAACATGTCAGCTTGTTTGTGAACCTTCACTCTTCATTTTCCTGGGGAATGTAGTTGGATGCCAGAGGTAATGGAAATCCACTGAAGCAGATAGAACTTTTTTTTTTATACATCTTTAGTTATCCAAGGAAATTGGGCACCTATGTCCAGGCAACCCACCTCCAATGATTAATGTATGTACCAATTACAAAACACTTGAGTTGCTCTTCAGAAATATCTTCATTAAGCCTGTCCTCGATGCCCCTTTTAGTGTACTGTGACCTAGGTAGTGCGGTAGCTAGTCGAAACATGAAATACCACTAGATGATATGAATTATAGCAGGAGTTAGTTATGATACAAGTTAGTTGTAAAAAAAAAAAAAAGAAACCACCTGGTGTTAGCTCTCGGCACTGGTGTGCCAGCATACATACCTTTTTCTGATTCGTACTCTTCAGCTTCCTGGAAAA
This sequence comes from Scortum barcoo, assembly GCA_023238725.1. Classification (NCBI taxonomy): domain Eukaryota; kingdom Metazoa; phylum Chordata; class Actinopteri; order Centrarchiformes; family Terapontidae; genus Scortum; species Scortum barcoo. The sequence continues at coordinate 27,139,826 of CM041531.1, forward strand.
GAAAACGCTGGAGATGAGCTCACAAATATTTCAATGCAATAGGCACAGCACAAATATGTAGTTTTAGCTATACAGTATTATTTATATATATATTATATAATTTCTATCTGGAAATACTAAATGTACCCTGACATTGAGTGCTGATAATTATATATTTCGTTTTGCCCCACAAATACTTTTACAGAATTGCATGGAAGACATTTCGGCCAATGTAAATCAAGTTTGTGGCTTTACATTCACTTAAGGTGTTTTAAATGGGACTGAAAAGAGTCTGACTTACTAATGTTAGAACTCTGTAAACAGTCCTTCGAAGCATTCTACGTCTTGCAAGCATCTTAACTGCCTCCTTTTTCACACTTGTCAGACTTCCTGACAGATGTTTGTGTGGTCTCCCTTGGCGACCCAAACTTTTAAATAATTTCAGATTTGGATTTAAACAAACCATGAGAACAGCTCTCATGATGGTGTTCAGGCTTTCACTTTATCACAAACACTGGTTCAAAAGAAATTACTGTGAACTGGTTACGCACAAGAACTCTCTACAAGGATTGTATAAAACTGCTGTAAAAACAGAAATGTATACCACAGGCACCTTGGAAAACACATCTTCTTCCCCTGTGGTGTCGGCATCTGAATCCACTTTTTTTCCTGAAAAGCAACATAAATAAAATTTGAAAAATCAACAGGAAAAAAGAAAACATAGGGACTTTGACAGCCACTATGTCTCTTCCATTAAATCGAGCAAGATTACCTTTAGCTTTTCCACTTTTTCGAGTTGATGCATCAGCTGAAAGCGGAATTTGAATGTTTTCTGGGTCGCCACCTTCATCCTCAACAGCCTTAAAAAAGATAATACAGTAAATCTCTCTCTCCCAACACACAATATCAATGTATTGTTATTTGTGCATTCACCAATTATCTAGTCAACAACAAACTCATCTGGCCTGGTAAGACAAGACTACACTATGACCTAGGTATGATAAAAGCTTAAAAAATAAATCCAATTAGTTTCAACCTTGGCCGTGTTTGCACCAAGGTGACGACTGATTATGTCTATTCATCCCATCACTCTTGTGCAACAAGCGCTTTATTTTATTTGGTGAAGGACAACCTGCAGGGCCCAGCTAACACTCAACACTGCATTGTTTCTACCTCACCTCTCAGGCAGGGTATAAATCTCGATATGGAAACTTGGACGGTGATGGATTCAATGTAACAAGGTGAGCATACTGTAAACTTTTCTTTTGGCTGGCTTTTAACACTGAATTAAACCCCAACTTGCTTTCATTCAAATGCGCATGTGCCTGATTTACGTTTAACAATAAAGCTGCAGATTTTAAACAGCTGAACTTCATCTTCTTCAGATTATTCCTGTCTAATTAACCCTGTGACTGAGTGCTGCACTAATGTGATAAGGTAAAGCTTCAAACAGGGCTGCTCACGTGGAGTTTGGCGAAACATGAAGCCTCCACACCCCCCCGTGTCTTTTTGACCCCCACCTTCTTTAAATTAGACGATACATTTACATACTAAATAAAGCGTGGTGCAATAATATTTTAACGATCAAGCTCCAGAAAATATTACTTGTGTTTTCTTCCCTGACAGATCCGTGTGAGGTGAAATTATAAAGCCTCCATCCGAAATGAGCTGCGTTTATTTTAAAGGATTTACTGCAGATCAGTCACAACATCAGCTAGCGTTAGCATTAGCATTAGCACCTCTCCGGATCAATAAGTCTCTCCTGAACAAACTATCTACCTTTTTTAAATAAAGTTACCTGTCTCAGCCTCGACAGAAGAACGCTCTTTACGCCTGTAGTGTCCAAGTTCCTTCGCTTGAGCTCAGATTTAAGGTCAACAACTCTTAATTCTGATATTTTCTTGCACTCCGTGGAAATGGCACCCGTCGCCATTTTACCTCAAGATTATCGAGCCGTGCGCGAGCGCACATCGAGGTCGCGGCTTCTTCTTCGTCGTTTTTATTTGTCGTCGTCAAACGCCGCACCGCCTCCTACTGTGGCGGACAGTGAATGATTCAATGAATACAGGCGTCATTATCATTCATCATTTATTATCCTGATACTAATCAAAGATCTTAATCAATCCATAATTGACCATAAGGCCTGAGTAGAAACCAACGATGAAGAGTTCACAGCTAAGATGGAGCTGAATACAAAGAGTCTGGTTTCTGTCTAAAATGTACACATGCAAATTATGATGTAGCCTGAAGATAGGTACAAAATAGAAACGAATAGATGGCATTTATAAATCACGGGACTGACAAAGTACAGGTGCAAGTCGTAATGTGCAGAACACTAGATTGTGGCAACAGATCCGCACCCTGCAACTATCTGAAGCTTGTGCTGCATAAATGTGTTTTGAGATCAACAAGAGAAGCAGCTGAATGTAGTCTATTTAAAAGCAACAGCTGAGTAGATGTGAGCATTTAATTTGTGGTACAAGTCACATTGTAAGGTATAAGGTAAGGCTTTATAAATGTCCTCCTGGTTCCTCCTCTGTACCCATCTTCAAGCTACATCATCATTTCATGTTTTTTCATCATTTTGTAAATTTGCTTGGTTGAACTTACACTTTATTGGAAAGAAATGTCTCCCCCCTTTCTCTCTGTCCTTTTCATACAGCAGAGCATGAGCCGTTACTTTCCTCTCTTGTGCAAATACAGAAGCAGGCTCCTTAGGTCTGCGTCAGGTCCATCTTAACTGTGAAGAGTGAGGCAGACAGCAGGTCAGTGATGTGTTCATTAACATCTCTGATGAGTATACAGATAATAAAATATCATTACCCACTGGATAATATCATTCATAATGCAACAAATATTGCATATTTGATATTTTAGGTATATTTCAATTCTGATTTTTAGCACTTGTACGCAGTACTTAAAACAAAGTATATTTATATTAGATTTCTATTGTTATATTTCTATTAGTATTCTATTTCTAACTATATTCTGTTTGTATTATATGTATCTATATTTTGTTTTATAATTTTATTAATTTTGGTTTTCCATTACTATACTCTAAACTTTAGTCATTATTACTGGTGAGATTTTATTTGAGCACATTTTGTGTAGTGTTAGGAGCTTGTGTCTCAAAGAATTTCTGCTGTAATGGCTGTGCATGAGAAATAAAATCTTGAACACTGCAACTTTCAGTTAAGTAGCTGCAAGATCTGAATGTGCAATTATATAATTGTTGGGGCTTGTATTTATTTATTTATTACTTATTTTCCACTAGTGGGCGCGCTGGTATTTGGAAACGAGGTTTTGGTTTATATATATATATATATATATATATATATATATAGTGTCATGGGTGATACTGTGTGATAGGTGGAAAAACAACGATGCATGAGCTCACATTATCATCAGTGCACAGCTACACAAAGCTTCTTGTGCAAACGAAACGGAAGTGCGGCTTTGTCCAACACAGACTGCATATAGATGAGAGATATTTTATATATTTTATTACTTTATAATTGTACTTTATACGGGGTCTATGGTATCCGTTTATCTGTTTTGAAGGGATTAAGTGAAACTGTCGCAAAAGTGTCGCAAAGTAGCACATAGCTCCAGCGCCCCCGTGCGGCGCCGAGAGTAACGGCCGCGGTGTATCCGGCGAAGAGGCGACCTGCTGGGTAAACAAGAGTGGATGCCTCGGAGGGCAGGAATGGCAACTTCGTCGAGGGCCACCAGTGAGACTTTTCTATCCTGTCAAGCGGGAACGACGCAGAGAGACCGTGCTAGCTTTTAATATTAGGTAGGAGCCCTGTGCGGGTCGAAATGTGTGAGTTTAACCGAGTATTTGAGGAGTGAAGTGGGACTAGCCTTTATGTTAGCTTAGCTCGTAGCCATCCAGGGCCCAGTGCCTCCTCGGATCAGCTCGGGACTGTGTTGTCACTTTCACAAACCCCGGACACAACACACGTCCTCGGATCGTCGTTTCTGTGTAGGCCTGCCTGGCTTCAGTCTGGGTTATCATCTCCACAGATAAACGCTTGTCATTACCTTCACTTCCCACAGGATTTAACCCCACATGTTAGAAAAAAGGACGGTGACACAGTGTGAAAAAAGGACTTAGACGCAGGTACGTGTTGTCTTTGTTGTCTTCTGTCTGGAGTATGTGTCAGGCTAAGTGGCTAGCCGGGGTGGGGGTTTTTCCTCTTATATTTATCATTACAGTGATCTCAACACAAGCTGCTAACATTTAATGCTCGTATTTGAGCAGTTTATGTGGCCTTTAGTTGGTGGCGGACAGCAGCCGAGCTTATTGTGATTGTGAAGCGTTGTAGAAAACTATGCGTGGCCTCGGTTTCAGGCTCGATACTGTCAGGATAAATGAATCTGTGAGGCTCTGTTGGGGGATTTTTTTGTTTTTGTTCTTTATGTTTTTGTTCCCTGCCAAGCCAAAGTGGTTGGTTTCACAGGCAGAAAGCTCAGTGGGCATCGTTACCAGCAGCTCAGCAGCCCTGTCTCAGTCGTACATCTTGTTTTGCTTTGCCATTTCTCCTACTCCTTTTTATAAATGTAATGTAAATTTCTGCTCCCAGGATCCGCGACTTCTGTTGATAGCATCGGCATAAGCTCTCGTTTATTAAGTTCTCTTGATAAGGAAATGTGTACGATTCAACCTTGATGCATTGGGATTTTTGTGGGTTGTTTTTTTTTCCTTCAGGGCTGTCCTCTTGAGGCCCCTGAATTCATGCATGTCATTGCGCAGCTTTCTCTGTGGCTTCTGAAGGACTCACTCATCAGTGAGTTGTCGTACATAAAACGGCAGAATGAGCTCTGTGGATTGTGTTATAGATAGTAGATCCACTAAATTCTTGAGGAGAAAGCACCCCACCCCCTTCCTTTCTCTCCCTTTCTCTCTCTCGCTCTCTCTCTCTCTGGCACCATCAAACTCATCAGCCCTTTTTCACAAGAAGTTGCAGCTTCAGGTCAAGTGACAGCCAGCATGTTATTTTGAAATGAGCTGTGAATGAATAATGAAATGACATAGCTGTAGTGCGTTTTTCAGTCTACAGCATGTCCAGTCCAGCGCAACATGCAGGGACATTGTGGAGAGCTGTGCAGTCCAACGCAGTCCAATACAAATTAGCCTGCAGCAAACACTACCAGGAATGTTGTTGTGTGACATTTTACTGAGACAGCCAGAGTGATGGGAAGCAAACTGTAGTTGTAGCAACATTAAAAAGTCCATATGATTGTTGAAAATGCAGAGCAATGAGGCCCTGCAAAGGAATTAAATGTCTTAAATGCAAGCAAATGTGTGTGTAAATTTTTTATCATATACAGTAGATATAGACATAAGCTTTGTTTATAAGAAGTTTGACTTTGATGAAGGTTAAGTTATGTAGGGATATTGACAGATGCTTTATTTAAAGAGAATTTTTTTTAAAAATTGTGTACTCCCAACAAGCCATGTAGATGGGACCAGCAAAGTTTTGGATGTATTTTCTTTTTGTTGTTACATCACTTGCACTTCCAAATGGCCACACAGACCGGGTCAGCACAATATGTTCTTAAATCACCTGCTGAAGGAGTAGCTCCGTGATTTTGTTGTCCAATTACATCACATCAAGAAGTGCGGCTGGCGAGTTGCTGTGGGTGTTAATCAACACGTGCAAGTGGTGCATAACCCTGCGTTTCGTTTTCTGCACACTGTCCCTGATGTTATGTGGCGATTTGCTGAACACAGTTCATCTGTGAACATCACCGCATAGCCACAAAATGTTTGGTCACCACAGCTGGGAGTGATCAGATTTTCTGCTTTGGATTTTTTTCCTAGATATTTGTTGATGAGTTGTGGCCTAAAATACACAATTGAGATGTCTTAACTGATCTGCTGGATTGGTATTGGGGCAGATCTAAGCATATATTAATGGATTAGTATGAGCTATATAAAGCCTTATCTATTACGCATCCTTGGTGTATTGTAAACCTTTGCAATCTGGGTACACCACATACACCATACATTACATAGACAGATATTGGATATGTGATATATTGGAAAGAAGTAATGTGCTTTACATCAGGATATCTGTGTAACTGAGGAGGAGTAAATACACCTAAAATAGCACAGTTTTCTTAAAAGCAGCAAAGAATAATCTAAGTTTTTTTCGTTGCTTTAAAGGGAGCTCTCTGTTTAATTGACAGCTGAGCACAGAGAAATTCTTGTTCTCTGTTACTGTAATCCTCATTAATACTAACACCACTGTTGACTGGCAGAGGATGTAGTAAATCATGTGTCTTCAAAAATACACACAGAGTCTTAACGCAGATACAAACTCTTTGTCATATTTACGAAGTAGCCAACATTTCGGCAATGCTGGAATTTGGCGTTGTTCTGGGAGACCTTACACTGCTGTGAAGATTCTTCCACTGCCGAAAGAGCCCATTTCTCTTGGCAGTTACTCGTCATGCTATTGTGCTCGCAAAAAAAGACAGAACTGTCCCAAAGTTGTGACGTAAACATGAGGGTCTCTTTAATGGTGGAGATCCCATTTTCATGTGTTGCCTGAAATCATCAGTGACGCAAAAACGTCAGTATGGACTCAGGCATTACTTTTGACTTTGCATGTGGGTATTTATTTTCTATCTTTAATCAGCAACCTCGGATCACACTGTTTTTATTTGTACTAACAAACAGAATGACTGTTAGTGAACATTTTGCCCCACGTGTGACACTGAGTATTGTTATGGGAAAGGTAATGCCTGTTTGTGATTGATCTGTATAATCCTGAAAAATAAATAATTCTTTGGTTAAAATCTGAGTAAGTTAGTAAGTAAGTTATTTTCTAACAGGCCGATGAGAGAGGGAAAGAACTACAGTTATCATGTAAAGCTAGATAACACACTTGTATAGACCTGATTTTATTTAATCATCACTGAGCTGATTTCATTTGTTAGCAAATTTTAGATATTTCTTATCTAACATTTGCTGTTTCTTTTCTGTTGCTTTCTGTTCTTTTATTAAATTCCTTTGCAACCATTTAAAATTCCTTTGTAATTGTTTCAAGTAGGGTTAGATATTATTATTATCAGTAATTTTAAACTAACTTTTAAGCCTTGTGCTGCCTGAACTCCAATTTCCAATTTATGAGTGACTCCATCAAAGCCCAGCGATACTTGATGCTTTGGTAGTTTTTACACTTCCTCTGTCTCTGATAAATGTGAAGGTTACATTTAGCAAAGGTCATTTAAATGTTGTTGTAACAATTGACTATACTTTTAAGATTTAGTCATACTTATAGCACGTTGAAGCAGATAACAAGCTGTGTCCCCCAATCAAATTGTCTTATTTCACACATGAAGTCAAGTTGACATGGACAAGCTGCCTGAATTTATCACTGCAGTCTGAATTGGCTGTTGGTTACTTGCATGAAATGTATTTACCGTTTAACAGCTAATTTCAGCATACAGTATTTTAGCGCATTGGTCAGACCCATATTTTCTTGTGAACATTCTTTTGCTTTTAATTTTCTGTAAGATTAGTCTTTATATGTCAGGAAACCTTGAAGTGGCTTAATCCAGTCACTGACGTACGGACCTCTTCTGTTTTTTTTTTTGTAGGTTTTGTAAGATGCAGCGGATAGACGCCTAGGAACTAATGCAAGTGCACTTGGAGTTTGCCCTTTGAGGTCAGACCTGTCACCATGAAGAGTGAGGTGCCATCTGAGGCCCCCAGCAGACAGGAGCATCTGAAGGAGCCACTGGTGAACCCAGAGCCCATGGAGGCAGCCAAGAGCTTCCCTACCAACATGGAGGTGATTGGAAAGGCAGGCAGCGAATTTGAAACCCTGTGCGAGTCCAGGCACCTGCCCCTGAGGGACACAGGAACGCACAGAGACTCAGAACGGAGCCTCCCTGGGCGCAGAAAAAGAAAAGGCCAACAGGCAGGGCCCTCAGACTGCTCGCTGAAGGAGGGCCACATCAGTGAAAATTCACTGGCCCCTCAGCGTCCCAGGGTAGAACTTTTACAGCACCCCAGTGAGGATGAACATAATCACGAGTCCTCTTTTAGTGACTGTGCTTCCTCCCCTTCCTCTAGTTTGCGATTCGGGGACTCGGACACTCTTAGCTCAGAGGACGAGGGGGAAGCTGGAGCAACGGGGGGCCAACACAAGGCTCCTGCTCTGACAACAGGAGGAGCCACTGGTGTTGGCCTGCGCCCTGTTCTGGGTCGAACTCGGGGGAATCGCTCTCATAAATGGGTGCGGTCTGAGGCTGAACCGGTGCTGCTGAAGCGGCCGTGTCTGAGCAGCCGGCGGCCTCTGCATAGGAAACGTTTTGTGAAATCAGGTCCCGGAGGGGGTCAGCGGACTCAGAAGCAAAAGGAGCGCCTACTACTGCAGAGAAAGAAACGTGAAGTTATTGCACGTAGGAAGTACGATCTATTTCATAGCACCAGTAGTTCCAGCGAAGAGCTGAGTAGTGACTCGTCCTCCCCCTCCTCTACCGAGGCAGAAGATGAGCTGTACGTAGATGTCAGCAGCACCAGCAGCCAGCCCAACAGTGCTACTGTTGCCACAGGTAATTACAAACCATGACTCTATTACAGCTGTATCTTTGTCTTGCATTGTAAGCTCTGTATTGTATCTAACATGTACTGTTTTATCATGTGAGTTAAGGTTATATAGGCTCTATCATATAGTGAAAAGCATTGTAAACCAACAGGGAAAGCTTCTGAAGCATGATACTGTGTCATTGCAGTGTGATCACTATATCACTGCAGACTACAGAGGCCAGAATATGATGAGGCATGTGTGTTTGTTTTTTAGGTTATTAATGGTCATGGTGTTGATCGTGTTTGTATTAAGTATCAGATGTTTTTGTGGTATGTAATAGCTTTTTTAAGTATTACCAGACAACATCAAGATCTATAAATATCAAGAGGAAGACCACAATGTAGACATGTTTATTTGTATGATTGTTTAGTACAGTTAAATAAAAGCAGAGGGTTGCCATCACAGTTGTTAACAGCATGGAGGGAATGATTTCTCCTAAAGCTCGCAGGCACCAAGAGATCTAACGTTGCAGGAAAAGAAAACCCAAACCAGCATGAATTAACATATTTTAATTGAAGTACATTGATGCAGTGTGAATTAATATTCACTGAAAAGCAGAACAGAAAAACAGAAATGGCTGGCGCTGGAGAAGAGGTCAGCATGTGTTTCGTAACTTGCATTGTGAGCTTTTTAATGGTTTTAGTGCGGCGTATTGTTTTAGAATTTAAATGGCCTTATGTATTATCACAATTAACTTAACTCTTTAAACCACAGACTTCCAGTTCCCTTCAGTGAACAGGCAGGAATTAGGCTCCAGCAGCAAGTGTGATGATTATGAGCAGTCTCACTTACTGTGTTTACTGAAGCCGGGTCAAGAGTCTACAGGTATTCATTCCATACCAGATGATTTCTATCCTGGCTCTCAACCAGAGAAAGAGGAAGTAAACAGTGAATACACGCTCACAAATGGCTCTTGCCCTCCATTTCACTTGGCAGCCTATTGTTACTGTAGTGTGTCCCAAGTTGGTGAAAAATGTAATGAACCGCATCATAGCTTTTGATTTCACTTTTCTATAACCATTGTAAATGTTACTTACCTAAGAACATTTTCTGTATGTCTGTGTCATGGCTTGGGCACAGCTGATAAAAGAATAGATATTCCCCTCTGCTTTCAGGGCTCCACACCTGGCAGGCTCTAATGGAAACTGCGGCTCTCTGTACCTGTTGGAACAACAGGTTTATGCAGCTCCTAAATCTAAATCGGAGCTTTCTTCTTTCGTTCCCGGTTAAGTGGCGTAGCCCAGTTTGCATTTGAAGGACACTTTCTATGTTCTGACCTGAAATCTCCAGCATTTACAACAGGATTCAAGATATTCTTTAAAGGAAAAGCCCCACCTCTGCCTTGGTTCATTGTTTTCCCCATGTAGCCATTTATCCGTAGCAATATTTCTGATACTGTGGCCATAAGGGAGAATGGAAAGTTAGTTGTTGTGCCTCTATGGTGGGAGGCAGGAGGGAGAAAACAGACACTGTTGAGGGCCAGGCTTTGCATAGAAACAACAGGTCTCGGAGGGAAAACGAGGCATTTGTTTACAGCAGGGGAAAGCAAGGAGGCAAATGATGAAACCTTCCTTGTAAGTGCTTTGAGTTGGAGCAGGTGTACGATGTAACCATGAAACAGTTTAATCTTACCTCTAACCTGAGGTCAACAGACAATATTAAATGAGAATCAACAGTATTTTTCTAATTCACTTTGAATGCAGGTCACACAGGTTGTTGTTTTAGATTTTACTATATTTTATTACTAACAGATCAAATGGCCACCTTGGTTGGACTTTAGAAAGTTTCCACCTTGCTCTTTTAACATTTTTGTTTCAGTGTTTGTTTTATAGTCATGTTAGGAATGGTAGTAGCAGGTGTTGTTTACCCAACCAAACACTGCACACATCGGTTGCAATTCTCTACAAGTTATAAGTTGTTGTTATAAGGTTGTTGTTTGTGTAACCACACGAAGGCCTCAACAGAGTGTCAGGCAGCTAGACTTGGAGAGGGTGCTAAGCAGCAGTTCCTTGGAGACTATTGGAGCAGAAATCACTATGGACTTCACTAGCACGACAAGCAACTCAGTGATGTGCTCCAAAACACAGTCTACACAACTGCAGAATCAAATAGTTAGTTACTTAAGTTACTTTCTTAATCAGCTTTTTTTGTCTATCTTTTCTTACCCAGCTTTCATAGACGCCAGTGCATTGGATTTTCAGCAGTCGGTTGAATTTAGCAACACGTTTTGCTCATAATCACTAATGAATCTGAACATATACATCTGAATGTTCTGTCCTTTGTGTATGTTGAAATATTTGTATATAGGGTGAAGATTATTGTGGAAGGCTTAAGAATGTGGGAGAAAATGTATAACTTTGACTCATACACCAGATGCGTGAGTCAACAACTCTCACTTACACCAAGAAATTGTGACAATTATTAACAGACACGAGGCTGCGAGCACAAATGAACCTGTGTTGTCTGTGACTAGATGCTGTATATGCTCTTCATTGCCAGTAGAATCTAAAATTGTAAATTTGTGTCTGGGCTCAAATCTTAATAAAGCTGTGAGTTCAGTTATAGAAACACACAACACAGAATCTATTTGGGAAGGCATTTACCCCCATTGCCGTCCCATGGCTGGGGTTCCACTAAGAAGGCTGAGGAGAGAGAATGATGCATTTGTCTCAAAATAGTTTGCCATGACTGGTTGGAGCAGTGCCTGTGATGCACTAGGCTCCTTGTGTGTGTGGTGTGGGTGGCATTAATATTAACATACAGACCCCTAGAGTTGAAATATGGACAGAGATCTTAATTGAGTGCATGTGGTCAATTTAATTTAATATTTGAATATGAAGTATGAATAACATATCATGTTTCATTCTAAAATACGAAGATTGTTTGACGGGATTGATGCAGTCGTAATTATCATACTTTGCTGTTTAAATCATAAAACTGAAATTAACATTTAAAAAACTGTCAATGGTATTTAGTCCAGGTAGAGATGAAGTGATGAAGTGAGACCTCTTGTATAGGGAACCAGTCATAGGGCTGATTTGGGAATGGTGAAGGGAAAAAAGCCAATCCCATTGCAAACAGAGTTGAGTACTGATGACCTACATTTTCTCCTGTTAAAGTGTTAGCCTGATGATACTGGTGTTAGCATGATGAAACTGGAGAAATACTTCTCTGGGCACTTATACAACTAGATCGCTTTTAGGCAAAGCCATTTAAAAAAGAAAGGGAGTATAGGCTTTTTGAAAATAAAAGCAGGGAATGTGTGAAGTACATGCCTATGGTGAATAAGAGAAGATGCATATGAAGACACAACACAAACTTATTTGTTGTTTGTTTGTATTTTAAAAACTACAAGAAAGACACATTTTAAGGTTTATTTGTACTCCTGAAATTATTGACCCAACTTTAATGTGAAAAATCCATTTAACTATTCAAAATTGTATAATCCAAGTGTGTATTTTCTACTCATGTTATTGTAGTGGGATCTTAGCTGTAGTCAGACTATATGGTGTATGTCAGTGCTGTACTAAATTAAGCTGCTGTGCCTAGGTGCTCTGGATGAAGATGTGGTGGTGATTGAGTCAACTCCAGCTCCAGCTCCTGCTGTCCCTGCAAGCGAGGAGATCAATGTCACCTCAACAGACAGTGAGGTGGAGATCGTCACAGTTGGAGATGGTTTCAGGTAGGCACCTCTGGTTTTTTTTTTTTTTTTTTTGTTTTTACACAGCAATGAAATAATGTGCCCGTATGAATGTGTATTTAGAAAAAAAAAAGTTTTTTTTTTCCTTTTTAGTCCTCTTTTTTTATGTGGAAAGAAATTAATCAAAGAATTGGTTGATTAGTAAAGTAATCAAATTAAGCAGGTAATTGATAATCAGAAATTCATAATTTTGAGTAATCATTACAACACATCTCTGACATTTACTGTCAGACTAATGGAACTGCTAATGAGGATCGCAGGTCTCCTCTCAGCATCCCCACCCAACTTATTATTGGAGGTGGGTTGGAGCAATCATTTCCACCAGTTCAGTTTGTTTTTTTCACCCTCAACTACATATGTTATTACTATGTGTGTAGCTGACACCATTTGGGTATGAGGCTCTCTATACATGCTGTTATAAAAACAGCTAATATAGTATCTTGTATAATTTATTTTTTTATATGTTGGTAGTATTTTAACATTTTTTTAGATTACCAGGCCAGCAGGGTAGGCTGAATATATTAATCCTAGGAATAATTTGACTATTATGCAATCACATTGTACATAAAATAATAAGAAAATCCTGTTCAACAATGCAACAAATGCAGGAGCATGAGAGTTACTGTAGGCATAGATGACCTTTTCTAAGTCTGCAGGAATGAAAGCATGATAAAAATAACTTATCTGACCTCTGTGTCAAGCCCTGACAGGTAATCTTATAAAAGATATAAGTAATATAACTAACATAGGACAGGGCCATTTGGCATTCTAGATTGATATTGATTTAGGGGTGTAGTGTTTGAGTTAAAACAATACGCATGTACAGACTAAAAGGTTGAGGACCTAATATTGAACCCTGAGGTACACCACATGTGTTATTAGGACATAGGTATACATCACTCACATTTTTTTTTCCATTCTTTTTTTCAAAAAGCTCTGAAGAGATGGAGTCTCCCACTTATGTCCACAAATAGCCTAATACCTTTTTTATGGTTTTTACTCCTGTCGGACCCCAGAGTAGTTATGTATTTCAGTTGTCCAAACTGGACACCAGATCAGTCAAGGAGTAGTTCATTTAGAGACCTTTAAATCAAATTTTAGTCAGATTAAAAAGAATCTGAAATGTTATTGTTTGTCAGAAACATTCAAAGCAGTTTTGTTTTATCAGTAATCAGGTCTGTTGAGGCCTGGGGCTGAGGACACACTTCTTCTCAATATCTTTTGCATGACTGGTCATGTGATGTTGTTCCCCTTTCATTGAAGCATGAAGAACCCCCTCTCCCTATACTGTTATACTGGTTATGGTATTTTTGTGTTGTTTAGCAAGGTAGGCTGTTGTCTTTTTGTTTTTTTAAATATAAGTAAATAAGTAAAAATGTTTTACTGCTACATTTGGCGGGGTACTATATGTGAACCGTGAGTCTGGACGTTATTCAACAGTTTGGCCTCTCACTAGCAGTGACTGAGTATCACTTCTATAACTGAACACCAGTGTGTTTGTTTTTGTGTTCATGAGCTTGTCCCACTTGTGACTGTGCTCATAAACAGGCGAAAAATGGAAGCAGTGTATGTACTCTAGCAATATTCAGGCAAACCCAACAACGTTTGGAACAAGGGGCGCGTTCGGACAAACTATGAAACCTGTCTTACAATATGTTTTTACTCAAGTTGATTCAAATCACCAGAGAAACAGTTCTCTATGAAGGAGGAATGTGTGTGTGTCTTTATAAATACCATAACTTCCAATATTAAAATAATGTCTTGCTCCTGTCACTGTTGGTTTCCTCAAAGTACCTCACTATAAAAAATGGGAGCTATTCACTTTTTAATCCTTTTGACTCACGGACTGTTTTTTTTTTTCATGATGATACCCCAACAGTGTATTGCACGTAACTACAAATATTCTTATTCTCTTGTTTATTGATAGACACATGGATGCTCAATTGTAAGTTAAATGGCCACCTTAACCAGACCTTAAGACAGTATGCGTTAGTCTGGACATTTAGGAGTAGCCATCATGACAGAAGGAGAAAAAGAAGTAAATGCTTATTGCTAGAAAAGGTACGTATGGTTCTTGGATGAAAGAGCTCAGGGTGGGTGGGGTGCCATGTGGTGAAGCACTGGATTTGCTTTGCTCATGGATTCCATAGTTTATGTTGTCCAGAGAAAGCAGGCTGCATTCCTAGTTGTTTATCGCAGTGAAACCACATCCTTCTGAATGGACCTGCTCAAAGTCTCTGTTTTTTTATTCTTTTTAGAAATGGTACACACAAAGCAAAACGCTTCTGTGGATAAAAGTTTATAATTAGGCTGTCATGGGTGGACAGCTTTAGTTGTAAGGGGGAAAAAAAAAAAGTCACTTTGTGCTGTCGTTTTGTTGTATGCCACTCGCCTATTAAAACCAATGGCTTGGTAATTAACACTAACTGTGACAGTGAAAAAGAAGAAATGCCACAGGAAGAGAAATACATTTGATATTTATTATTTTCAGATAAAATAACCACACAAGTGTTTTTGCATGTTCTGACCCATTTGCTGGAAATCTGTTACACCTTAAATTGCCGCTAAACTCTTTGCAAGACATAACATAGTGTTTTAAATCCATGAAAATTAGTTTTTAGAGGCTTCAAGAAATAAAAAGGATTAATGAGACAATCGTCAATCTTAGAATTGTAACATAATACCGTGTTTCTCAGAGACCTCCTAAATATTTACATTGTGTAAGCAATACATTTACAAAAGATAGCTCCCCATCGTCATTCTCTGCAGCCCACTCCATTTTCCTCACCGCACTGAGAATCTTATTTCCCCGTTCTCATGATATGACTTCCTGTCTCAAACTCCCCTAATTCCTCATGTAGGCGATTATGCAGCTCAATTCACAAACCCCTGCCTCTGTGTTAGCCTCTATGTGTTTGCCTTTTTTCACCTCTCCTTTCCAACAGAGTATTTTTCCTTCTTGTCTACTTTACATTAATTCATCAGTAATATCTGAAAATAGTTCCCAGAAGTGATTGCACCAAGCCTGGAATGCTATGGCTTGTCTAATCTGCCTGTTTTCCCGACTGTCAAAGATGTCCTGGCTCGCTGGAGAATGTGGGGATGAGCTTCCCAGAAGGGGGGATGGGCAGCCGGGGTGCAGGAGGGCGGGGAAAGAGAGGCTAAGAGAATGAGCAATAAAAGCTTTGTTTACACTGCCAGTGGTCTGATTTGTGAATGAAGGTTTGTGTGTAGTTTACGTCAACATGGGCACAATGCATGTGCTTGACGTACAAACACACACACATAATATATCATGACCCAAGCGTGTTTTTTTTTTTTTTTTTTTTTGTACTGTTGTACTGTTGTAGTGTGTCAAGGATAACCCAATAAAGTATTTATTGTTTTTGCTTGTTATACGAAACCATTTTACTTTATCTACACTAAATACAAGAAAAAAAACTCTCATTATAATGCAATGCACAACTGACAACTATCAAGCTACATCCTCCACAATGACCATGAAGTGTGTAAGATGTCAAGGAACCTGTTTGTAATAAATGGGCAAAAAACTCAACTCAGCTCAACACCTTTTTAAAACCGTCTCAACAAAACTGAACATTATAAATTTCATGAATGTAGGATTTGTTTCAGGACTGCTGAATTAGATTACATTACTTTTAGCTAGGTGTACCATATAAACTGGTAACTGAATGTATATTGTCTTGTATGGTTCATCTACACATGTAGCCTCAAATAGGACTACATTAATGAAGTACAGTTACTCCTCTCCTTTGGTGTTTTTCATAGTGTCTAGAGGAGTGTATTTCTGTGACTTTTTGTATACAGGATTTGGTCATTATCCCCTCTTCTCCAGCTTGTACAAAATGTGGAAGTTCAAATACAGTTTTAACCAACAGCAGCACGAGGGGCAATGTGCAAAATGTTACTGAAATCAGAGCAAAGCAACCCTTTTTCCCCAAACCTGCTCTCCTGACATTTGTCAGTGACACGCTGTCAGTGTGGATGGCTTTAATTTAGACTGCTGGCTGGTATTTATTTGTTCGTGTCGCACCACAGTTCGCTCACTTGCGAAGCGGCGCATTAGGAGAACATTCCAGTGTTTTAACAGTGCACTGTGGGGCGTGTTTGGCAGCTGGTTTACCCAGAGTGCAGCGAGTTACAATAAACAAGGATTATGTAGCTGATGTGGATCAATAAAAAATGGCCTTGATCGGTCCCTGCCCTGATTCTGGTTCTGCATTTCGGCTCAGGACACGCATAGTAGTCTGCAGTCACATCTGTGAATGTCTGTAGAGTTTTTCTTACTACAACATGTAATTCCCTTATTATTCCAATTTAGATCCTATCCATGTATTAAAGAGTAATGTTGTGCCTGTGTATGGGATGGTTAAAACAAATGGATATGAAAGTCCCTTCAATCACATGACATCAAATTGACATCCAAATTTAATTTGAATGTATGACAGCACCTGTAAACAAAATGTTGTACTACAGTAAGTCACTTGTATGACTTTCTTTAGATCCTTTATTCATTAGGTTTTATTACCTCTGCTTTATTTATACATTTCTCTTAATTAACAAAACCCCTCAATCGATTAAAGGCTATATATTTATGTTGCTAAGTAAAAGTAAAATTGTGAGACAGTTTTCAAAATTGTGGAAGAAAGAAAGTATATATCCTGTGTCTTTACATGGATAAGGCTTGATAAGACCTTGCCAGGTCTTAAGACCTGACAAGCAAAACGCACTGTAACCTCAAGGGCTTGCATGCAGCTCTGTAATCATAATGGCACATTTTCTTTATAATAGCTGAAGCATCAAGTCGTAAAGTGACATCATTGTGTCCTTTATTGTGTGTCTTTTGTTAGTGTAAAGCTTAACGCCTCACATTGTTTACCACTCTTACACAGTGCTATTCCTGCCCTGTATGATCTCATTCCCTTGTAACTCCCAAACCAGCAGTTTACTCTCTATATTACTGCAGTGCTCAGCCCTCAGCCCTCCTCTGATCCCTGGGGGCATGTGGCTCACATCACGTTGGCTTGGTACAACCTCAGCTTTGCCAAGACACCCATTCCCATAGTGTTCGTGTTTACAATGTACTGTTTTCCTCTCGGCTACCCCCCCACCCCACCCTCAGAGGGTCATGGTGGTAAACAGATATTTACAAAATAATCCCACGTCTACTTAATTAGGAACCCCTCCCTGGTGAGTAGTCCTGCTCCCTTGGATCCACCCAGAGCTGAGGAGCCTGGCCAATTAGACCCCAGCACAACCACCACGCGCCCCCCTCCGCTTACCTCCCTTATCGCTGTGTGTTTTGGGGGTAGTCATAAGTCTGTCTATATCTGTTTGCCTGGATATGAGTTTGCGTTTGCTTTAGTGATTTGTGAAATGTGGAAGTTAATAAGCTTCCTCCTCTATTCCACTTGCATTGTGCGGCGTGTTTAGCAGGAAATTGAATTGGAAGCAAGACAGTATGAGCTAATGGGAATCCCCCTTATCACAAACAGCAAAGAGGAAAGCATTTCCTGCGTTGAAACACATCTGAGGAATGTGATCAAAGCCAAACTCTCTCAGCATTTAGCATTCTGCATAAAAAGAAATATAGATCAATTATTTAACCAGTTCATAACATTACTCACTATTTTTATGGCATGCCCTCTGATTCTTTGAGCCTTTGATCTCTTATATTCACATTCACTCACCAACAACTAAGACACCAGGCCTTTTTGTTTTTTCCACAATTCTCCTGACCTGCCTGTCTGTGGTCTGCAGGAAACCAGTGCAAACACAGAGAGAAAATCATTCCAATAAAGATTTATTGGATCACTTTCTAATGTTTCTGGGATTTAATCCATGAGAATCACTAAGTGAGTCTATGATTTAGTTTGTCACAGCAAAAGCTCCATAGTTACGATGACGTTGTGGTTAACAGGGCAGTGCTTTTGGCTCACTCTGTGTACAGCCTTTCCCCTCTGCTCCTGTGCATGTTTTAAAAGCTCAAAGGGAACAGCGGTGAAATCCCCTAGCCACAAAGCTCCATGGTATCCAGCTTTACGGCACTCCCATACAGTCTCCAGTCTCCTGTCCCCCAGGCTCATTCCTCCTCCCTCTGATCACCTGGCTTTACGGCACCGTGCGGGGAAATGTGGCTATTCCCTGGCCTCTCACTCCAGTCTCAGAGAGCATGGGGTAGAGCGACAGGAGCCTTTGAGAGAGAAAATTAAAAAGAAGAAAAAAGGAAGGGCCGAAGGCTGGGCCAGACAATGGTAGACCATTCAAGCGAGATATAGGAAAAAGGAAAGTGGGAGGAAAGAATGGGAAGATTTAGATGGGAGTGGTGGGGTGGTCATGGATGCAGACCTCTATGATGCCAGTCGCCAGAGAACAAGCTGTCTGTAATTTGCTGTTATGTGACAGTGCTGTCATGACATGGATTCACTGGTTGTGTCGGATCTCATGCCACAGATTGTATACACTAAACAAAGACTGTATAAGTAATCATATAAAGATTGATTGTGTGTTAGTTTAAAAAAAAAAAACTACATCAGGCGTGGTAGTGACACTTTGAATTCAGCGTTCTAGCTCTGTTGCACAAAATCAAGCACTCTCCATAACCTTTCATTATAATTGACATTTATACCTGTCAGACAGATGTAAGTAATTACACAAATGAATGTTGCATCCATTTATACTGAAACCACACTGACATACCCAGATATAAAGTTAGTGACATTGTTAATGTTTGTAGTTACACCGACGCCTTGACCTACAATCACATTTCAAAACTGCATTTAGAGACTTCTGTAAAACTACCATACTCACCAGTTAGCCAGATCAGCTCTAAATGCTTTTGTCAGAGTTTTCTGCTGTTCGTCTCCTCATCCACCTTTGCACTTGCAGCCTTTTGTCAAAGCAGGCCCTGTCCTGGAATGAGCTCGACAGTCTGGCTCGGGCGAAGCAAATGCTCCATTGAGCTGTGAGAATATTCCTGGTGAGACAGGCGGTCCTGTGCTGCAGTTGGCTGTAATAGGTTTTTTTATGTCCGTATGTCTACAGGTCACGCTCAGTGGGTGGTCTTGGCAGGATTTGGGCTAATAATTGCTCCCAGAATCGTCTCCAGGAGCCACGTGGACGTCACAGACTCTCCACCGTCATCCAACCACTGCGTCAGAATGCTGGGGAGGTGGTGGACCTCACTGTGGATGAAGATGGTAAGAATAATGTAGTAAACTTCATCATCACTGTACTTTTTAAACAATCTGTTTAAAGGATAACTGCACATAATTTCAACACAGGTCTCACTTTTCAAGTTATCTGCCACCTCCCGCTTTGGTGACTTGATATCCACCTATGCGGTATAAGGTCGCACAGGCTGTTCTTGTTTTGATATGACAACCTGTCAATTATCCTCATTCTCAGCCACGAAGAGGAGGTTTCTTAAGTGATATTAGCTTTGGAGTCTTACAGTAAAATCCACAACAGTAGTACTATTGTGAGTAAATACATCTTAACAACACATTAATTTCACCAAGCTTGATGTGAACTTCATTCTGGAGTTTTAATAGATCCATTTTCAAGATGTTGCAATGCTTCAACTTATGCCACACACTAAATGTTTTCAAAGAATGTCTTGATTTAGGCTTAATGTAGGAGCTTTATGGGGGACACAAGGAGTAATGAGCTAAAATTGTATTTACCACAGGAATTATCTGTTGTATTCAGTTACTCAACATCTAGAGAAATCCAGTTTACATGTGCTAACAATAGCCTTTGCAAAAAGTATCCATGTACCTGAGTAGCTTGAATCAGCCTGTACAATACAAATGGGTTGTTACTGTGCTTTAGATATGAACTTTTGTGTGTGTATCAATGAACTAGTCAGTGATGAGAATAAAGAGCTTATAGTTCCATATTAACCGTTAACCCACATTAACTTAAAGCAGGACAATAATATTTAACTTTTTTTTCACAATACACAAGTATTTTATTTTTTGTAAAAGCGCACTGCTTTGTAATCTCAGGCATTTGTGTGACTAAAATCCGATGCCAGACTCTTTATTAGCCCACGCCCATGACAGAGAGCAAAATGGT
Organism: Scortum barcoo; assembly: GCA_023238725.1. Classification (NCBI taxonomy): domain Eukaryota; kingdom Metazoa; phylum Chordata; class Actinopteri; order Centrarchiformes; family Terapontidae; genus Scortum; species Scortum barcoo. Next base: position 27,160,211 of record CM041531.1, read on the forward strand.
AAATCACTGAGTATTAGAGTATTTGCATTTCTTAGGAGAAAGAAGGGAAATTAATTTGTGAATATGAAAAGCAGATGGAGTGCATGCACTGGAATGCTAATAAGGTCTGCTCCTCTCCTCGTCTGCTAAGCCTCCACAGGCAAGTACACACATGCTACGGTCCACACCAGGATTATTTTTTTCCAGTCAAAGTGTCAAGTTGGATTTGATGTGGTCACACAAATTGGACAAAATCATCTCTTTCTATCTACAAGTAACAACCCAGATATGCACATAATGTCATATTAAATTCAAAAGGCTTTGTTACAAGTTTATTTGAACTCGAACATAGCATTTTCATTAATAGTAGGATGAATTAGGAAACAAAACACATACAGTCCAAGGTGAAGTAATACCTGTAGCTCCCCCTCCGAGCCCAATTGCTATTAATCTGCCTGATTTTTCTTTCCCCCCATCCCCAGATCTCTCAGTTGTGCCAACAACCTCTGGGAGCGTTCACCCTCAAACAGTCAGGTCATCGTCGTCGTCATCTTCCCATCATGCCTCTACCTCAGAGCTCAATGATGCCCCAGGCCCTTCCACTAGCTGCCCGGGCTCAATACCTGAAAGTATGCACACACAGAGGCCAAGTGGCTCCATTCGCACAGCCACAGAAGGTAAGACGCGACATGGCATGTTGAAACCAGCTGCTGTAGACCATTTTATTTCAGCACTTTGTTCTGAGGCAGCTTCTTTCCCCGCTATTGCTTAAAATGGTTTATTTTGTGCCAAAGGTCATTATAGGTCACCTTTATCTTTCTTTTTGCACATTAAAATCTAACCAGTCTCATCTTATATTTTTCCCAATCATACATCAGAAGACAGCAGACCAGGTTTGTCAGGTACAGCAGGAGAAAACGCAGGCACGGCCATGCCCAGACTTCCATCTTGCTGTCAGCAACACTCCCCGTGTGGAGGGCCCACCCCTGGTCACCTGTCCCTGAGCCACTCCCATTCGAGCTGCCTGCAGGTGTCGTCTTCTCAGCAGCCCAGCGTGTCTCAGCATGGCCACGGTCACAGCAACACTCACCACTTCATCCACCACGTCCATCACCCAGCACCACAACGCCCGGGCACCCTGCCCTTTCAAGAGCCGAGCTGCCCTGTGGAGCGACCCAGTGCTCTGCCCGCACCCTGCGCTGTTGTCAGCAGCAGCAACAATAGTAGTAGCAGCAACACAACCCACTACCATGACCAGGTATGCCCATGCTCTGTTCAAAACCAGCGTACTGTAGTTGTAGATTATTGCAGCTGTTATGGCTGTATTGGCATTCTACTTAAACATGATATTATCAGCCACCAAATGAATGAAATGTCTGAGTTTGTATTAGCGGGGGAAAAGCACCATGCTCCAGTGGAGCTGCTCAGATCAGACCTGGGTTATAATGAGCAGCTTCCATGTCCTCGAACTGAGTCTGAACAGGGCCTTTCTGTAAAAGAAAGGGTTCCTTTTAGATGAAGCTAAATTTCTAAACAAAGGTTAAAGAAATGTTTCTGGGTTACCCTGGTAACCTAAAGGTTAAGGCACATATTTTACATATTTGATATGTCAGTGATGCCCCACATCGATTCCAGCTGGGGGCATTTGTCACATAATATATCACCCTACACACAAAAAAAATGAAAGTAGAATAAATAAAAATTTACATTTAGTCGGGATATTGGGTCATGTCATCCGCGGGTCGGCCTTATTGTCTCAGCACACTGAGTCGGTATTAAGTCATTTTGGTACTTTACATATTGAAAGCACAGCACAACATTACTAAAATCTGTGATGAGTAGTGCTGAGTAATTTTCTTGTGTCTCACATTTAATATGAATACTCTGACAGGATTTCTAACTTATCCCTTTACTTTGTCAAAGCTTACCTACCTACCTACCCCTCGTCTTCGGCCAGTGAAGGTCATGGTCCAATACTTGTCACTACTTAAGATGAGCTCTCTGTCTGTCTTGAAACAGCATTTAGCTACACTGAGGAGAATACTTAAAGGTTCCTCCCATACATTTTTTAAAAACATTTTCAGAAAAAAATAATAGTACAAGGAAAAGAAGATTTAATTGGGTGTTGTATTTGATGTGAACTGTGTAGGACTTGTGTGTGACTGTATTTGAAATAATTTAGTATTCCACAGGAGTGGTGGAGTGGAGTGTGTCCCTCTTCTTTTTTGTAATGTCTCCACTTCCCTTCCACAGCAAACTCTGCCAGTGGACCTGAGCAACAGCAGTGTTCGGAGCAGTGGAAACAGCGGGGCTAGTTTCCATGGCAGCACCTCAGCCTTTGACCCGTGCTGCCCAGGCTCCACCTCGCGGCCCCCTGCTTATGTTTCCCAGGCCACCCCTGGACCCAGTGAGCCAGCTGTGGTGGATTCATTCAGCTCCTCCATGGTGGCACAGCCGCAGCCACAAACGCAACCCCAGCCCTGCAGACATTACATGCACCCCTCCTGTGAGTACAGTGCTATTATTCATTACAACGCATGACCAGCCGCTCTGCTCATGATAGAATGTTTGTGCTTTATGCAAGATTTTGCTGTGTCGAAATAAGATCTTCATCAAAATGGTTTTCTATAATAATTGTCTGTTAAATGCAAAACTAAGGGGTGCCATTATGAAACTAGAACATAAAATGTAAATTTCTCTGATTTTTTTTTTTCCCTCAAAAGAGAACACAGCATAAGTAATGTATAGGACTTTTATATGTAGCTGTAGCAGACCAAAATAATTGCAATTTAATTTCAGTCAGACTTCAAATGTCAGCCACTGCATTTGAAAAATTTGCTGGCCCTGTAGTACTTGTGAAAATTGGCAGACAGCTGCACTCCTAAAACCTAATGCTAATAGTAATTAAACAGAGCCTGATGGTTAATGTGCCAAGTGCTGTGGGAACTGTACCAGGGAGAAGTAGTTAATTGCTCACTTGACTCAGAATAGCTCAGTATGGAGAGTGAAGCTGTGTGGTGATGCTGTAGTAAGAGAGTTAGTTGCTGCTGGTGCTTGCGTTCACTTCTCTTGCTGGCTTCTGTTTCTGTCTTATTACTGTCATTGGACAAGTAGCGGGGAAGCCTTTACCATGAAGAACTAAAATAATGAAAACTAAAACCATGTAGACCTAAAACAGAAATCATAAAACTCATCCAGCTCATAACTGCATGCATTTATGCACATATACTGCTGGAAACATAAATTTCTCTGAGGGAGTTATCCCAAAGGGATCAATAAAGTCAAGTCTAAGTCTATTTATGAGATGGATGACATGCAGTAGTGAACTCAGATTGTTTTGTTTTTGCCATAAAGCTGTCATATTAATAAGAGAAGGATCAACAACAGAAAATGTAGCACATGTTCTGTTACTTGATGAGATGATGTTTGATGTTTGATGTTTGTCTGATGGCATTAAGTATAAATGTAGAACATTTTCACCCATGTTTTGACTGATGCCCTATGTTTTAATATATATGTTTATGTTTAATATAATTTTAACAAAATTACCAACACCAAATACAAATATTAGCAAGTATTAAATGTGTAGCCAAGGCCTGATTTTAGTTTAATCCTCTCTGCCACAGAGCTCCAAAAAATATCACACTCAAACAAAGACAACAAGAGGCAGCTGGGGATCCAAAAATGATTAGAAACACATCACTGAGCCGCATTGTTGTAATAGCTGACATGCTTCTTGATTACAGTGAACATGTTTGTTTTGAGTCAATGTTATATACACCTCCCTACTGCCATAAACACCCTTTAAGCCTTTTTAATATGAAAGTATGTATGTGTGGCCTATTCAGTAAGAAGGAATGGGGTGGGGCTGAGTGCTGAAGACAGGCTGGAAAAGTTGAAAACATGTTGATAGTCAGTGTTAGATTTGGTCTATCCATGGGATTTGATATAATAAAAATAATAAAAATATTGAGTGTCTGCAGTCTTTTTTAGTGTTTTACAAACAGATTTTCTCCTCTTCTCTTACCTTGAACCCAGATGGCCCCCTAGCACGCTCGCTGCATCATCAGCCCTCCTCTGCATGTCCTCATTCCCACGGGAACCCCCAGCTTGCACCGCAGCCCCCTCCACAAAGCGATTATGTCATTCCCCACACCGTCACCTTTCATCCGCCACTGCCGTCCCACCCTTCAGGCCATGCCGTGCCCCCTGCCCCTCCCCCTCCTCTGTCCACCCACCACCTCTCCAGTTCAAGTGCCCCGCTGGCCCAGCACCTGCCTACGGACCACCAGACCCTGCCACACCACATACCGCCACTGGGGGCCTCAGTGCAGAGGCTCCATCCTCAACACGAGATGCTGCAGAGGATGGAGGTCCAGAGGCGCAGGATGATGCAGCATCCCACGTGAGTACCGCCATCGCCTAGCTGGTTTTTCCCCTCATCCTATTCATATTAGTGAGAGGGATAAAACTGTACTTTCCTTTCCCTGCAGGCGAGCACACGAGCGTCCACCACCGCATCCCCACAGAATGCACCCCAACTACGGCCACGGACACCACATCCATGTGCCACAAACTATGTCTTCCCACCCTCGCCAGCCTGAGCAGAGAACAGCATGGTCAGTATCAGAAGCAACAAGGCTTGGCAGGTGGCTGGTTTTAGTCCTGATTTAACCCAAGTTTAATGTCAGCTAATCAAATATTAGACTTTATTAATGCGGCTCTACGGTTCCTCTATGGTGTATGTTCAGATCGAGTAGAGAACATTTGACTTAATGATGCCTGACCACTCGTTTGTCAACAGGGAGCTTGGCATTGAGGCTGGAGTGACCGTGGCACCGTACCCTTCGGGGCACCTGCACTCCCACCTGCCCCACTACCACCCTCCCCCCAGACTGCACCACTTCCCCATCCCCTTCATGGTGAGAGAAATCCTCAGCACACATGCATACATTAGCATAAATGAGAAAGAATCACTTTTATATGAAGCCTGGCTTAGATTAATGGTGTTGGCCCCTTATTTATAACATCAGTTATTTCAAGGATGGTTTGGTGAACCACATGAATAATGCATTAGCAATTAATAGTAGCTCATCAGGCATTTCAAGTGCACACTCAACAAATCCGAAAGCCCTGAGACAGATCCTGCGCAAATATAGTCGACAGTTTCCTGATGTCATTTCTTTTTTTTCCTTCTCCCCTTGGTCACCCTCAAACATCCGAACATTAGTTGTCCTCTTACAGTCAGTTCTCCTCTGTGTCATTCATGCAAGTGCACATGAAATCAAGGCTGCTGTTTTCCAAATGTTTTGAGCACATCCACAGTTCATCACAGCCCACACGCTCAGAATTAGAGGGTAGAGAAGTAGAACAGAGATATGCCAGTGAATTTTGATGAACAGTCTCGGGAGAGTTCATTAGTTTTAATTTGTATCCATCTATGACCTTCATCATTACATTTTTGCCACGTGAACACATTCAGAGGGCTCCCTAATTTGTTCTTCAAATAAATTATCTTCTTAAAACTCAAGTTAACTTTTAATTTCACAACTGCCATCAGCACTTGGTATGGATTACACAGAAATTCATATGAATCAGATTTTGACAAAATGTCAGTTACTCAGGGTATATCACTTTAAACCTAAAGTAGCTATGATATATTTTTCTAATAATATATCAGATGTCAATGTGAAAGGGGTGGTTTCCAGTGATAAACCTACAGAAACTTGTCATCTGATTCTGTAGCTCCCCTCGACTTTACGGAGCATTACGTTTAATTAATTCATTCATTGTTAAGCTGTCCGGCCCACAACTTTCCCCTTTCGGTTCACTCTCACCACTCTCATGGCGTTGTATTTGGGCCACAACAGGAAAACATTTTCAGCAAAAAGGCTCTAAAACCCTACATACACTCCCTGCTTGGACCTAAATTAATCAGGCCAGAAACACAACCCCAAATGAACGATAATGTTTCTCTTACTGCTGGACGTGTAATTAAGCAACTGTCAACAAGTGCTAAGAAATTAACTACATCAACTTAAAAAGTAATATCCTCAAGCAGCCAAAGAAAATGTAATTCACAGAGAAAAGGCATTCCTCTGTTTACGAAACTCATTCAAGGTGTCACGCAAATACATACATGATTGTAATACAGCACAGCTCAAATTCAAATGACTGAGCCAATAATAGCATACTTTATATTGAACACTCAGCATAAGCTTATGACCCTGTCAGATAAGTAAAAAAATGAAAATTATGACACATATAGGAACCCCTTGTTGGCACAAACATTGAATGCATGTTTCCTTACGTCCTTCACAGCACACTGGCATATCTGAAGTGACCTACCCGCACATTCGGTACATCTCATCTAGAATGACTGGCTTTGGAAGAACCTATGAGGTGAGGAGTGTTTGCTTGTGTTATCTTACAGTTTCTCTCACAACTCAGACCAATAAAAGTTTCTTCACTGCCGTTAACCATATGAACTTTAATATTAATTGCTTGACTCATCCCCGCATGACTGATCATACTTCAATAATGAGTTTATTTGCATTCAGAATTCACAGCTGAATATGATGAACACAGCTGTCATAGAAAACAGTGGAGAAATTACAAAGCAGGATGTAAGGTCCTGAGAAAACTCAAGGTCCACTCTGCTCTGCTTTTTGCAGCATCATCTCACGGCCTTCATCAGTGGGCGGAGTTTGCTCAATCTTGTTAAACTTGCTGCCGCTGTAAGTCGGTTGGCAGCACCATTAACCATAGTGTCGGTGGTTTGATCCCGGAGCTCTGGGCAGCATTGACTTTTTCATAAACAAGTCTAACAGACTGAGTCACAGAGTCCAGCCACTAAATTGTTGGGGATTATTGAATGAAAACCCCAGCTTTAGTGAGGAAAAAAAAAGCGCAGAAGCCGAAACCGTCCACCCAGGTGTGCGGCTGTTTCGTGCCAAAATGGGCACGTGTCTGTCATCCTCAGCGGCTTTGTTTGTACTACTTCCCATTCAGGACCTGCTGCATTTAGAGGAAAGATTGGGGACTGTGAACCGAGGAGCCTCTCAGGGAACCATAGAGAGGTGCACTTACCCACACAAGTACAAAAAGGTGAGGATTTGTGAGAGTGTGTGTGTGTGTGTGTGTGTATGTGTGTGTGTGTGTAGCTCTGTATACTATATTGTTGATGGATTTTGTAGACACTGTATATAGTTGTGCATGTCTGTTACAGTTTATTCTGGGACAGAGTGCGCAGTGGTCTTTTGTGCTCATTTCAAACGTTTGATGTTTTGCCAACGCTTAGCAAAATTCTGTAGTGTGTTTTACCAGAGATTGCAGCTGTGAAGATATTGTTGGGGAAAAGTTTCCTTAGAGGTTTCCAAATGTATCTAAATAAGCAATCTAACACCCTGCCACCCAATACAGAAGGTGTTGGAGAGAGACATTGACCAACAGTTAACCCCTGAAGCTTGGGCATCTATTGGGAAAAATATGCACGCAACCCCTGAATCGGTGAGAAATAATGAACAAATCAATTTGGAAACATGTCTCTGCTCACATGTACAGTAGATGTTAGTGTTAGTCTTGGGGGGCCAGGGAATTCGGCTCTAGAATAACTTTGATTTGGATGACTGTGATTTGTTTAGCATAGAGACAACAGATAGAAAGTGTTTTTTTTCCTCTGTTTTCAGGACAAAATGACCATTCTCTCTGTCCCCTAAAGAATTTAATGTTTTATGTTGAAATGTTTGTTCTAAACTTAGTTAATAGACAATAATATATTTATTTATACAAATGTAATATGTATTTGTAATGTTACCGCAGCATTTCAGTTAAGCAGTTTCATTTGTTTAAGTGAGAGTGGATTAATAGGATTATTAACCATGTGTAATGAGTTTGCTGTGGCAGATCAACGCCACATATCAAAAGTCACGTTTCCAAATGTTTCCCACAAACAGAGAAAGCTGCATGGTAAGCAAGACGAGGATGAAGGCGCAGATGAAGACACAGAAGAAAAATGCACCATCTGTCTGTCAATACTGGAGGAGGGGGAGGATGTCAGGTAAATGGATCCCCTCTTGGGTGTTTGCTGCTCTCAGTTTTGAGCCTGCTTGGGGGGCGTGTCTGCGAGCGTGTGAACACAGACATGTGGGGTGCAGGTGTATTTGTTTCCTTTTGCCACAGTCTCTCGAGATGCTTTTTTTTCTCAAAAAACAAACCCAAAGGTATAATAATCAACAGAAAACCCCAGAGTGCCTCAAAATTACCGGCCTCAAGGAGCTCCTTTTTGGCACTCGCTCAGGTTTTTTTTGAAGAGGGTTTTCTGCCCTCTGTTGGAATAAAAGAAAGTAAAGAGGTTCACGTTTGCTTACATAGTGATTTTTATAGTGTGTTTGTAGTTGTTTGTTTGTTTTTTGACATTTTTAACACACTATATGACTTTTTTTCTTTAATGTTGATGGTGTTTTTGGTAAATTCTTCTTTATTCTTTTATTCATCATTTATTGTAAACTTTTTTTTTTTTTATTAACAAATTTCTGATAGAATCAGAAGTTCTTTATACCTTGAGTTTTAAGTATTAATGTTTTTCTAATGGTGAAACCAGCATGGTATCTCTTTGCTAGTGTTGTTTTTTTCCGCTGAAGAAAAATGAAGGAAGTTGTGGGTGGCCCTCTGGAAGGAAAACTTGACTGAGTAACTGTCAGTACTAAATAAAGATCAGAAGACAGGAGTGCATGAAGAATTAATGTGATAATTCAAATTTTATTTGATTATTTATTTATGAAGAGATTAAATGACATTTCTAAAAGATAAAGGTGGAGATATTCTATATTTTGTTGACTACAAATACCATGAAAAGAAAAGAACCAACAATGATAGGCTATCTGTCAGTTTACCCTCCGCATCAAGCCCAAAAAACCCAAAACAAAACAAAAAACAGCAAACAGATACAGAGCAGAGGGAGAGCTGAACCACGCTGCTTCCTGCTCATCACTGAAGAAAGAAAGAAATGTGTTGATTTAGCCACAAATGTGACTTAAAGACTCTCAAAATGTAGTTTTTCTACACTTCATATCTCTCTCCTCTGTGTTTCTGCCCGCCAGGCGCCTACCGTGTATGCACCTCTTCCATCAGCTGTGTGTGGATCAGTGGCTCCTCACCAATAAGAAGTGCCCCATCTGCAGAGTGGACATTGAGGCGCAGTTGTCTGCCGAGAGTTGATGCTGTTTATTTGTTTTTTTGTTTTTTTGTTTGTTTTTTTTCTAACACCCCTTTTGTTGAAAATTTATTTTGAGATCATATTAATTTTCTCTTCAGTACTGCAGTCAACCAAAGATGGCATGAATTACCTGCGCAGCTCTACTACGAGAAAAAAAAAAAAATTAAATTAAAAAAAAACATGACAAAAAAGCATTGAGCCTAGAGTGCCAGCTATCACATATTACTACAGCTAGAAATCTCCATTAAGTGTTTAAGATTTTATTGTATTTATTTATAAAGCTTTTATGTAGCTTTTGATTGTTTCCTCAAGTGTCATTTTTCTTTTTTTTTCTTCTTTTTTTTTTTTGTTTCGTTTCTGCATGTTTCCTTGCAATGCATTTCTTTGCACATTTAACGTGGGCTTAACATGGCCTAACAACTTGCAGGTGAGGATAGCTGCTCTAGTAAAGATGCATTTCTGTAAACCTAATGCCTTGCTTTACTAGAATAGAATGTCAGCCTCCAGTTTAAAAAAAGAAACAAAACAAAACATTGCAGGATTCATTTTACCAATCATTGTATTGATTAGTTTATGTTTAGAAGATGTGGATTGTTAGTGAAAGATGTTTTTTAAGTAAATCAAGACATTCCTAACTAGGGAAATATGTTAACAGATCAGCTGCTGTATTAGTGCACACCCAGTATTTCTAGAGTGGAAATAAACTCCAATGTTCACCTCACTCCCAGAATATGCACATGCTTGGCTACGATTACACCTCCCCCCTTTCCGGGCACCTCCATTTGACTAAAACCACCGTTATCACCGACATCTGATGTATTTTAGAGGACAAGAAAAAGAATGTCCTGTCCCTCTCTTGACTGTTCTTTCTAAAGCGAGTGATTGTTGGGATCTGCTGTGAAGCTTTTCTTCGTTCTGTTGCCGACGGGCCCGTGCTGGTTAACTCGGTTTCTGTAAGATGATCTCAGGTCTATGTGTGTGTAAGAAATTTCACATGAGCCTGCGACTTGGGATCATTTTGTCAATTTGATACTGGCAGTGGCGTTGACTTTAATTTCCTGTGTGTGTAAAAGTGTGTGCTGCAGCGTGCATGCGTGTGTGTTCAGAGGGAAATACACAGCTCAATTTGAGATAAATATTTACGGTTTGTTCTCACACTTCTCAACCATTTTATCCACCCTCCCTTTTGTCTCTCTGTAGTTTGAGCAGCAGCGTTCATTTTGGCTGCTGGAGAAAGAAAGAAAAAACACTAATACTGTTGACTAACTCACTCGCATAGACTTGCACAAGAGAGAAAAAGGTAGGAGAGTAGTAGTGAATATGACAGTGCACTGAGGCCATGTATTTCCACTCTGATGAATATTAAAAAAGGAAAAAAAAACGATATTTTGAATGGAGTGTTGAAATGCAGTACTTAAAGCAGGTATCCATGCATTCATTGACTTAAAGGCACCAGGATCATATTCTGTGGGATTTATATTAGTTTTAAAAAATAATATTAATAAACTTGGATAACTCTTAATCGAGTCTTTTCCTTGGTGTCCTCCTATGTTCGAGTAAATGTTGGATTGTTGATGAAACTGAGCTGTTGTCTGTCCTACATTATGAATCAATTCAAGAACTGTAGAGTTTAAAGGTATTAGTCTCATCTTTAAAACTTGTTCAGATCACTACTGTAAGTGCTGTCATCAGATGCTGCCTGTATTAAAAGCAATTACAGTTTTAAGAGTTCCCCTTAGTGGAAAGAGCTGTTACCAGAAAAATAATTCATGAAAAGTCATTCATGATTTTTCTGGGATATATTTAACATACAGTATTTTTTAATGTTACATCATTTCAGTTCTCATTTCCACATACTTCCACACACACACACACACACACATATATAATTTTATTTTAGGATTATTAATTAAGCAGCAACATTTAATATATTAAAGCAGCATAAGAGTTATATTGACAAAAGCAGATATATAAATAGGTAAAATCCTCATTTTTCACAATTTTTTTTATTGTTAATTCTAAAAAAATGTAATTTATGATAAAGAGTATGTAAGTTGATGTGTATTTTATGGCACTTTGCAGCATGTGAAAATGTCATCGTGAGCATCCACACTCTAGACCAGCGTCTCTGGCTAAAAACGAAGCAGTGCCTTCTCGCCAACTTTCACCCAGGTTACCTCCCTCTGACAGCTGTGAGCAGTTCAGCCAAAGAAGGATTGTCTTTCATTGTTATTTGAATTAGAGTCATGATGAAGTAACTTGACTACGTAATTTACACAAGAAAACGCAAAGCTTAGAGAATAAAGCATACCTTTGTGTAGAAGATTTTTTTTCTGCACTCATTTTATGCTGAACATCTTGGGGCTTGTCCTGTGGGGGGTCACATGCAACAGGAACCCCTGCCTTACAATAAATACTGAGGATATGCACATTTTAATATAAAGAGTATACATGTCCAATCCCAGCTATCTCCTGATTAAGGACAGTTTTCTCCCAAATTCTCCCTAAAAGTAAATTTTCTGGTTTCCCCATAACAACTCAAAATGTTAAGCAAATAAGAAAAACACTTTTTTTTGTTTAAATAAAGTACTCGGTTAAATCCAAACAGCAGATCTGTGTACATAGAAAACCTGTATTTTAAGACAGGTGTAAGGGAGGATCTTGTATAAATACTTAACCTAAATCAACGTCATTAAATGTTATTATTAAATGTTCTTCACGGTCCAGGCTGATGTTTAAAGAGGAAACAAAGTATAGAGGTTTTAGCGTGATACATATGGATGTCTGTAGATGATTAGCCTGATATAAATAAAACCTGAAGTTTAAAGCATCAGTCAAAACACAAGTGCAGTACCTACTGCAGCCACAGAGGGGACATACAACCAGCAAGAACGTCTCAATAGAGCACAAAACAGAAGTAAGAGCAGAGGAGCTGAAACAAATCAAGTCTTTGTGCAAGATGTTACAATGACTGAACTATAAAGGGAAACTCTTGTTGAGTTCACTCGATCCATGATACAGACAGCCTTTAGGAGCACATTGTGTTGTTTATTCTGACAATGTAACAAGTAAAACAGAGATAGATAGAGGGGAGATGTTAAGAGACTGGATAATGTGAGCTAAAGGATTGTAGGTCTGTGTGTTATAACATGGTGTTTGTTTTTTTTTTTATGTGGAAATGACAGAGAAAGGAACCCCATTGTAGTAAGAACCTGCTCATTTGTATCAAAGATAAGTTACCTGCATCCATGCAAGGTTTCTCTGAAGGTAAAATGTTGCTTGAAATGTGCATTTTACAGCAGATTTTTTAAATCTTTTCATACAAGAAAAAGCACAGGTGCTAATAATGACATTAACAATGGCTCTGTAAGTGTCCTAAAAGTCCTGTTGGGTTCATTGGAAATAAAACACCTTTAACACCTTGTTGAAATGTGTCACATAAAGCTGGATAAAGTGGGTGGATTCTGTCCTGATTTTTCAGAGAAACAAAGTTCTATGAGACAGTGGGCGAGGACAGTTCCTACAATGTACTGTTAAGACACTCACGTCATGTCCTCAGTATTTTTATCTCATCTAAAGTGTTTCTTTTAGACTCAATGTTCTTAAGTTTGACATTTTTAGTTCCAAACAAATGATGAATTGCAGACCCTTACAAAAAGGTTTCTCAGACACATCATGGAGGGAAACTGGTAACACTTTCTATGAAGACCACACCACAGTGCATTATGATGCATCCATACCGAATTAAAATGTACTCATATTACTCTGTGACTACACTAATAAATACGTAATGCTTTCTGATGCACTGTATCAACAATCATAAAGCATTATATATGTGACTTATGAATTATTTAAAACCGGTCAAGTGTCTTATGAACACCCTTGACCGGTTTTAAACTAAAGGTTGACTGATGGGGCTTATATAATACATTCTGACTATCTATACACATCTACACACAGCTCAACAATTAACTGTGGTGAGAACCAATAATATGCTATAATAGTCCCTGCAGTATCATAAGTTATCATTCCATGTTTTAAGTAAAGTGAAGTACATACTGATGTTTCTATAATAATGCAAGCTTCATCATGACGTTTCATTGTTGTTGGTAAGTAAAGTGTGTTGCATTTTCACGCATTTAAAAGAACCTATGCTGCATCATAAGTGACTGGTGTGGTGCTTGTTTGGAACGACTGAATGATTGCGTGGCCTCTTGTACTGCGATTATAGCAAACTATGAGTCCTTACTACAGGGGATTGTTGTGATATGTATAGAATATATATAGTCAGTTAATCTCTAGTTTATAACTAGTCAAGAGCATCACTTGAACTTATACTTAATTATCACATCTATAATGTTTGATGACTGTTGATATAGTGGATCATTAAGCGTGTGTTTTGAATGTAGTCATAAAGCATTGTAATTGACTGTGAATGCCCTTGTAATGCACTACAGATGTGATCTTAGAAAATGTAATCAGCTAACTCATTGCTCCTGAAAAAAAAAAAAAAAACACCTAATATTATATACTCTCACTGTTAAATGTATCGGACAAATAACTAAATTGCTCAATAGTAATTTAGCAATTTAGCAATATCAAAAAATGACAGACTATTCAGTGGAGTTTAGTCAAATGTGTCTGTTGGAGTAACTTGAACCGATGATCTCAGTGTTTGCAACATCTTTGACTGCAGCCTAGGCGGCACGTGAATATAGTAATAAACAAAAACATCAGATTGATCATTGTTCATTTAATGGGTCCTCTGATAATAAAACAAAAGAAAGCAGTTAAATATACAACATTACATGCTTTATTAAAATCTACTGTTTTGTATTGCACAAGGATGTTTGCAACCATCCAAGATCAAACTATATGTGATGATGCAGAGGATCTATGACCAAAGTCCCAGCAGTTGTCACTGACTAGAATAATGTGGTTATTCGATAAAAAAGAAAAGAAAAGAAAACCAAAAAAAAAAAAAAAACAAATTAGGATTAGGAATGTGTAAGTAATGCAACAGCAGTGCAAAAGGTGTGCAGAAACAGTTGGGCAGAAGCAAAAGGAACTCTCTGTAGTGCCATGGGGGGAAAAAAAGTCAACAAATTTCTTTCACCTACAACAACTTTTGCACCTGACAAAACAAAAATCCATTCACCTAGGTCTGTGAGAACCGTCACTAACTATGTGTAGCCAAACTGGAAATAAAGCAGCCCTGTGAGTATCAAAATCAGAGAGAATAACAGAATACTAAGATCCTTCAGAGATAATACAAAACAATTAATTTAAATCCTAACCAACAACAGGCGTACTCCTAAATATGAACACATATACAGAATCAGATCTAAAAAGCCTGTTTTATCATTTATCATTTATCATTTCATGTAAACAAATCATCCTTCTCAGTAACGCGGCTTATTGCTAGCTTGGCAACCTGTCTTTCATAGACGTGACTTACTGGCTGTGGCATGAACGAGTGATGACGTCTGTGTCCAAGGTAGTACCTGTACCAATAAAGTGCTAATACACCACAGACAGCATGCTCAGGTTACAGTATACATGGCCTCTACTGGAAAATATACTGGTGTGATAGAAAAACTAAAAATAACAACAACAACACAAAAAAAATAAAGATGAAGGTGATTCCAGGTGTTTCACCGTTTGACCGCACTGTGGTTTTTTTTGCACGTGTGGAACAGAGCTGTTAAAATTGATATTGCTTTGGTATTTAAAATCATTTAAAAAAATCACAGTGTGATGATTTACAGGGACGCCGTTTCCTGTAAGTAGTTTACAGTTTTGCACCAAAATAAATAATCCTGGCAAAGCGGCAGTCCCTTTCGGTTCTGATACCGAGACAGCCGCCTCCGTTTCGGCAACCGAACCCTAACCTAAGAACGACGTGTTGAGAGTAAAAATCACAGCCTGGTCCCACAGATTAAGCATTACTTCATTCCAGCGTTTCAAAGTGTTTGAGCTCAAATCCTCAGCAAGATATAAATGACAGTAAGGAGAACACAGAAAGCTATAAATACAATAAATAGTTTTGTTCAGTACTCAAAGGGACTGTGGAGGAAAACAGGCCCCGGGGTCAAACAGTCTTCTCGTCTATAAAGCGGAGCCTCATTTCAAGCCTGACGGTTTTTTGGTCTTGGCCGTGGAGCCGAGAGTTACATTCGTTTACTACGAAGGCAGTAGTGGAGGAAGTGCGAGTTTTCTCTCCTTGGGGCCTCACAGTGTCTCTCTCTCTGATTGTGAGCCTCATCCCCGTCCACTAAGAGACGTCTGGCAGGGACGCAGCAGGCTCTCCTCTTCGCGCTGTAAACCGGCAGCTCCTAGATCTTGGTGACGTAGTTGTTGGGGAAAAGTCCCTGCTTTCCACGAAGTCGTCCTGTCCACCACCCGGATGCATCTAACCCGAGAGAAACACCCAAATTAGTGTCTTATTTTAAGCTGACATCTGACTGTGATCTTTCTCAGCGCATTACGATACCATGAAAAGGATGAAAAGCATGCTTACCCTCTTTGATGATGTCGATAACGTCGTCAGCATTGAAGCTGAGCTCGTCCGTGTCCTGAGCGTCGTAGGCGTACAAAGCTTTGCACTGGGGCACCTGGGGTTTGGGTTTGGGTGCAGGTTTGGGGCGTCCTCCTCCCGGCGGAGGCCTGGTGGCTGAAGGTCTGTGGGCCCTGAGATATTCAAAGAAAAAAAAAAAGAAAGAGGGAAACCACACCACTGTCAGCATGTGCAGGAGGGTGCTACGGCGAATATAAAGTATAAAATTCAGTTGACTGGGCTGCATTGGCTGTGAAGTTAAGTCAGAAGAAGCTGTTTGAAGGTGAGGTGCTTTTTATGGGATTACCCTTTAACAAGGTGCATCCCAAAAATGTGTGTGCGACCATGATCACCATCTTGTTATATGAAAATCTTCTTACTTCAGTTTGACAATTTAGATTTTTGAACAAATGCAACATTGTGATGTGATGTGTGAACATAAAAACAATACTTTTTTTTTTTTTTTTCATTTTCCCCTGACAGTGACTGTAACTCCTCCTGGATAAACAAATATCAGGTAACTACCGCTTCCTTAGTCTGTTGAACAAAACACGGTTGTTCACAAAACAGCCACAAGATGGTGATTGAGTACGCATTTTAACGTTCACAGATGAACCCAGACTTAAAAATGTGTGTCAATTTCATGAAGCCTTTCAGAGCAGAGAGTGTTGATCCAGCGTCAGTGGTACCTTTAAGAACTCAGATTATTAGTATTATTTACTGGTATTTATTCACCTGGAAAACCATGTATGCTTGACTAACTGAGGATCAAATAACCCAGATTAGTTTAAGTGGCACCACCTCAGTCAGTAAGCAGACAATGGAATAGTTAATCTATAGATCTGCAACATGTGCATTTACTGAGTGAAAACGTTTATATCACTCTCAGTCCGTCTACATGAAAGCAAATTTATGCTCAACGTTCATCTCTTAAATAAAACAGATCCCTGATTCAGAGAGAGGAGGTGCACAGCAGGAATTCTTTCACTACAAAAACTAAAGGATCTTTCATTACACAGATGAAGAATTGGTCATATTAAGATGTTTTTTTTTTAAAGAATTCCCATTTGATACCAAAGAAACTGAGCAGCAGCAGAGTGAAAATATTAGTTGCAGGCTACAGTCGGGCTCCCTGAGTGAACTTAAAACGTCTCCTCTCGTGGCAGTGTACGAGAGGAGAAGCATCAACATGTCCTGCTGCTGAAAGCTTTTCTAGTCCTGAACCACCACCCAAAACACTGCAAACGCTCCAACTCACATTCCTCCATTTGAAGTCGGCGGTCTGTCTCCATTACTATAAAAGAATAAATTGTCCAAATTATGGCAAATTACAGAAGCAGTGTGTGTGTTAGTGTGTGTCTATGGTACCTGCGGGCATATAAAGACATGGTAATTGTGCACGTGACATGAGACACTGTCGTAGTGTATGCTTTAACTGCACAAAGTAGAAATAAGAAAATCTATCAAATACAAATGATCTTATGTGTGTTAATACATTTATTTATACAGAGTAGATTCAATAACGCAAGTGCCACATGGAAAGTGTGAACTAAGCTGATCACATTTAAAAACACTGCAGGTTGAAACACATTAGGCTGAATGATAATTTGCAGCATACGTCAGCTTTCAAAGTGGTCTGGCACTCAGTCCATTAATATGTGACTCATACTTATCAGATCCACTGTAATGGAAAGAGGATAATCAACACTTTTCAATATGCATGTTCAAACTATGAAACGAGATATGAAAATACACAGACTTTCATGGGGAATTGTTACAGGAAGCTAACTATGAGAAATGGCAGATCTATAAAGTATGAAGGGATGACAACTACATCCATTTTAATAAAGATCCATCTTTTTAAAGTAGCAGTGACGTCCTTTTTCCCTACAAGTTCGGTGCATGTGTGTTATTTTGTCTACCCCGTGTAAGGTTTGTGTGTTTATTGTGTTTCATGCCAGTTGCTCACCCCGCGGCTCCTTGTTCAGGCACTCTGAGGCAGTCCAGGTTGGGCTGTGGCCGGCTGCCGCCTCGCTCCTTCAGCTGGTTGATGTTGCTGGGCAGGAAGGGACGCGTAGCATTTCCTGATGAGGGATGCCGCTGGCTGTGATGCTGCGAGTTCCTCTGATTGGCTGCATGGTTGGTGTTTTTAAGGCCTCCGTTCTGGTGAGCAACTGCAAAACAATATAAATAAATCAAATAAAGATAAGACGGGCTCTGCTGTGTTTCGGCCTGTTCAAATCTGTGAGGTGGTTGATGTGAACGCAGTACCTGGAGGTCCCGGTGCAGCCCGTGAGGGGATGTTGTGGTGAGTTCGGGACATATTGGAGCGACTCTGAGTGAAGCTCTTCCTGGTGGGGCCTGAGGATGAGATTTTGAGCAATTTAGAATAACGCAACACATGGATTAAAGAGGAAAATAAATACAGTCCTAGCTGAAAGAAACAAAGAGGAGAAGGGATGAAGCGATCGCAGAGCTGTATCTGAAGTATGTGTGCTTCAGTGATGGGACCAATTTGTGAGTCCAATTTCTTTGTGAGATTTCTTCAGTCCATTGTTGTCGTATTCCTGGCCCTGCTTCGTCGTGTGATTAAAGTCAGGTGTGTGCTGTCTCAGGTCATAGCAGGAGCAGGTTACTTCTGTACTTTGGCTCAGTAAATACTCACGTGTGTTCTTGGGCAGCCCGGGGCCGACGCTGACCTGCAGGGATTTGCTTGAGGGCTTCAGCACAGGCATGTCTCCCTGACCCTGGACAAACATGACCTGCCGGGAGCCGCCGCCACTCAAGAAGCCCCAGTTCTCCTTCTTCAACTTCATCTCCAGTCTGAGGGACAAAAAATAAAGGTTTGTTGAGCTCAAGCCAAAGTTACATTCTCTTTAAATGGTCACTGAGACTTGTTTAGGACATTATTTTGAAAAGTCTGATAGATGTTTTTGAAAAGTTGACTTATTAACAGTGAGGGTTCTGTATTAGTCTGATTTAGTGTCTGTTTGAGCTGCTGAATCTATTATTCACCTTTTATCCATTAACTATCAATAATAGATTTTAAAAGGAGTGAATTAAGCACACACATAGAAAAAGTTTAGTTACTGACTGTGGTCGATTTGTGATTTATTGTTAAAGCTTCCACTCTGGCTGTGTATTTTTCTTGTGTGTATTTACTTACGTGTTACTAAACTTGAGTGGTAGCTTCCTCTGGGTTTTCTCCTCAAACCTGCGGGCCAGTAAGCTGATGAACTCCGTCTTAAAGACACACTCCAGCAGGCTGTCGTACTCCTGCTCATGCAGGATCATGAAATCGTCCTGCATCGTGCTGTAAACAACATTAACATGACAGTTAATGAGACACAAAATTTTAAATCCTCATATTGGCTGTGACATAAAACAGATCCTGCCGATAGAAAATAAATTCAGAGGAATGTCCTTTTTTTTTTTTGTAAAGACACTGTTCTGCTTTGATGGAAGTCAAGATGGAGAGTCAGACTCATCTTTCACATTTGCATAGAAACAGAGGGGGCCTCACAAAGCAGCTCACATCTGAAGAGGGAAGACAGCTTGTGCCCCTAACCCACACAAGGATACTTTGTTCCTCCCAGTGAAGTTTTTCTCTGATGAGCTTTTTACAACTCCTGCCTTCGTTCGTTGCACCACCTGGTCCGTATTACCCCACTGAGTCAAAAGCCACATGCTCGCGCTGACAGCTCTGCGATTTCTACCTCTAAAACAAGTTATACGGCGTCAACAAAGGCCACATGAGCCTTTCAGTCCCTTTTTTTTCTTCTTTGTAGTAAATTAGTCGGACGTTCTTTCATCAGAATGTTTTTCGACAGCAACATTTCTGAGACAGACACACGGACATGTATACAAGAGGTGGGTTTAATATACTCCACGTTTTCAGTGTCTCTTGTGTGACATTTACAGGAACATGGGAACTTGTGTGATTGGAAATCCAGGCTGCGGCTTTGAAGTAGATTCATGACTTTCTGCAGCGCAGTGTCTACAGATTATGTGGCGGACCCTGCATAACAATCGGCCTCTGCTGCACGCCGAGCAGTCACTGTCTTGTTTTGGAAACAACTCATTAGCTACTGGTATCTTTCTGCACTGTACAAAAGGATTTTCTTCTTAACGTGCTCACAGCACACATGTGCCCTGTGTATGTGGTGAAAACACTCAACATTCAAAGGCAGCATGACTGTGTTGATTTTTTTGTGTCGTCAGCGGCACCCATAATGCTACTGGGGAGCTCTGGGTTCATGGTGAGGACTGTGTGAATCTTTAAAATAAAAAATATTAATAAAACAGTTACACCAGTGTATATGTAGCGAGGTAATGGATGTCATGGTATGTGAACACTGTTTAGGATTTGATTTGATTATATGATAATACATACATGTTTTACTGGTTTGTTTGCAATATGACCTTTCAATCAGGAAACTTTAGTCCAGGTTTTATCCATGTGGTGTAAAAAATGATCCGCATTCACGTAAATTGATGATCGTCAACTGAGCTGCAAAAATTCCCCAAATAAAAAAAACCTAAAATACATATTTAAAAAAATTATTTTCATTGATTAAAAATAAGTGCAGCCAGAATCAAATTTAGTGGAGCACTGAATTCGTTTACATGGATGGTTTTTGTTTGGAACATGTGACGGTCTTAAATGCTTGAACAGTATGAGAACCATGTGACCAAAAATAAATGGACTCCTGTGCCTGCTTGAACTACTGGAAGCCTCCATTAAAACCACCTGAAGGAATAAAAGACTAAAATTTTGTTTAGAGCAAAGTAACTGAAAGCACCGGTGAAGACAGTTGTACAAACCCGTAGTCCCACTGTATCCAGGGAGCGGAGGTTCATATCGGATACAGATGTTACAATGCTTGAAACATTATGACCCAGTTTGTCCCAGATTTGAGGGAATAAGTGCTGAAAGGCAGGAACTGTGTTGTACCTGAGAGACACTACCAAGATCTTCTCCACGTCAATCCGCCTCTTCAGCACCTCCGTCACCTGCCCTTTATCTGGTCCCTGTTTCACCTTTTCTCTTCCAATCAGGTACACAGATTTTGGGGTCAGGATCAAGTCCCTCTTAATCCCCTAAACACGGCAGAACAAAACAACAGAGGGAATGTTAATTATGAATGTCTTAATCGGCTGTGCAGCAGCAGAAACAGACAGAAGCAGACCGACCTTGAAGCGGCGGTCGTATTTCGTGACTTTGTCTGCGAAGTCGATCTTTTCTCTCTTGCCCAGGAACTGTCGCAGCTCGGGCCTGTCGTCCATGCCCAGGTAGTCGCCTACAAAGTTTCTGTTGAGGCTGTGTCGCCGCCTCTCCTTCCGGTTCAACAGCAGGTCAGACGCTGGATGAACCCAGAGAGAGAGAGAGAGAGTGAGAGAGACGGAGACAGAAGCAGATGGACGGACACATGAAGCTGCAAGATGTTACTTCACTCACCCTCTTCCCTCATCTGGACATATTTCTTGCGGGCCACGTACTTCCTCCAGGCTTTCTGGATGGTCCTGGCGTAGCCGTCGAACTTGCGCTCCCTCGTCTCCTCCAGCAGAAAGAGCTGTGAAAGCAAAAAAGAGAGGAGGCGCGGCACAGAGTAAGAGACTGGCATACCTCAGTGCACAAACCCCAAACACACCCGAATGCACTGAATGGAAGGAATGACTGCACAGACATACTGAACATGCCTGCGTATAGTTGAATACACAAAGCCAGTTCATAACTTTCATTGCTTTTCAGTGTGAGAATGAAGGTTTAACTCCTAACTACTGGACAGTATCCTACAGTAGGAACAACACTTTGGTTGGACACACATTATTTGTTATACCTTATTCTATTGTATATTTCATGACAAAATGTAGTGTTATTATTGTTTAAGGATGCCTTCACACGTTTTCAAAACAACAACAGTCAGGTTCCCACATGAAAAGTGAAACATTTTGTACTTGCAGTAATGATTCCCTCTGTTTATACTCGGACGTTATGAGATCCTTTTTAATGCATTTCTAATGGAAGTGATGTGGGACAAAATCCACTATGTTCATTCTGTGCAAAAATATATTCCAGTTTATCTGAAGCTGATGTGAAGCTTCAACGTTCTGAATTAGACAAATCAAGCATCTTTCTTTAAGTTACAGTCCTTTTACTATGAATTTCTCTTCTTGTGTTAAAATCCCTCCACTGCAGCTCAGCAAGGAAAGAGGGCATTTTGTACTAAAAAGACTGTAACTTTTGAGGATATCCAGTTTGTTTGATTAAGGCAAGACTGCTGAAACTGCTGGAGTAGATTAAGAATATCTTCTTACGTTCTTCTTATATTCTTCTATTTGTCAATTTGAACAGAAGGAATAAAGGAAATATCTGAACTGTTTTAAAAAAGAAAAAGTGAACATATCCTTTAATGCATGTTGATTTATTGATACTTTGTATCGGGTTCACTGTTCAAATATTTGATTTGTTTATTTTAGGTTTATTCATACTTTTTGTCCTGAGTAATATTTATCCACACATTGTTCTGTATAATTAATACAACGTTTGCCAATGTACATATAAAACTATATTATTTTACTCTTTGGCCATTAAGTCATTTCTCAACTTCCTGCACAAGGAGCTGACTGCGCCAACAGACCACCAGGCTATGTCATTTCCTGTTGGGCCTCTAGACACGCAATCACACTCTCTGCCCTCTGCCTCCCAGACTAAACATCCTGCCCACTGCTGCAACAGGCCTGGCATCAACACTGTCGGCCCGCAATGGGACGGGAACAAACCACAAACAGCACCGACACACAACAGATCAAACTTCAGCCACGAAAGCAGTGAGGAAAGAAGTGGTTGAGTCATTGACTGAGACAGTGGCACCACATAATCACTTAGGCCTCAGTGCTTGTCACCGGAAGAGTGATTAAACTTCCGAGCTGACAAATCCAACAACAAGAAGTGTTTTTGTTCATGTTACTCAACATCAACATTTCAAACTTCCAGATATCTTTATGACACAAACATCATTATAAGGACTGCAACTAACAACCATTATTTATATATATATTTTCTATATATATATATATATATATATATATATATATATATATATATATATATATATATATATATATATATATATATATATATATATATATATATATATATATATATATATATACCCATTTATTATTAACAGTTTGTATACTGCTTACAGATGCTAAGTAAGTGTTACCATTTTTCTGTGTCATCTGTCTATTATCTATTGTTCTGACCAACAAACCAAAACACAAAAAAATGTATGACACCAAAACTGAAATAAACAAACAACAACAACAACAAAAAAATCATCAGAATTGTTGCTGTTTTTTATCTGGTGATCCACTAATTGGAAAAAAAAAAAAAAAACACCCTTTATTACAATCATAATTTTGACAAACACACACACACACACACACACACACAGAGCATCAGTGCAGCACTTGTAAGACCTCTGACAGACAGTGAGCCACCTTTCATCCATCACCACTTTGGGGGAGAAACTCTTCTCCCAACACCTGGCTCGGCGTAAAACAAACTTCACTTATTACATCCAACAGAAGAAAGCGCCTCAGTCATACGATTAATTAGCCGGTGTCAGTGTCTTATCAGACAGAGAGGCTTGTTTGGAGAAGGCTGGCAGCTCATTTCAGCAGTCCGCCCTGTGTGATATTTGCGTTTCATAAGCACACCTCAATGACTTGGACTTAAAGTCTGGCAGTGTGGGGGATGGGGGCCCTTGGCAGACACGGCTGCAATGAATAAGTAAAGGCATTCAGGATCAGCTGTGACGCCTGAATCAAAACTAAGATGTCTGTGTATTAGCTCCCAAACACACCTCTGTGTGTGTGCATTTGCATGCTCGTTCGTGCGCGTAGTGTACAAATGTTAATAAGTGAGAGCGTGGGCTTCACACAAGTGCTACTTTCATAGGAATCATGAAAAAAAAAGTAGTTTTGGTGGAAAAAGACAAGCCTTTACGATGTCCCCCCCAAACTCTGCAACCACAGCCTGTGCTTGCTTGTGTTTTAGTTCCAGAGCGGTGTTGACTCAGTGCTGACGTGGTACAAGGGTCGGGTTCAATCTCCTCCCCTACAACAGGGTTTCGAGCATGATTTGGGACACTAGTGCCCTTTTATGGTGTTTAGTGTAATAATGGTGAGTTCAGTTTTTTGCCTGCTAACAAAAAGGCTTTTTTGCAGACCAGCAGACGTCCTGACGTGTGATTTGAGCTCTACGTCTGGACAAGCATAATATGTGCAAAGTTTTGCTTTGTGACACATTAGCTTTCTTTGAGATGAGGTATTATAAAGGGCAGAGACTAAGCAAAAGCACAGGGTGTGACAGTCTGAGGGCGAGGTGGATGTCAAACGTACCGACTCAGGGGCTTTAATGAAGATCTTGCTGCGTCCGAGCTGGAACTGATCCTGGTCCATGTTGACAGACCGTAAGAGATGAAGGACCGCCTTGTTTCTCGTCTCCTTGCCACGTTGGCCAGGACTCTTTGGTCAGGATGGCGTATCTGAGGACCACAAAGTTTAGTGACGATAAAGCATTTCACACATAAAAAGGATGATCTTAAGCTTTAATGTTGATGTTGTACCAATCCAACACTTCCTCTCCTGAATCGGTTTCCAAAACCTAAACTCTGTGTATTCATAAATCAGAAAACCAAGCTCTCTTTTTCTGTGTACCTCAAAGTGGAACCATTTTTATGTAAGGTAAAATGAGGCGAGGGATGGCATTAAAAACTAAAACTGAAAGACTGAATCAACTAAAATGGTCATGGAGACACTGACATTAGCAGAAAAAAAACAATTTGCACAATGGGGTCAGTCATCATCAGGTTGCAATCAAAAACAGAAAAACTTCAGTGTAACCTGCTGAGGAACTTCCTGAAGACTCTGCGGTAGGCGTAGCCAGCACGCCTCACCCTGATGTTTTCCTTCAGACCCAGGTACTCCACTTGGTGCTTTACCCTTAAGGCAAAAAAAGGGAGCCAGGATCAACATGAGAATAAAATTAAATCATTTGACCAACTTAGAAAAATTACTTTAATGAACAATCAATCATCAAAATAGTTGTTGATTCATTTTATGTCTTCATAAAAGAGATGAGAATAAAGCAGTTAATAGCATAAAGACATAAAGAGGATGAGGGGATTGTATTTAAAGGCACCTGGTATGTGAAGAAACCTGCAACACATGCCAATATCAAGAAATGTTATTTATTTTGTATTTTGTATTGTATATTTGTTTTTAACCACAACTAGCATTTTCCTATCAGAGGCCAGAGTTATCAGCAATGAACTTTAACATCTTTTACCAGGTCTACGGCATATGAAGCTCTCACTCCACTAACGGAAAGGATAATCACAGGTCATTGTATGCAAAACAGCTGCGTTTTGCTCACTTTTTCCTCCAACAAAGACCCTAAGCATTACTTAGTACACTCAGTCTTCCTGTACAAACAGCACTTCCGGTGTTAATTAATGTGCCACACTGCGTCCGACTCACAACAGGAAGGCCAGAGACTCTGAACAATACGGCTGCTACTTTGTAGCTGTACATGTAATGTCAGAAGCCATGTGAGCAGGGAAGAAAGAGCGGGAAACTGAAACAAAGGAATAAAAAGCAGGGGGGGGGGTGTGCCTCACATGACTTAAGAGTGACAGAAAACATCCAAAAAAGAGCAAAAAGGCAACACATGTGGAGGCAGAACAGATCAGGACAATGATCCAGTGCTTATCTTTTGTGTGAGAATAGACCTTAAATCCTTGTCTCTAATTGGCTGTTCCTGCTCAGCTCATGTGACACATCATGTGTTCACTTGAAAGCGGCTCCCTCTCTCTTAAATGTTACTCTGACATTTCACTGTACGCAGGAGTCACTTGAAATATGTGTGTTTTTCTTCAGTTTTTTTTTTTTTTTTTACTCTTTTTTTTACTTGATTCGTGCAGGCTCTGGATGGTTGGAGTCACATGAGACTGCTTGGTGGACACATTAGAGGCACTTACCGGCTCTCCTCCCAGTCTCTGGGCTTCTTGGTTTCATTAGGTTTGATGCAACGGATGTAGTGTGGAGTACATTTCATCAGTGTGCTCACCAAATCATTGGCTTGTCTCTGTAGGGTGGAATAAAAGATCAAGAGAAAAAGATAATGAGTAGACTGATGTGTAATTCATGAAAGAACAAAACACTTACACTATACTAGCGGCCTGCTGCAGACTGACTGCTGAAGGACCCTTAACAGCAAACACACACATTATCTTTTCAAAGGCTTTTTCCCACAACAACCCTGATAAAGAGGACAGACAGGTACATACTGTGCTGCACACACACACCTTTATTTTGCTGCCTGCAGTTGTGGGGCGACCCTTCTTCTCCGCGTTGAGGTTTTCTGGAAACAGTGCTCTGATGAAGGCACTGTTGGAGGACAAAGGTTGAGGAGTTAGGGCCGGACACAGAACGGCTGGTATCAACAAAACAAAGTGCTGTAGACCTGAAAATAATGTGGAGTTTCCCTGCCAGCCAAAAACAAAAATGCCGTTAATAATTAAACAACCAAGGACCTCTGAGGAAGGTCAGTGGTTTAAATTCCTGAGGTGCTTGGGAAAGTCTGAGTTGGGGGCTGGTGTGAAAACAAGAGATGTGTGTATGTGTTCACACTGTGCTCAATTTGTACAAACAGCTCTCTGTACATCTCCCCAAGGCCACTGCAGTATAGAGGAATGCTACTGACAAAATGCTTGGTTAAATAAAATCATGAATTACTTTTGATTAAAATGAGACATTTTGCAGTACAGGAGGAAAAATAAAGGAAAAAGTTAAAAAAGGTCCATAGTGGAGGGTTTGTCCGAAGGCATCTTTTTCCTTCAGTATGTCACTTTTAGACAAATGTGCATTTCTCCAAAGTACAAACAAAGAAACAAAATATCATCTTCACTCCATTCAGTATGATTACTGGGTCCCTGTTAATTTGGATTTCAATAATTCTCTAATCGTAAACTTATAATTCACAGATGTGGTACTTTATAACAACATCATCACCACACTATGATGTGTTGCTGCAGGTCAGAATGTAGCAGATATTTGTGAAGTTTCCAAACCCTCACATTTCTCAGGACAAGGATACTTTAAAGGAAAGTAGCTCTAGCTTGGATTTGTACTTTTGAGTTGCTTTTAGTTTACAGATACAGACATACTAACAATGGGGCTTTAATTGTGACAAAGGTACATTTAAAGCCACCTGCAGCAGTGGACTAAGTCACAATGTTGCCACCAACAATGATTTAGTATCTCACTTAATCTGGACTTTCGGTTCTTACTCAAGTCTTATGTGTTTGTCTATCTGCATCAGCAAGTTCCTGTACTGTATTATGGAAAAGTGCTACACCCACTTCTTTTAGACGGAGGAGTAGACCGTCTCCCTTGGGATCGTTAGATGCCAATGGTTTAGTCAGGGCCGTAAATTGAAATTAACGATGATGTCGTGTAGTTTTTCTTAGCAGTTATGCTATAAACTTGACACTTAAGTGACTTATTTAAAAGGTAAAACATGCAAAAGTCCTAGATTATCTGATCAATTAAAAAGGAAAATGCAATGTAAAGTCATGATCTTCAAGGCGGCTCCTTTTTTGATTGGCACATCTGTCATTCAGGCACCAAGTATCTGTGTCCTTTTGAATTGCTTTTGCTTTGAAAACTCACATTAAATCTGTGGTGGCTGTCAGGCCGGCTCTGAAGCTGACACGTACTGCTGCTCAGCATTTCAACTTGCTTATGTTGCCGCCTTTGCTGTTTATTATTTTATTATTTTCCCAGTGCTTTTTCATGTTGGCATTTTGTTTTATTCCATCCACTTTCTGGCTTTTTCCCGCATTGGTATTTGTTTGGTTTTGAACATCTGACTCAAGGCTATGGACACCGAAGAAAGGATCAGCAGGTTGTGTGTACAAATAGACCAGAAGTCTGCTAATACTGTCCAGCTGACAATACTGGTCATTCCTTTCTTCTCTATTCAGACCTGCTGCTCTGAGGAATGAGGCTGCTTCCTTCCTTCTCAGGCTTCCTTTATTTGTGACTGTGCCAAACTTTTGCGATGCTGTATGCGATGTAAAGTGCATGCATGAATCTTCCAGCATGTGTCTGGATGGGATTTTGACATATCCTCCTTTCATGCCTCACAAAACGTGCACACAAAAAGGGGGCAAGCAGTGGCTGAGGCCTGCAGGGGTGACACAGACAAGGCAGGCTGTTTGCACAGATGGCCACTTTGACACAAAGAAAGCCCAAGAAACCAAAACACTGGGGGCACCAGACTCTACAATGCGGCCCCGCGGGGAGACTCAACTTTTAATGGCCAGACCGGGCGCACCCCAAGAGAAAAGGCAGATCTGGACAGCCGCCAGACGTGATTCAGGGCAGAGGGCAAGCCATAACCCACCCCTGCACACTTCTGCTACATCCCGCCACTTTCCAGATGCACTGGAACGTCTGAAGCTCTCATTCAGATGTATTCAATTATAACCATATGCATCACAATAGAAAAACTCCCCTTTAAGTGAGCGCCATAGAAATCCTCACCACATGTCGGTGCAATGTGCAAATAGGAGTTACTTACATTTCACTGCTCTGCATCAGCTCAATGAGGTCAGTAAAAAGGACGTCTCGATTCCTCTCGCAGAAACCCTCTGCATCGTAGGACACCTGGAGGAGAGACATACAGATGGGTTTCTCCTTAGTTATAATCACCAAGGAGGACAAGGTTGAAACCTCCAACAAAATGAAAGAGGACACCTGTGTGAAAGTCAAAAAAACACGACTGATATCCAAGCCTAAATCAATGGCTTGAATTTTATGGGAAAAGAAAATGGAGGGTTGCAGAGCCAAGCTTTACACCTCCCAGGATTAGCTGCCTTATAAAACCAGCAGTGGTTTAAAAGTGTGTAAATTAAACCATGTTATTTCTGCTATAGTGTAGGCTAAGACAGGAGGAATGTTTTCGAGCCCGGTCATGGGAGCCCCTCAAGTCTTTATGGCATGGCTCATTAAGCCCGCGGCATGTGTGCCAGGCTGAGGCCACCACACATCTGGAGAATGACACGGGACAACCTCGGCTCAGACCACCAGAATGAAAATGAAGGCAAAGAAAGAAAGTCTGATGAACTGTAATGTATAAATTGGGCCGACTGAACATGTAGTTAGACGTTGTTACATAAGAGGACGGGCTGCAACTATAAATAGACAAAGAGAGGAAGGGGCGTTAGTTTAGAGGGGAAAAACTTAAAAAGGACAAAGATGACGACAGCGACTCCAGAATTAAAGAGCAGCTGCGTAACTGGTATTTATGACAGATCATACGAGCGAAGCAACAGGGACAGCTCCCATACCAACACCATAAAAAATGACATTTTAATAACTTTCTATTTCCAGAAATGTATGTCACCTCCCTACTGAGGATTATATGCACAACATAATGCTTTTCAGTGTATGCTAAGTGTATGGAGGTCACTGTAAATTTGAAACGATATGTGAAACAAAAGATATGCAAGCATCAGCAAGAGTAAACTAGACGTTTTTCTTTGTATGTTTGCCTGCAATATACCGCCTGGATATTCTTAAATGTTTAAGCCTGAACTTATTATGAGATATGGATGACCACATAAAGGACGATGCCAGTCACCAGGGTGAGTGGACGAACAGAGCAAACTGCACCTTAAATGAGCGTACTGACCTTGCCAGCGTAGTGGTGGATGATGAAGCCCTGGTTCCAGCTGTTGAAGTGTTCATGGGTGTTGATCTGGACCCGCAGCTTCTGCAGCATGGTCTGGTCGGCGCCCTCGCCCACCGCGTGCATGGTGGCGCACACATCGTCCAGGATGCTCATGATGCCCGGAGGATTCTGGGATCACAACGAAAACATGTCACACCCATCACTGGCCCCAAAAGTCACCAGGAAGTTACCAGCTTGGATTTTATACATTCTGACTGCATGTGACATTTTATGTCTGATTCGCAGTTGCTTAATTGATCGATAACTACAAGCCACTTCAAGAAGCACAATTCACTGATTCTGGATCCTACACTTGTGATTTACTTGCTGGTTTTGTTTCATGATAGTATACTGGGTCTCTTTGCAATGTTGAAGTCATAAAATATGAACGCAGCGGTTCATGCAGCGGTTCACTTCGGCTACTGGAAGTATATCCTGATGTAAAAATTTTCGTAAAGACACAAAGAACCTCCACTTTTTGATGCCAACTTAGCATCCAAAGGAGATGTGAAAACAACAAAAGCTGCTGTATATTTTTGTTCAGTGGAGCAGCTGATGGCCTCTCTCAAACTCTGCTCTCACACGCTGCCCCGTTTAGTTCCATTGTGTGTCGTCAGTTCAGTGGCCTTCAGTTTGCACAGTGGTAATAGTGTCTCGAACTCAGAAAACACAAGCCTCTGTTAACAGAACACATGTGAAGTTGTCACTGGATTAACCAAAGTGGATCTGGTGTAAAGAGCTGAGCTGTCAGGCACCGATACAGATCCCCTGCTCCTCTCAGATGGAGGCTTGTTTTAAAGCCTTTGTTGCGGATTTCATGGATTAGACCTCTCAGTGGGACAGATAAATCAAATTAAGAGGCATGTCGGCACGTTTGAGGATATTAGGCTGCAAGTCATGGCCACAGAGCAGAAACTTGGTGGGAGCTTGCAACTCAGTTTACAATATGAGGACAATAAAACTAGCAAATGTTCATGATTAAAAAAAGGAATAACTGTTACTGAATAACCAAGTTTGTTGTGATTGTAAACTGACACAGGGAATACTAATGCTGTTTTTAGATCAACAACACTGCTCTCAATAAAATGTCGTTTATTATCCTCTCATTGCTCCTGTTTGCTATTTAGAGAGTGCAGAGCTGCAGATGTTTTAATATTTTGTATTAATAGTTTGCTCTGTTTTATTTCATTCAGAGACATTTTTTTGTCTCTGCAAGCTGGATTTAATCTGTGTGTTTTTAAGAGTTTCATTTCTTGTTTTCTTCTGTACATAACTGCTAACTATTTACTATTTCCTTATGAAGTATTTAACAATCTAGTACATGTATCCTAAAACAGCAATAATCATTTTATTTATAGATTAACCTTAGAAAATAGTATATAAAAAAAGATGTATAATTCAGCTCTATCTATAATTCTAAATCTGTGTTTTTGATGAATTTACAAATCTAGATGATCTATCACTAAAATGCTACATTTTAAGGTCTGTGCACCCTTAAGGGGAGGTTGCACACTCCCACTAAGGGGGCACTCTTTCTAATTGGTTTACTTTGTTATCAAATCATGGTTTATTTACTTTGCTCTCAATGAGATCACAGACGATCTTGTTGTTGAAGTAGTCAATCGGAGTCCACTTGATGCCCTCCTGTACATACTCCTCCTACAAACAGAGACATGAACAGCGTTTCGAGTCAGAACATAAAACATCGAATGAGGTGGGAAATGAAAAAAATGCAGACCAAATACAGAAGAAGAAGAAGAAGGGAACTTCACCTGCTCAGCCTTCAGTGTCAGCTCGATGAATATCTGCTGCAGCTTCTCATTCACAAAGTTGATGCAGAACTGCTCGAATCCATTTTTCTGATGAGGAGACAGCAGGGTTAATAAAATCCACACGGACTGAGTGAGCTTTGTCTTCAGTAGAGTATGGATATCCTGTAACTTCAATGGGCTTTGTTTGGAGTGGGAGCTATTAAAGGAAGGGAGGCATTGTGCAGTTCACAGCACAAATAACGGACCTTCAGCCTGAGCCTTATGTGATGGTCTCCAACTTCCTGTCTAATAAAATGTGACCAACAAAATGCAGCCGACCTTCTCTTATAGTGTCTGTCCAGCAATAAAACGTTCAAATTATAAGACAGAGAGCTGCTGGAGTTGATTAGATTACACATTAACACTCCCTCATATTAGTAATCGAGAGCTCTTGCTAACCAAAATATTACAAAAAACACTTCCATTTGTCCAATCCTATCAGCAGGTCCAGCACTTTAAACTAAACAGCGAGCAAACTAACAATTAATCAGATTAGAAAAGTGTGTTGAGGTCTGCTGTCTCAATCAGAAGAACTTAATCCACATACTTTATAAATTAGTCTCATCCTTTGTGTTTAATCTGTTTAAATGCTCAAAGTTAATACCTGTTAATCTAATTTATGTGTTGCTGCAAAGTTCCAGCAGCCATGTGTCAGCCTGTTGAAAGGCCAAAAACACTTACCTGGAAAATTTCAAATCCATAAATGTCCAACACTCCGATACTGAACTCCTGATGATCTTTCACCATGGCTTTGTTAATGGACTGAAATCAGAGGATTGTGTTACATGTTAACTTTGTTCCTTTTGTGGGACAGTTGTGTAAATACAGATGATGAAGATGTACTGAACTCTAAAACTGTACAGAGGTGCAATCATACCTCCACCAGGAAGTCAAACACTCGCGAATGCAGGGCTTTGGAAAGAGCGTCACGTGTGTAAGACGCCTGCTCCACGTTCAGTGTCACGTCGATGGACTCCACCGCATTTCCCCACTTGCTGTCCATCTTCCGACTGGTCAGTTTCTCCTTCAGACGATTCTGGTCGATTCCGAGCAGAAATGCAGGAAAAGCTAGGACTGTTGAGAGCCAGCGGAGAAAGGAGAGGAGAGGAAGAGAGGGAAAGTAAATAAAGACCATGTTACTTTAGAAATATTTATTTTCCAGACTACACTGGTAAGAAAAATCTGAGTGTGTACAGCTGGAATAACTGCATGTAACAGCACAGGACAGTCATTATAATTCTGCATGAATGTATATACTGAAACCAGACAGTTACAATAAGTATAAAGGAAAATATAATATATAATAAAATTATCAACCACAATCATTTATGAATAAGAGTCAATTTGGCTATTTAATCATGTCTAAAACAATTTTTGAATTTAGCAAAATAATACTTTGGTGACATCACTATGGATGTCATGATTGTCATTTTTCACCATCCTCTAACATTTTACAGACGAATTATCAATAAAAAAAAAAATTAATCTGTAATGAATAATTGACAATTATGTAAGTAAGTACTTTATACTTTTATGGTGTACTTGGTAGTTGCTGTGCCATTATGATAAACTGAGAAATAAACCAGCATGTTAGTCATGGGTTCTGCTCTGAAGCAGCAGACATTTCTCTGAAAACCAGTATGCAAATCAATGTGCAGGATTGCATTCATTCAAAAGGCAGCCTCAAGTAACCTTTGCATAGCAGAGAGAGCCACTGCAAATCCAGTGCTCCAATACACCTTCTGCACTGCATTTAGAAGAAAATCTTCTATTGATAATAACAATGCACGTGACTGTGGTGTAAAAGGCCACAAAAATTGGGGCGATTCTGTGACTAAACCGCTGAAACAAAACATCCTCCGGGAAGACTTCAGGGCAGATGAGCTTTGAATTCAAGCTGAATGTAAAATACAAGAATAGTATGGGGCTAACAGTTGAAAAAAAAAATCCACAGATCATTTGTCCCGACCTGGCGTTGATATTCTCCCCTGAGAGCCCCTCCCTGCCTTATTACAGTGACTCACTTCCCCTAAAAGGAAATGGCTCTCAGGCCTGCAGACTCACTGTGTCTGGGAATGCATCAGAGCACTGCAGTAGCTCCCCTTATGGGATATAAGGGTGTGACTGACCATACGCCTGCTTAAATAACGAGGAAAAGTCATCCTTTTTGTTCAGCAGGAAAAGTATGGATTGTATACTCTGACCTGGAAGCTTTTACAAAGGCTGTGCATGTGCATTTCGGGAACAATGATCATATAGGCACAGGTTCTCCTGCAGGAAATTTGCTAGTCAAAGTGGATAATGTGAGGAATAGGAGGGAGTGGCCTCACTCGTGCCACGAGATGTGACACCTACAATGATCCTGTTACTCAGTGCGTCTTTTCTACAATAATGACTCAACTCAAATTGAAAACAATGTTAGAATGACGAAATGTTGTAGTCATGGTGGTGCTGTATTAAAACTAAAGCCAAACTGAGTGAGACGTTGAAATGATCCTTTATTATTATCTGGCTCACCAGTTTTCAAAGGAATAGTTTTAGGAAAATATTTTAGGAAAATATTTGCTTTTTTGCCTAAAGTAAGATGAGAGCATTGATAGCACTCCCATACCTGTACACTAAATATAAATCTGCAGCCATTGGCCATCTGCCAGCAACTATGAAACTCACTAGTTAGCACGTTTGCTTAACCTGCACAAACAAATGGTAAAAACATCATATTTTTAATCAGTGTGTTTTATGCGGGACTTTGTTACACAGTGCAGTCACCTCTTTGTGCTGAGCTAAGCTGATCAGCTGCTGGCCAGCTTCATATGTATAAAACTTACATAAGGGTGGCATTGACCTTCTCATATAACTCCTTCCCAAAGCGTTGAAATATTCCTTTAAAGAACCCTCTCAACCCAATGGAGCCTCTTGTACAGATTCATTAGATCAGGCCCATTACAAACCCATATTATGCAGACAAGGCTATTTTAAAGCCACATAAATTTATTTTAATTTCCAGTCAAGAGCTCAAAGTTTCCAGAAGTACCAAAAGGTTTCATGTTAAATGTTGCAGCTATAAAAGCCAAACTGTGAATAATGCAACCCCCAAAATAATGTCCAAATTATTTCTCAAAGCAAGCTCAACATTTCTTTCAACAAGAGATGACGCACTGCCTGCTGCTGCTCGGTGCATGTTGATGTTTTTGTGTACTTGGCTGGTGGATTTTCATATGGGGAGCAGTGGTTCGAATATGTGCAACACACAGTAAGAGAGAATGGAGGCAACAGGAAAGGCAGAGATTATGGAGCGCCGCTGTTACGTCTGTACAGAACAGACCAAGGCTTTGTACACTGGCAACTGCACTCTCATCTGCATCATGCAGACACAGCATGAGAAAGAGAAAGGGAAGGAAAAAAGGCAAATAAAAAGGCAAGAGGGAAGGGGACAGAAGGAGAAGTATTTTTCAGAGTAATTTTAGGCTCTGACGAAATATGTCCAGACCTTCAATAATAGCGTTTTATTTTCTGGTAATCTAGCATGACCTGGATTACTCCAGACGGTTGGCTGCAGCCCTGCATTAACACAATAAAATGTTAGGGAGTGAAAGTGGCAAGAGAGAAATATCTTCCAAAACCAACCAGCGAAGGGCAGCTCAGGACACTGAGGAGAGGAGAGACGCTCAGAGAGGCAAGAACACAATGAAAAGAATGAAGTGAAATTTACCACAACTCACTCTCAACCTGAACATCGGCACCATTGTCTCTAGCCTCAGTAACAACCCCAGAACTGGATCTGTGTCTGACTCTATGGATGGCAATGTTGCTCATTCACCTCTTTAATACAGACTGAAATATCTCGGTAACCACTGCATAGGTTGTCATAATTTCTTGTACATTCAGGCTCTCAGAGGACGAACCCTGCTGACTTTGGTGATCCCCTGACTTTCCTGTAGTGCCACCAGCAAACCAAAGTTTTCACTTAATACATAGATCTAGAAGTATATAGACAAGTAGATGGATTGGCACAAAATTTGGTGACATTCAGGTTTCCTAGAGAATGACACAAAATATTTATATCTGTTCCTCCATCTAAACTTTAATCAGCAAACTAAAATGATGTGTGCTTTGGTCGTTGCTGTTTTAGCATGAACCACATTAGGCACAAGTCCTGGTGCGAGGTGATACTTACACTCTTCACTCTCCACAGCAGCGTAGTTGCCCGATTCCCTGAAGCTGATATTTCCCAGGTGCAGGACTCCGGCTACAATCTGAAGCACCATGGCGCGGTCCTCCGCTGAGATGCCAATCACATCCATGGCATGCTGGGAAAGCAAAGGAAAAGATCATGCTGAATGAGGGCAGCAGTGTGGGTTTAGCTCACTCCTGTGGTACCTAGCTCATGTCCTCTAATTACTCCTGTTGCGGTCTGACTGGTAAACAAAAACAGGAGGAGATCGTTGGAAAAGAAAACAAGGAGAGGACTGGTAGGGAGAGAGAGGAATGTCAAGCGAAGACTGTGAGCCACATGAACACTAGTATGACCTTCATAGACACACACAGCACGGCTGAGGGTGTTAAGTTATTGCCAGTTAAACAGAGGGAATCTGACCTGTACCACCGTCTCCTGGAAGTCGCTCTTGTCATTGATGTCGTCCACTTTGTAGGAACCGGACTGATTGAGGTAACTGTAGTAATCCAGGCTTGTGATTCCCAGGCTGCTCTTCTGCTCTCCGCTGGCTCCTTCTATTAGCTGTACAGCAGAAATGAATGTATGTGTATTATGGATGCGACATGCTTTTGCACAAAGCCGAGTCATTTTTATATATTTTCATGTTTATATTTAAAAGCTGTGCTCCAGTTTGCGTTTGAAGAAAACTGTACTGTGGTGAGAGTGAACTCTTCCAGAGACCTCGAGCCATCCACAGTGAAAACAGATCGACCCTCATCCCGCAGCCAAATGGCGAGTCTAATCCAACGTGTCCTGAAATCCCCTCACAGACCCTCTTCACACGCCAAATGTGTCTTGTTAACTCTTGATAAAAAAAAAAATTACAATTCTCACCTGATAGAAAATGTGGAAACTCCTCTCTCCAGGATTCCTCATGACGACACGCGACTTCTCCAGAAGGAAGTTGGAGATTTTCCCTCCGTCTGGTTCGCCACCGGAGCTAAACTGGATCTCAAAGTATTTCCCCTGGTGGATCAAAGCATGTTTGTTTTTTTTCAGTATTGGAGTGGATTTTAATGAAGCTTAAAGTCAGAGCTATTAAGGTCTGAAATATTGGCATCTGGCTGTTCTAGGGCTGCCAATGGTGTGTGTGTATGAGTGTGTATGAGTGTGTGCGACAGAGTGTGTGGGTACATTTATATAAAAATCAAAACCCGCTTTCGATCTTGCTCTCTTCTCCAGGCAAGGCTGTAATGTTATATCTGTTTCAGTCCCAAAAGTGAACAGAGACACTATTTATGCAAAGACAGTACCTCAAAAGTAGTGATCTCAGGCCATGAGCGCCAAACCAAACTCATTTCCCCAAAAACTAAATCTAAAAATATCCCAACTGTCGGGACAATGCTCCTTTGTATGCTAACCTGAATACTTACACAATAAACTCGGCTGATGGAAGACATTTTCTGAAATGTGTTTTGCCTTAAATCTTAGGCTATTGTTGAGTAGAGGATGTGCCTCAGTGTGTCTTTCTGTGCAGTGTGTCCTTACAGGCATGGCTCTGGTTAACCAGGACACACATGAAGTTTGCTTCCTCTTGCAATAAAACAAGAGGACAGAGGAAAAGCTGTTCCTGCAAATCTTTGTTTTCAAAAGACACAAAAAGGTACACCATAGAAAAGTTGAGTCCTCAAATTATTCCTGAGTAAGTGGTACCTACAGCATGTATTTATGTCTGAGAAACAGCTAAGGATTTGCAGTGTGAGTGGGTTTTTCTAGGTTTGTCTTTGTGATGATTTCCCAGTCCTCAGTTACACTGGAAATCAGCTTTGGCGCACAAAAAAAAAACAAAACAAAAAAGACTGAAAAATGTGTCCTTGGGGGAAGATTTTCAAATCTACTCTCCTGATTTAAACTTTTCCCTCTTTGCACTCTTTGAAAGTGACTTTCATATGTCTTCTCTGGTTAACAAGAACCAATTACGAGTTTAGCCGTAGTGTCAGACCCCCCACTGATTCACAAAAAAAATGTGTAAAGGCCGACTCAGAAATGAAAGCCTTACAAATCTGCTGGAGTTGTTGTTCCTCACAGTCTTGGCATTGCCGAAGGCCTCAAGCAGCGGGTTGGACTGCAGGATGATGTCTTTGACGTGCTGCGAGGAGACAGAGGCAACGAGCTGTTAGCTGCGTCAGAGGCAGACTGTGCAGCAGGTACAGATACCACACACTTCACACCAGAGCTGACAGGCCGGCATGTGCGTCTCTGGAACTTTCCACTCGCATACAACCACACACACAAACGTACATCTACGGACAGACAGAAAAAGTCTGGAGCACATTATCTTTCCTGTGAGCCATCTGCACGTCAGAAACACATGAGTTTTAAATCGGTGCAGCAGACAGCTCTTCCCACTTCCAGTATTGTACACAGAAGTTGAGTGGAAGTTATTTCTTGGAATCTTTCTTTTTCTGCATTCCTATTTTAGTCCTGTATGAAAGGAAAGAATAACACCAACACTTTACACTTTAAGCTATTTACAGATATCTATACAGTTTTAAACGCATTTTACTCTCCCAGCCCTGCTGAGGTACCTCCTACGCTAATATCTATTAGATTTAAGCTTGATTTGACTTATTTATGCAGCTTCAAAACTCACAGAATCCAAAAAATAAAAACTTAAAGTCATAACATATTTCCAAAAAGGTCTTAAAACGTAAAACAAATATTCTATATCAATAAATACTACAAACTGCGTATTAATATAAATAGATATGATTAGTCTTTGTGAAGATGCTAATGCTAAGACAGATGAGCAGATATGTTTCCAAAACTATTCTCACATGTGTGAACACACACCATTAACACATTGTAGAAGAATGTGTGTACTGTACTGAGCATACCGCACAATGTGTGCAAAGCTGAAGGGACTTTGTGAATGTGAAGATGAAGGAGCTGGAGGAGGTGGAGACAAAATGTGAAGCTGCTTGTGTGTGTATCCATGGTAATGTTTAAAAAAAAGAAAAAACAAAACAGTACCAAGATTTATTTTCATAACTAGCTTTAAAAATTTACATTTATGCTGTAACTTGCAACACTGAACCATAATAATGCCACAAAAGTGCAACACATCAGTTTGGTCTAACTCGCCACACTGCCAGCTGTACTCTAAAATTTGAAGTGTGAAAATTACTTCTGACGTTGCTTTGGTGGAAGCAACTCTGAGCAGATTAAATATAAAAATCCCACCGCCATCATGGAGCAGGCATTTCCTCCTCAAACTTTAGATCTTTATCGAGCTTAGGGAGGACAGGACATCTGCTGTTTTTTTGGGGTGGGGGTTGAGTGAATAAGAGGCTGTTGATGGGCTAATAATGGGGTATAAAGGATAAGAACGTTAAGAGGAGGATTGGGTCTGAGGAATGAAGAAGCAACAGGTGGTTTGTCTGCAGTTGGGCAGTGAAACATTATTTTGATACCGATGTAGCAGGATACCAATTTATTAAAAATTATTACATAAACCAATAATCAAATATGTTGTAATACAAATAACAATGGACAAAGCATCTATATTCTCCAAATGTCTTTTCATGTTTAATCAGCAACCCTGTGACTTCTTGAAACTTAATTCCAATGAGACTTTATTCACTTTTTGTTATTAATTCAGACCATAAATCACATCACAAGAGACCATTGTAACATTTCATTAAATTATTTCCCAGTTATGATTCAATCTGTGCTGCCCAACATCTCAAGAATCTCAAACGTCTTGTGCATCTATTCCATAATGTTCTAAAATAGAAAAAAACAAAAGAAAAACAAAAAAAACTCCTCTCACCTGGACTTTAGGTCCGCCCCCTGACACTCTGGAGATGTAGCCCATGATATATTTGGCAGCCACCGTCTTCCCTGCTCCGCTCTCTCCACTGAAAAACAGGTAAAGGTTCAAGCATGTGTCTCCTCATATGTGCAATCTGTGCTTCTGAGACAAATTCAATGATGCACTAATAGCATGTGACACGCGAGTATGCACTAAGCTGCTTCGAGCAACTGCACTTTATTTTCAGTCCCACATCAACAGTTTTTATTTGCCCAAGTTGCTGCCGCTGACCGAAAAAAGACCTTGTTTGTTCCACCATTCTCGATTGATCTTGTCTAGCTTAAGCTAAAAACATGAGGGATCCACTGGAGACACGTTGTATTAACTGTTTATTTCCTCACGCTGCAATTGTGACTTTTTTAAGATGTTCTTAATTAGGCTAACACTGGGGTCTTGGTTGTGTGTGCAGATTTTTCAGTTCATCAGCTGTATCTGCTTTGAAGTTTCACCACTTGTGCATGACATTTCACAGAAGGAGAACAAGTGAGTTGAGCATATGTCTTTTGTTTGTTTCCATTTTGTCTTCAGCAGCAAACTAAATAATTTGAGCTATTGTATCTGGTAAAGATAGTCATGATATCTGAGATTACTTTTGATTTACAACCAGTCAACATACATAGTTTTGACTCAGATGGTCATAATCCTGCTTTAAAATGTAGTCACTGATTCATTCATAATGTTTAAAAACAATGCACACATTTATCATTTACACAGTTGAAAGTAATTGCAATATACTAACATGCAGGTTTGTGTATGTGTTGTTGTGTATGGTATGCACATGTTCCCACCTAAACAAAGATAACCTGAAACCTATCAGTTACACTGAACCTGCTGAATAAACAGGAGAAATCCCAGTCCCTGCTTTCATGTGTACACACTCCATTTGTACTGTACAAACCAAATATGTTGTTTACGCAACAAGAATTTCAGGGGCTAAAAGGTGTGTTAGGCTACAGCACATCTGGGCTGATGAATGCTGCAGCAGTAAGAACAATAATTCTGTTTTGTCACAATCACAGACTTTTCCCTCATCTCTTTTCCCTCACCCTACACTTGTCCATTTTCCTCCTCGCCTTTCGCTTTGCCAGTGTCATACTTATTTTGACATATGTGGTTTGGCAGCGGATGACAGTGGAGTCTGTTTTTTTTCAGTCTGTGCCTTAAAGTAGAGTCAGGTTGGTAATGCTTTCTGTGAGAAACACAGCTGCGGACTGTTAGAGGCTGCCAGAGGAAGTAATGGGAGCCACTCTATTACACAGCAGTCTCTATAAGGTTGTAACCCTCCCCCTATATACCTCCTTGTTGCTTCCAAGGCCTTTTGCATTGTTTGAGCTCCCTCATTGCACACTTACTACTCAAGTAACAGCAAGAATCTCATATGCCGCGTTGCAGTTTTACCGTTAAAAACTTCTAAAAAACCTCCATCTGAGAGTATTGTCTTTTCCTCATGAGAGCTGCTCTGTGAAGAGCTATTTTCAACACAAGCTGCAGCGGGAGTTTGTGTCCCATTCTGAGCCCCCCGAATGGGCGAGTCTCATTGTTGTGGTGCTGAAATGCTGAAGGCATTGTTAACTTCCGCAGAGATTTATTAACCAAACATGGGCAGGAGTTAAACAATGCAATGCAGAGGCATGGAGCTTTTGGCATTAAC
Source organism: Scortum barcoo (assembly GCA_023238725.1). Classification (NCBI taxonomy): domain Eukaryota; kingdom Metazoa; phylum Chordata; class Actinopteri; order Centrarchiformes; family Terapontidae; genus Scortum; species Scortum barcoo. Next base: position 27,201,262 of record CM041531.1, read on the forward strand.
TTTCATAAATCATTACTGACATCAGCTATGAGAGGGATGCACGGTCAACAGTGACTTTTAGCTTTGGTGGCTTTAAATCTAATAAAGAACGCTGCATTGCCACAGAACCAGTTGAAGCTGCATGTACAGCACTGTATGTTCACGATTTTTTCCATGACAATGTGAGAGCACTGTAGTCCCAGTGCCTTAAAAACAGCTGTGACCAAAAGAGTTTGTGACAAATTGATTGACTTTTGAAATTGTAATTGTGGTTGTGTTATCAAAATATTTTTATTACAGAATATTTTATGAAAGCAGATGAGCTCAAACTAATCACACACATGATGTCAGAATTCCTAAAACTTTTTTTTTTATTTAAAATGTCTCAGGAATGCTGATACCATCATAATCTATGTGCAGTGTAGACATGATATCACATATAGTAGGGTGACACAGGTTTTGTAGAAGTGTTAGTCCATATGCTGCCCTCACTTTCTTTTATTATTGTCTGACACACACGCAGTATATTCTGCTGCAGGAGGAGGACGCCTGACTGTCTGTACAACACAGTGTCTGAACTGTTGAGGTGGGCCATTTCAAAGCAGCTCAATCTTCTGTGTAAGCTAAAATAAGTCATCTGCTGCCTGTACAGTTCCTTGGAAAGAAAGACTAGAGTGGTGTATGAGATCATGTGCAACAGCAATAGGTGACACAGTACGTGAGTTAAACAAAAACGACAAAAGACTGAATGAACAACGCAAGTAAGCGACATCATCACAAGCCACAGAGGCTGATGTGATCATCAACAACCAGTTAGCGGTTGAGGAAAGATAAAAAAGTTCATCCACATCTGACTCGTAGACAGCCATAAAAAAGAAAGAAAACAATCTCACCAACACTGAACAAACCTGCTTTATTGGAGGATTAGGTTTAAAGAGCTGCTGTTCAGGTGACATGATCACTGAAAGGCTGAAATCTAAGCCTGCTTCGAGGAAAAAAAAACAAAAAAACACGACTCTCTATGAAACTGTGGACAAACCCAGCGATCGTGTATTTCTGATCTGTGTAAGGAACAGATGTGAGGCATTTAGTTCTCTGATGACAGGTATTTCAGCTGACCCTTTTGAAGATGTCACAGATCTGATTTCATCTAAGAGTCTGATGGGGAGTGCCAAACTGATAACACCAACCTGCTCCAATTCATCCCTTACACACCTCATCCAGATGTCTAGGGATAGCTACTCCAGTCACATGCAGCAGTAGACAGATGGCCAGCAGATAAGCTGAATAAACAGAAAAATTACAATTTCCCAGGAAGAAATGCATCACCCTGAAATCTTCCTACGGTTAATTCATAATTTTCCTAGTAAATGTGAAAAAGCGCTAACGCAGGCCCGTGCTGACCGCACTGCCTGGCCAGCAGTTCACAGCTGCCTTTGTTTGCTGAGACCTGGTTCATCATAAAACCACGTCCATGCTTTTGTTTGCTGATTTAGTCGATCACAAAATCCACCTCAGTGCCTTTATGTGGGAAACTGACCTAGCGACTGCTGGCTGTCCAAACAACGGGCGAAAGTGCTGAAGCAGGGGCCATTCATCATGAGGTAAGCACTATGGTAACCGCGCCACTCAGGTGACTGGGCCATAGGATAAAGCCCCAATCATGACACCACACTTTTCTCTCTGCAGCTTTGTAGCTCAAAAACATTCACCAGCAAACTCAAACAGGCTGTAAAAGCACCTAAAAACCTGCCTAAATCTAAGGAGGGAGTGATTCTGGGCCGAGGATCATGCAGGTGTTCTTCCTGTTTTGTTTTGTTTTTTCCTTTTTAGAGAAAATGTTCATAGTTGGGCTTTTTTCCCTCCGTAATTTACATTTCACTGAAGCTGAAAATGATATGATGGAAAAACACCAAAGGAACACGTCATTCTCGGTCAGTCAGCTGTACCAAATGATGTGGTGCAACCTGTTCTGTTCTCCTGTTTCCCTCCCAACCATTATCATGACCTGCGGAGCTGAAGTTCAGCTTTGTTACAGCACCTCACAGATCACATTGTGCAGATTACTGTCTTGTCTCACTCGCTCCCATCCTGGATATTTAGAGGATTCGACTCACTGACACAAAGCGGTGAAGTAACAAAACAAAGAACACATTAAAAGGAGAATTTAATATAATGTTCCCTTTCATGTGCTGTTAAATATTTTTGGTGCCACATGCCATTAGTCCATGATGTGTAAAGAAGGCAGAGGGTGACCTGTGACTCTTACCTAATGATGACACACTGGTTCTCGCTGTCAATCATCATGTTTCTGTACATGTTATCTGCCAGAGCGTAGATATGAGGAGGGTTCTCATACTGAGCCTGGGAATTGACAAAATCATTAGATTAAAATCGATGCTCAGCTTTTGTAAAAACAGTGTAGAGGTTAATCATCCTAAACTAAATCCTAACCATATTAAATGATATGTCTTGTGATATGCCATAAAATGTTATTGTCAACAAATCTTGTGAAAAGACAAAAAAATAATAAATTGGCTAAATAATTGGCTCTGTATGACTATATTTTATTCTTTGACAAAGACCAACACTGTTGTCAAGAAAATATTGAAAAAACATCAATTAGTGTTATACAGGGAGACATATTCCTGCATAATAATGATCATGGGCACTGTGGTTTATTTGGACTCAGTCCCACATACAGCATCCTAGCTATGATGACTTATTTCCGAGATGGTGAAAAGTCTGCTCTGATCTGCAGAAATTAAGACAGATTACAGCTGCCAAATCTGTCGCCCTTCAACTGAGGAAACAAGTTGGCGCCTTTGTGATTATTTCATACTATTCTGAATGTACTTACAGATTATGCACAACTATAACCTGCCTAACTGTTAAAGTTGGCATGTATGATACTGAGTGTTTTCACAGTCAGTGAGGATTTAAAAGTCTCTCAGTGTGCTCCTGGCTTAAGAAGGCAAGCCCGCTCTCAGCAGGCTGGCCAAGAGAGGAGGCAGACTTGTACAGGCTGTTCTGTGAAGGTTCTGCCAAACCTTCTCACTGGTTGAGTCAAGTTTCTGACAGCGACATCTGTGCCAGCCCGCTGGAAAGTTCACACTGCAGCTAAGCCAGTTCATTTTAAAGCTTTTGTCCTTCAGACTGCTGCCATCTTAAACCCCCAGACACATCAGCACTTTTACGATATGAAGAGTTTTCCGGTTTGAACCTTTCAGAAGACATTTAAAATGTGCTCATAAGTCATGTAGCATCCTACTTACTGCACCCTGATACATCTCAACTTCTTTCTCCCCGAAGTATGGCATCTGCTTGAAGGGGTTGACAGAGATGAGCACAGGACCGATATATGTCTGATGAGGTTACAAATTAAAGATCATTCAGTGAGGACAAACACATTGAATTCAACTCTTAGTGAAACTGCATTGGAATGTTCTGGATAAGTGATAAAAGTTCCCTTTTAAAGGCAAAATAGTTTCAAAACCTCTATATTACATTTTCATAAAGAGATTATAAAACTGTATTAGAAAGGAATGACTTAATCTATGGCTGCCATGACGTAAAGCAAGTGCAACAGGACAGCAGTGGAGTATTTGGTGATCAGGCCTGAGGCTAAATAAGTATCCAGTGCTTACAAATGACAGAGAATAGGCCGGCCGCGTAACACTGTGAGGTTTTATGCCTTGTAGCCAAAACGCCGCTCAAGGCAAATAAAGCTGCTATTGTGGGTGGCCTACAGTGACCCACAGCCTTGGCAGGGAGACCTCACAGTTACGGCTATTTATTGACCCAATTCAAAGGCCTGACTCAGAGATGTCGAACCTAAAACAGCCAGCATTTACAAAACTTCATAATCCTGAGCACTGCCAGAGTTGGATGAAGTTTATGTAATGAGCCGCTTTGTGAACGCTCAGCACCGCTATTCAAAGGGGGTCATTCATTCATTCATTCATGAACTCATTTCACGTCATGAACGGCTTATGTGTGTGTGGCCACAGCTGCACTTTAGAAAACCAAACCTGGCAAGTGTGCGATGTACTGTATGAAAATGATAGCTCTCAGCACACCATTTTAAACCCCCGCCACAATCATTAAAAAAAAAAAAAAGACAGCAGTAATGCACTGATTCATAAAGACATTGGGTTTCTCCATTACGCAAATCTGCTATTTCTCACACCATTTTGTTCACATTTTGCACCAACGTGAGACAAAACTAGAGTAAATCTGGCAGCAGGAGTTAGAGGTCTGGGTGGAGGTACGCACAGAGGCCCTTTGCCCCCTGCTCCCGGCTGATCCTCTGGGAAGGCTTTACCTCCCAACACTGAGCTACCACTCACTGCTACTGTGAAGCTGTGAATGACCATTCAGCTATTCTGGGAACAGCAGGGACAAGACGGGGGCTCGGCTATTTCTCGCCGGGGTGTGAACTGCGATTGCGGGCAAAGGATACAAAGATGTAGTCATCCATGTATCTCTTCTTGAGGTTGTCCACGATGGCGTCCTCATTGATCTTGCTGAGCAGCACCATGTCATCCACCCCGCTGTGTTTGACATTGTGGCTCTGCCAGTGGTACCGGTAGTGGCCCCGGCTCCCCTGCAACAAAGGACATACAAAGTACAATTGTTAGTTTGCTCACAAAGACACAATGACACGACGTGGACTAATCGAGAGTCTGACATCAAGGTGACGCATCTTCATGATTGAACTGTGGCTCTAAAGCGCACTCAGAGGCTGGGGAAGTGCAGTTTTATAACACTGTTGAGATAATCGGGCGAAATGAAAGCCTAGGGGAACATGGATATTATTACAGCAAGAGAAAACCAAAGTGTGCACATTTTCTGATCCCAGCAGCCTGATGAGCTGTGTTTACTTAGAAACAGCGCGAGGTCAGATTCCCAGAAGTGCTTTGTGTTATTTGTTCAAGTGTTAAAGATGCTCTGACCCAACTTTCATCCACATCCTTACAATCTGGTTTCTCCCTACATTCCTGTTTTTGTTTTAGCTGAGTGAGTCTCCGGAGAGCTGAGGTCATTCATCATGTGCTATGAGTCAGAGCTGTCTGGCTACTGTGGACGAGGGTCACAATGCTTTGAGGAGTGAGTTTCTTTCTCCTGGACGGAGAACCACTCAAAGCCACAGAGAGCATCCAGAACATTAGTTGACGCACAAGTTAACTCTTGACTTACTCCCCTCTTAAGTGAGGAAGTGCAGGGAGAGGAAGGAGCAGACTGGCAATCTGTACTGTCAGAGGCAAGAAATCATTCATCATCAGTCATATTTCAACGGCAAGATACTCTACTTTATGTATCATTTTCTCACTGCTATTTCTATGGTCAAGAAGTAATTTCAGATTTTATGCCAATATGTGGAAGAAGACTTTAAAATGCTCAGAAAAAAGGAAATTTGAACACGTTCAGTTCCCTGAGAAATGGGCTCTGTCCATTTGCTGAAGATCATGTAACATGATTGACAGCTCAGCGCGCACAAAATGAACCTCAAATGTCTTTTCCTACATTATGATTTGATGAGTCGTACTGATTTCACTATTATACAATATTATATACCATATACAATATATATACCGTATATGGCAAGAATATACGGTATTCTATATATACATGATAGTCTGAACCACGAATTGAGTGGAAACAATCTCTACAAACAGCAAAAACTGTGAGTGAAGAAACAATAAACACAGTGAGTTGCCCTCAAAGATATTAAGTAGATAAGACTAAAACAGAGCAAAACCTTTAATATCAGCCACCACAACATTATTCCACGGTACAAAATAAACCAGTGGAAAGTCATTTGGCATTTAGTAATTAACTCTAAATTACTTAGCCAAGGAGGAGGGCCAGCGAGCTTTTAATATCCTCTAGGGTGAATTTATTCTTTACAACAGCAAAATTAAAACCACTTTACAGACTCGGCCGTAGCATGGGAGAAGGCGAGGAATGTTAACAGCTTTTCACCCTAATTCGGTGGGTATCTTCCCCCAGGGGGGAAGCAGCAAATTATAGCTTGATTAATTCTCCAGATCACACCCACTAACATGTTTTACTTTTAAGGTGCGGCATAGGGAGATGCTGACTTCCTTCCTTCCTTAGCAGAGATGTCATGCTGATGTCACTCTCAGAGACAAAAACACCTCAGGTACAAGGAGACAAGGGAAAAGGAAAACACACACACACACACACACACAAACATACTCAAAGACTCGCTGCATCATTTAGTGTTTTGTTGATAGTAATAATGAAATGTATTGGTGGAAAGTATCGCAACAATAAATCTGCTTTTAAGTCAAGTAAATTTTGTAGCTTATGTAACCCAGAATTGCAAATTGGTCTCAGAGGGCTCTACAATCTGAACAAGTTACGAGCCTTGATTCGGATAAGGAAAGAAAACAAGGGAGAAACCTCAAAAACAGCCACAGAAAAGAAAGCCCTCTTTCAGGGAGAACCATACATATACAGAGCAGACAGACATACGGGAAGTACAGTTGCAATATGGAGACACAGGAGAACAACACCATCAAGTAAATGAATTTCATAGATAATATTCTACGAGTCCTACGAGTAATAAGAGAGTTATAGGCATAATGTATGTGTTTGTAAGTGTTTGCTGATGTGGACATTGAGTCACTTCCTGGAGGCATTTTAGGGCAGGAAAAGCCCATAACCTACTCAGAATATACAGTCAAATTTTCACCAAAAAGGTGAAGCTTATCTTGAAAATAGATTTGTGATTATCAGAATTTACTTCTCAAAGGGGCTGACGGGGCCTAAATATTACCCACTGTACTCACTGTACTTTATATCACTACTCACTATACTTTATATCACTCACAAACTCAAATGTTCTTTTTACTCAGGAAATTACTAGTTATCCTTTTGCTGCCACCTACTTATTAAAAGTAGTACTTTGACAGATGAGAGCCTTTTCTCTAAAAGCAGACATTAGGAAAGAGTGCCAACCCAACCACAAAGTGAAAACAATTGAACATGCTATATTTAACCTCTCTCTGCTATGTCTGGAATGAAAGTGTGCAGATTGGAAAGGGGAGAGGTAATAAGCTGGAGACAGAGGAGGTAAACGTCAAATATTCTGGGGATTGTTTCATCTGTTTTGATTTAGGCCTTGTTTAATGAGAGAAGAGGACTAAGAAAATATTCATTCCTGAAGCAGCGGACTAACGGAGTAGCTGCACGGGGAGGGAGGGCTGCACACATACACACAAAGATGCCTGGGAGGTGCCTGAAACAACCGCTCTCCTCTGCAGTTGGCTGCTGAGCAGCACCAGAGCAGCCAGAAGTTGAGGGTCATTATACTCGAGTGATTGTAGCAGGAGTGTTGGGGTGGAGGGTCACATCCCTTACAAAGAGTCCTGTTCCGTACCGGATTTTGAAGCAGTGACCATTCATGTAAATGCTTCTTTATATTACCATTACCAAGAGCAGATGTTCAAACATCTGAACAAAACATACTTTTATGAATCTGGGATCACCCTTTAGACATATTTTTTAAACAGTACAACACTAAACTATACACTTACTGTACATTAAACAAAACAATTACTAAATAAATAAAAAATGTAAAAAAATAAAATGTAATACCTTATGTTAAAATGTCAAAATAAGTTTCAGTAATCACATACAGGGAGGTGATGTAATGTAACAGTAATCCTGCCACAGATTTCATTTTATATTCATCCATTCAAAATGACAAGTGACTGTCGGACATTTTCTGATACTGCTGATTGTGTGAATGGGATTTTTTCACATTAACCTGTATTTCACTCAGATTGAAATCTTAGTCACTTAAGGCCTGTGGTGGAGGCATCGTAGTGTATGCAGGCTGACACACACACAGACACACATGCACACAGGGGACATCTGGCACAACTAGAGTCTATGGTGGCCATAACAACACCGTCACCAAGAAACCACAGATTTCCTTCGGATCATGGCAACACGCTGGCTCATTAAAGGGCCGAGCAACTGACATCAATAATGTCTTGTGTTTGGAAGCAGTGTGATTTAAATATATTATAAGTTAAATGTTAATTCATTATATATATTTTGACAGAAACCGCAACGACATTTAGCAGTGGAAGTTTAAAGGAAATCAGAGAGGACAGTTTGGACTTGATTAGTTTTCCCTCTGAGAATCAAAGATAATCAAATCATCCAAAACCAAAGTATGGGACCAGACCTTTTCCCAGAAGTTAATACAAAGGAATTTCAATACCAGTTGTGATCCATAAGCCCAGGGTTTCCCTTCATGCAAATACCATTCCCATATATGGAGAGTGCTGAGCAGCTCTGGCTGAGGGTACAGGAAATGGCTGGGTTTGATTCAGTATCATAAGCGGCACTTTTCCCCTCATTTCTCCCTTCTGTGCCGTCCTGCTTTTCCACACCAGGATCTGACACACAGTCCACCGTGTGTTAGGGCTACGTTTCTGCTCTGCCCTCCGAGGCAAATCTGGGTGAAAGCCATGAGAACGAATTCCTCTCCTCTAAAATAAGACGCAGCTAAAGTCATTAATCACTCTGAACCAAAAGTCGGGAGGAATCGCACAACTTCCATATGAGCGAATGACTGAGGAAGAATATGTGCAGCTGTGGTGAAGGTAAATCAAATACTGGTCAAACAAGCTGAATTTCTGTACAGGATCATGCTACGTCTCTCTGTCATCTTCTTCAGATTAGACATTTCTAATGAAGAAAGTATATCCTACTGCAAGATATGTTAGCTGAGGCCTCTGAAGCTAAATCTAGCTTAAGAACACAGCCTTCTTAGTGCTACAAGGCAGACTAATACTGTAGGTCATCTACTAAATGCTACTACAGGAAAATGCCCCAAAGCATTTCAGTGGATGTGGCTTTGAGTTCAGCCTGGAACAGGCTGCTTTAGAAAGGACCCCATGGCTGATAAGCCCTCATGTATTATATAAGCGGTGCCACCATGTACCAGCTCACTTGACCTGATTTCTGTAGTCATTGCTGCCTTAAAATCTCATGTTGCAAAAACAGTGGTCAAAGAAAAGATGATACTCTTGTTCGGAGGCAGCTGTGGATGAAGGGCTCTGACAAACAGCAGTGATTCAGATGTGACGGCTATATCCAAATTGTTATCAGGACTCACCAATCACTGTGTAATGAAAAGGCTGCTGGTGAAAGAGCCAAGGACAAAGAACCAAGTAATCTAATTTGGTAAACATGTGTCACAAATTAAAGCACAAATTCAGGATAATTCCAGTCATGGTGGACGAGTCCAGAGAGTTTCCAAAGAGACTCTCAGTGCCATGAAATTCATTTTGTTTATTGTTTTGGTAACCTAAAACTAGAAGTTAAACCCACATTTTGTACTTTCTGTGGAGCAATATAAAGCCTTTTTATCATTAATGACCCAATCTGTGCCGCAAATGTAGACAAAAGGGTCACCTCGCCATCCAAATGAGAAACACAAGGTTGGAAATCTGTTCCCAATATGACTAGCAGGTCATATTATTGCACACTTTACAACAACAGAATTTGGGTTATTATTGTTCTCCAGTCACATTAGAGAATTAGAAATGCCCGGAGAAGAGTCTGAACTATATTCTGTGAAAAAAACCATAAGCCCATTTAATATGTGAATATATTTGTGATGTGCTCTCATGGAGTATTTACCTGATCCTGATTTTTTTAGTTTCCTTTATTTAGTCTCTTTCCATTATTTATCCGTCTTCTTTATTCTGTTATTTAGTTTAGTTCAGTTTAGTTAGTTTAGTCTTAGTTTAGTCTGGTTTCTCTTACCAAATTTCCCTCTGGATAAATAAAGTTTTCTAATTCTGATGATGTGCTCAGCTTGGATTACAAAAACTCCCTGGTGCATGTTGGAGATCACAGTATACCGTGTCCTCCAACCAATCTGCACGATATTCTGACAGAAAGATATTCATGTTGATGCTGCGAGCAGGCAGAACACTATACTACTGATCATGTTTTCCTTACATAAGTATACCATAAGTTTTTACTGATTTCCTACCTTCAAAGCAGCCACGGACAGCAGCTCCTTTCTGTTCAAGAGTATAAAAAACTAAGGTCCAGAGACTTAAAGCTCAGTTGTAATAGACAGACTGTAGCTATGAGAAGCAACCGTTTAATAAATTGATCAAACGTTTCTAGGAAACTTTTTTCCTCAACCAGAGGATAATCTTTTTTAATTCAATACAACTAAATTCAAATAGTCCTTTTCTGGATGTTCTTTCTTACTTATTGTTCATCTCCTTGGCTTCCATATAATCCTTTCTGAAATTAATTCTCTAATCGATGATTATTAACTTATCAAATTTATTAACTTCTTCAAATGTACCAACAAGAATAATTTGGAGCAAACTGTCTGAAACATACGATAACACTGAACAGTGATCAAACAGTAAACATGGGATATTTATGTCACAAGTCACTGTTTTTGTCTGGTACTACTACAAGACACTATTTCAAACTACTAAAAGGACTATAATTGCTACCGAGACTGTCCACTCCTGAACTGTGCCAAAAAAAGCCAGGAAATAACTCCAACACACATTAATGCCAGCAATGTGTGGGTTGATTTTGACTGATTGCTTCCTCCTGCTCCGTGTCAGAATCCAAAACATATCTGGCTCAATATAAACTAAACAGAGCTTAAGGAGGTACTACTCTCTAAACAGCATTTCCACCTGGTCTCTGTTGCTTGCATTTGCACTTTGTCCAAGATCACTAACTATGTGTAATTGGGCCAGATGCTGAAAAAAAAACTGCTGACTGACACAGTTGGCCTTTCCAAGGTAGAGGGAGAAGATAAACAATGATGAGGGACAGGACTGAACCTCAGTGGAAGAAGCAGAGTGTGTCAGAGGAGCGATGACCCACAGTGTGAGGCAGTCTGATCCGCTCTGAACCTCTGAGGGATGGGATGCTCATTAGGGTCACACTGAACCTGTACACACACACACACACACGCACACACACAAGCATCTTCCTCTAAAGTGATGCTGAGAACTCCAGATGAGGCTGGAACTTGATTAAAGAGAAAATCCACACTGTATTACACCGAGTAGAAAACTGTTGCTGCACAACTCTCTGTGAACTGTTGAAGAGCTTCTGATCACAATAAAGATTGGAAATAATTATTCTTATGAATTCTAATTTCCATGCATTCCACACTTTTGGCCATATGCCTGCACAGTTGTTACTGTCGGTATGCACACAGCTTTGAATTTGTCAGAGTTAAAGATAAATCAAAGCTTGATTACTGAAGCTGTTTGTGGAAGAAAATCCACATTTTGTCACATTTGTCTCGACATCATACAGAGGAGGGAGAAGGAAAACTACCTGCTGCTTCACCTGCCAACAGGCTGTGGAGAAATGTCTGCAAGATCTGCGCTGATTATTTGGAGAAATATGTAGTCTGCAGCCTCAAATGTAAAACTCTGAAGACAACCTGTCTCTCTTCATTTGAGTTATTTGATCTTTGTATGAAAAAGCCAGTGTGAAAAATGTCCCCATAGCTAGAACACAAATTTCAATTTGGACAAACAACTGAACTTCATCGTCCCAGAGACAGTGACCCATTCATTGTCTGAGAGGCCTCAGATGTTGCATCACAGTGCCGGCACAAATTCAAGTATACATTCTCATCATCTAACAGTCCAATTTAAGAAAACAGTGGTAAAATTCACACACATCGACATAAAATGGATGACGTTCCCCTTTCAGCCACAAAAACACAACCGCAATGCCCTCGTCTGAGTCACTTCCAAACAAACTGCAGCGATCCCAGGAAACACTCATCTGACTTGGCTGGAGGATTGTTTCATCAGTCAAAAGCTCTGGAAATTATTGACATATAATGGTAACTATATTTTTTATGAATGCAAAACCTTGCAAACAAAGTTAAAGAAAGTAGTACCATCACAGAAAAAAATTAAATGTATGGTTTGTGAGCTTCTAACATATTGAATATAAACTTTGTTCCTGTAAGAGCACAGGAGACAGTGGTGGGAAGCAGACATCCCGAGTTCTTTAGTCATCTTTGCACTTCAAAACCTGGCTGGTGACAGTGGTCACTTGCATGTAACTGGGGCAGCAGTATCAATAATGCAGAGTAACCAGTCTCTGTTTCCATGTCTAGGCCTCTCACACTGTTATGGATCTGAGCTGCTCAAGGTCACATACAAGGGAAGAATGAAAAGAAATACATTATTCTGCTTGGATTTGGTAACACGAGCACAGCCTGGTTGTAATGATGTTATAATGGTGTGTCTGCAGGGCAGGGCTGAACGCCGCCCCTCCCTGTAAGACAGAGTACATAATGATCAAGTGTAAACAGATACTGGATGACTTTTTAACACATCTCAGCCTGAACTACACAAAGTTTCAGCCTCAAAACTGGCAGCACTCGTCCTTAGCCGAGTAGATTACAATCATGGAAACTTAAGAGCTGCTGATCTTTAACATCTCAAATTGAATCAGTCTCTTAAATGGATGACAACAGCAACGGGGCTGCTAATAAAACCTAATATCAAAGGCAATGTGGTTTAGGGTGGAATTCAGCTGAAATCCTAGACAAGGGACGTGTCACAAAGTACTGCTTTTTCTTTTTAGAGAGTCTCAGTAGTGGTTGAATGTAAACAAACCATCTGCAGTGGAAACTCATTCATAGCCATGCCTTCTGCCACAACAGGGCTGCAATCTCAAGTTTCAATCAATGAAAGAGAAACTAGCCTCTTCCCAAGTAGCAACTCAATACACGCAAATACATGTTAGACTCTTTTAATCTGGAGCTGGAGAGGGAGGAGAGTCCTGACAGAGTGAATCATGTGGAACAAACCAGGCAGCAGTTGTTCTGGTAAAATACCGCCAAACCTGGCAGGGCTTTCTGTGTTTCATGCAGCTTGTGAATTATCTGAATGCATCCATCACTTCTTAGAAAGTAAAAGGAGAATAACAGATTCACCAAACTGCGGTTCTGAGAAATAAACCGAGCCAAAAAAAGACTAAATCTGGAATTTAGAGGGTATCGTTGATAGCAATTCGCCAAAGACGGCCTAGATAGTGTCAATAGCCCAGCTTGTTTTTGATTACATAACAATGCCTCCAGCATTTCCTAATGTACTATGAGCAGAAACTTCCTTTGGTGTCAGCACTAAGAGGCTACAGTGGCTGCTAACATTATCGAACATCTGTCACGAGAGAAGCAAATGATTAAAGTCAAGGTCTTCAGAAGAAGTCTCCAAAAGCGCTTCCAGCTGAATCAGAGCTGTTGTATCCCAGAACAGAAGTATTTCTCCTGTTTTTTTTTCTTTTTCGTCAATTTAATATCTCTATTACAAACAGATGAGCCAGAAACAGACCTCCAGGACTCTGTCAGAACACAGAGGTATATCTCTGAAAAACACACCAAACTATAGGAATTCTCTTGCCATGTGTAAGTGTGTGAGTACAGTGCAGAAAGGCTGACGTTGGTCATAGGTGCTTCACATTACTGTGGTAAAGGTCGCTTGAGATCAGACAAGGTCAGCCCTGTGCCTCGAGCTGAGAGCAAGAACACGTTTTCCTGACAATATGTGGTGGCAGTAAACAACACTTTCTTTTCAGGGAGCTTTGAGTTTTTTTCAAAAGCCATAAGAGGCTATAAAGAGGTCAAAGAGAACTATAATACAACAGCATGACGAGACTGATGCCAATCTCTCTCACTCTAATTGAAACAAACAAAGAAAAGCTTTGGACAGCATATTTATAGCTATGACCACAAGTGCATTAGTGTGCTCTGCTGCAGGTCCATCGGGTGAAGGGGTGTGGTGCACGCATGTGATGAACGAGAGTTTAATGATGTCGACTATAACAGCTCCACCAAAGTGAATGTGGTGATGACGTAGCTAAAAGAGTGACTCAGCTGTTAAATTCATGCCTTGACAGCACAGAAAATCCCTCAGCTGCCTCCCAGTATGCGGCGACCGGAACGCTGGTTGATGATGCATGTTGTAACTCACCTAATTAAAGAGCAGCGCTAAAAGCATTAAACAAAAATGTGCAAAAGAAAAGAGCTGTGTGCTTACATATTCTAAAAAAAAAAAGAGGGCGAGAGATGTGGTGGGGACATGATCTGTGTCTGTGCTGTGGAGAGAAGGTCGAGTGGCCCAGAGCTCCATATGAGGACATCTAGAGATGCACCTGGACTCACAGACTCATTTCCATTACCTGTGATACCTTCACACATGGACTAAACCAATGAACTCAGTATAGCTACAGCTTATTACGACTCATGTATAATTCCATAATATGATTGATGATGTTCTCTGTACATGTGGCATCTATTGCACGTCTGTCCGTCCCAGGGAGAGGGATCCCTCATCTGTGGCTCTTCCTCAGGTTTCTTCTTTTTCCCATAAAGGGTTTTTTGAAGTTTTTCCTGACTCGGTTCGAGGGTCTAAGGACAGAGGGTGTCACAACTGTACAGATTGTAAAGCCCTCCAGAGGCAAACAATGTTTGTGATTTTGGGCTCTAAATAAATAAATTTGAATTTGAATTTGAGATGTCTGCTATTTTGATAAAGGACTCTATGAAATTAAAGGTGGTGACTTAAAACAAGGAGCGTCTTCAGCTTGATGTCCTTCTTTGGCTTCATATCAGCAATTCATCCATCTTTTCGGGAACAACAACAAGCTTTCTGAGCATAAAAAATAAGAGGGATTACTTCTCATACTGACATTTTCTAAAGAAAACAGCTAATTTACGTACAATTACAACTCAACAACTCACATAAATCAGTATTTGTTTACAGCAGTGTCAAACATATTATGCACGGGTAAATCCACTCTACTCTTCATCACAATTACCACAGACAGCCCATTTCAAGATCAGATCACGCGAAAATAAAGCTGGTGAATATCCAGTCAACAACATAGTACATGGTACATACTATAAACCAAGGACCCAAGAACCCAAAAGTATTGTATTTTATTTCAGAAATGTCCTTGGTTTCATTAATGTTATTGTGACGCTAGCTGCTGTAAGCGTCCGCTTCTGTCAATAATGTGAGGAATCCAATAAAAGCTGCCAAACCCAACGCAGATCGCGTCCAAGTCAACATTTGTTTTGGCCTGTTAGTGATATTATATTCCTTAAAAGAGAAATCCACATGGAGATTATAATTGATTACAAGATAATATTAACTTTAATAACTTTGCTACTGGTGAATAAGGAGTAGCCAGCCAATTGATAAATATGACAGTGTAAGTCCAGATTTAGGACTCTCTCTGACATTCAATTACAGCATTTCATAATGACCCCTAATGTATATTCTTATACCAACCAAGACAGTGAGCATGTAAAATCTAGTGTTTATGGTTGAAAATAACCTCAAGTTCAAGAGGATACTATTTTGAATGATGACTCAACCCTGCCATGGGACATTGGCCAAAAAAGGCAACTAATTCAAACCAGCTAATTTTGACTTTGTTTCCAGTCAGTTAGTTTACATCTCTCTAACACAGCTGCTGGAAAACCTTTTAAAAAAGCACTGACTCAGTTCCCCACTGATTACTGTCTACCATTCGGTGAGTTTTTCACACATGGTCTGTGCCAAAAATACATACGTATACGACCTGACATTTTGTGGGTATGACTGTAAGATTTGGATCTGAAAACCTTACGACCACCCTTGGATAAATTAAAAGGTCCCGTTTTAATTGATTTAGGATTTTTTTAAAAACAAAACCAAAGCTGGCAACCCACTGTAACAGTTTTTCTTCAGTTTGTATGTATAACAAAAACATTACTCCATAAAATCCCACAGTTTTCTTGATATGACAGACATTTAACTTTCCTATGTTTCTGTGAGGAAGTAAGGTTAAACGATAGCAGTCTAAAGGCCAACCTACTGCAACTGACAGCATAAAGACAAACAAGGTTTCCACTGGACAGAATAAGAGGGCTGCCACTGACTCAGATGCCGGACACTGGCCGGCATGTGACTCTGGGAAGCAGATAACCGGAGCAGAGCTGGAAGGGTATGACTTTTTTCCCGCTGCACGATGGGGGAAGTCATACACGCAAATAGGCAGCTATTGCAGGACACTGCTCGGTTCATGATTTAAGACTGAGGTAAATAAACTAAACAAACGTTAAAGGGTCATTAGATCGAACATAATTGACAGGATTATGTTGGCACAGATAAGAACACTTCAAAACAAAATTAGTTTATTCTTAACTTTATTATTTTATTACCTGTTTTACTAAAAGAGAAGTGGTCTGTGCAGGCAGTGAGTTGGAAAGAATGATCAAATAACAGCTGAGTGAGATCTTTTATTCTAAGGCCCTGCAGCCTTTGAAAGTGAACTGAATTGAAACCAGCCTTGAAGGACAACCAGAACTGAATCAGACAATAGTGTTTAGACACTAAGATACCAAAGATAATTAATGAGATCTTATCAGACAATTCCATCTACTGGAATCAGACTTCACTTCTATTAGTATGATGGATGCCCGCTCGACTGCAAGTAAACGCAGTGAAAGATACAGCTGAAAGGATCGCCAAAGTGATAATAATAATAATATAATTCATCCTTTACCACATCCTGAGTGAGTGTGGTAAGTTTTATGGCAATCCATGAAAATGTTGTTGAGACATTTCACTCAAAACCACTTAACTTAATGGTGATACTAGAGGAAAGGTCCGGGATCACCAGAGCCGTGAGGATTCACCATCACCACCTCCGTGACATATTACAGCTGTGTAATCATTGGCCAGGCAGGAACAAGTCCAGTTCATCTCGCTCTGTCCGCTTGCTTTGTGAGTGACCTTTGATCAGTCGAGGGAGCCGCATCCTCCCCCCACCATTCACAGTGAATACACGGACGCCATACAGAGACAGGACTGAAGCAGAGCAAGTAGGCGAGTAGAGTGAAGCGCGCTGCAAGGCCCTCCTGGTTTGTAGTCAATTTGAGAGCAAGGCTGAACTTGGCTACACATCGCTCTTGGCCACAGGAGGGGTGCTGCGCTCTGCTCAGGGGGGACACAGTCAACAAACTGAGTCACAGGGAGAGAAAACCGCCGGGTGCTCCTCACTTCCAGGGTTTAGACTATCGTGTTTCACATTTACCAGAATACTTAGAGGCCTCGACGTCACCACCGGACGACTCACCGACGAAACACGAATACAGAACTATACTTTTACCATTAGAGACAACACCCTCCAATGATAGTGCTTATCCTTATCCATCGTGTACAGATAAATAAAGGTTAAACTAATTTCGGAGAAAACCAGAAAGGTGCTACCCCACCTTGCCCTACGTCCCCAGTGTCCCCAGCTGCTGTGCAACAATAACCACTATCAGTCAGTCCTTAATCCAGCTTCTCACGTCATGAGCACAGAGGAAATGTGCAGGAAAATATAGCGCTTTAACATCTAAAAAAAAAGCTAAATGTTCCACAGTAGAAGGCAGATGCATGGCTCCATGGCTGAGTTTTAAGAAGAAAACAAGATATTCTGGTCAATTAAGAAGATGAGGTAAGTGATGGAGTGCATCTCCACAGTATAAGACTATAAAGGATTTTTGCTGTTAGATCAACATTTTCATAAAATCTAAAGCAGGAAAACATAGTACCACATCTGCTTGCAATAAATTCGAAAGATCAAAACATTACAAGTAATGTTCCCATCGAAAATAAGGAAGCAGAAGCCAGATTTGACTCAAACGCAGACTCGTACAAAGTGAAAAGCTCACAAACTTGACGGTGTTTGACAACTTAAATTTACAACATGCAGTTTATGTGCTTCTCTTATCCAGGGTGATTTACAACAAGAGCAACAGTAGAAGAAGTCAACACTCTTGGGGACCGTCATCGCAAACAGCAAAACAACAAAAACACTGTCGCAGCTTCACAACAAAAGACGTATGGAAGTGATTGAGAGGAGTGTCTGAGCGTAGTGAAGCACAGCGACAAGCCTAACGAGTTCCCCAGGTCCACAGAATGGGTGTTCATCCTGTTTTCAGACAGAGAGAGGACTTGAATTCCTAAGCAAATCTTTACAGCAGTGATCGGTTTGAAAATGGAGCGCCAGCTTTGAAACGAAGGGAGAGGGGGGTTACTCAGTACGCACCTCCCTGTAGGAGAAACTAATGCAAACCATCTGCTGTCATGCCGACTTGCTATGCAGCATCTGGCAGAGAGAGAACCAGCGAACGATGCTGCTGTCTGATATTCCAGACAGTGAGGGTGACAATCTGACTATTTTCTCCCTCTTCTACATGAGCTGATGCACTCGTAACCCTGCAGAGACAAAAGATGGCCCACGATGGGTTTTCATTTAATCTGACCGTACTTCCTTCCTTCCTTGTCTGTTAAGCTTAGAAGTTTTATCCCTCAGTACCATTATGTCCATAACTCACAGCTAGAGAGTATTTTCTGCTGTCACTCAAAGTTGCTCACAAGAAGAAAACAGCTGCTCTTCATTCGCTGTAAAATCAAGTCAGCCATATCAGGCAAATACACAAGAACAGTGCAGTAAAAATTCCAACTTCAACAGAGTGTGTGAGTGATAACGACTCCACAAAAGCACAACTAAAGCAGGAGTGTTGCAGGAATATGTATAGTGATTTTTTTTGCTTATAGGTTTGAGTCGCAGTTCAGATGTGAACACTTTGTTATGCATATTACACAAGCTTTGTCGTCTGGGTTTGTCTGTGGACAACCTGACCTACAGGTTCAATACAACAGGGTGGATGGCTAACAGGTTTCAGTCCTACCTGTTTTAAACAGACATTGTTTGTGTGCATGTGAACAAAGCAACAGGTCTGAAAATGCCAAGATGCAAAAACCACTCACATGGGATTATCCAAGAGGCTCATAAGTTATGAGATGTTTTTATGTTGACTTTTTTTTTTACACCCCTCAGTGTGAATTTGAAGCCAAAAAAGATTGTATGCCCTTGAGGCAAAAAAAACACTTTTAATTAAAGGTGATGTTTAAGACAACAGGGAAGTAGCCTGATTGTCAAAAACAAACACAAATGTGCTTAAAAATCTGCTTTGCTGCTGTGTTATCATGTTCAACATCCAAAGTGGGAACTCTGCCACAGAAGGAACTCTGAGACGTGTTGCCAAAACACGGCGGCAGGGCCACACAGCCTCCTCCATGTCTTTGCTCTAGGCGTGCCTGCTGCAGGGATGGCATTCAGTAACCAGGAAAAACCTGTCTCCATGTAATGCACACACACACACAAGGCTGCACACACGTCACATACTGTACAGTACACACTCCACCTGACACTTGGCTGCCTCATCCTCCAAGACTAACCGGTTTTTCACAAGGAGGCTGTACCTGACGCTGACACTAATGTTTTTAGGTGACACTGAACATCTCTCTGGGTGTCAGTCAGAGCGGTCAAATTCAACAGCTCTGGGTCAGGACTCTCATTACTTTCACTCCAGCCCATAAAAACATGTCAGAGAAGGAGGGAGCCACAGGCAGACTGAGGTGACTTTTACTGATGATTAAAGTGGACAGAATAATGCCAGAAAATGTGCCTGAAACACCAAAAAATATCACCTTGATGATGGTTTTATCATTTTTCATAACAAGACAACAAATCTAGTCATCGAGTTATAAACGCTGGAGAATAATATCAGATTTGGTTAATGAAACAAGTGTGAAGAGACGACCAGAACACAACTGAAACTATTTCAAACTCATGTTTAACTTAAATGGATTATTATTGACTATATATTGATTAAACGTGTTTCTTCAACAGCTGTGGGGGCTCTGTTTGGATTATACTATCTGTGTTCAGTAAAGTGTGTGATAATATCTCAGTGTAAGTGTCACTCACCATCCTGTGCCTTCAACACTGCACTCTCCTCTGTCCTGCTCTCCGAGGATCCGGTGATCTTGCGCGAACCTCAGAGAAGTTCACACCGTTTTCCAAAACAAAGTCGCTGCTCAGCCAAAAGAAGCCAAGAGACGGGGAAAAAAGGAGAAAAAATCCAAGTTCACAGAGGTTATTCCCGATAATGTCCCGGACGCATGGATGCGGCTCCTCAGCGGTGTCCTCCGTCCATCGCAGGCTGATCTGAGTCCGGCGCTGACAGCCTGAGGAGCGGCGGGGCTGGATGGAGATCCGCGGAGGGGAGCGGAGTCCTCAAAAAGTCTGCTCTGAAAACAAAACACAGGAAACTGGGCCAGCAGGTCCAATCAAAGGGCGCTGAACGCGGACTGCGCTTAAATATTCATTAGTGGGAGTCACACGACTGAGCATGCGCAGCTCCGAGTAAGTCCTCACAACAACACACAGTCCCCTCCTCAGCCTGAGCTCACTGCCTCACCTATTATCAGCCCATTCACTTTACAGTGTATTACTGTAGCTTTCATTGCGAAAACTAAACATGTAAATCGATTTCTCTTAATAGTTGGTGCTGTTTTTACTTGACTTACTTTTTTTCTGCGAAGCAACCACCCATCAGAGATTCATACCACCATTTATCAAAATGGTTCTCCTTATGGGCTTTGAAATTGAAAGAAAAAAAAGAAGTTTTAAATCAGCAGTGACCAACAGGAGTCGTGTTAAAGTCCCAAAGATAACTCCATATAACGTGCATCATCCAAGCTGACATAAGTTTGTGAAAGAACATTATTACAGGACACTTTCCTTATATAATCCCGCAGACTTCATACAGTTACCCAGTGTCTTTTTATGCTTAGTGGTGTATATCCAGACATCCAGTTCATGTCCTTTGACTTACCACAGTGTTTATCTAATAGCTCACTTTAGATAATCTTTTAATAAATTACTTTTTAAAATAGGCGGTCCCCAAATCCTGCACAGTAATTCAGCCCAGCTCCTTCCTGAGACGAATGAAAATGCATCTTTAGAGGACTTTGAGGAGGTCTCTTTTGAAGAGCATGGGTGGCACTGGTATCCACTTCTCAGACCGAGGCTCGCCTTCAAATGATGTTGGGCGGTGAGGCGACTCTCTGGGTGTAACCTGTCTAACAGGCTGCCTCTGTATGCAGCAGACGCATACTGTGTTTGTGTGTGTCTGCTGGAGTCATATTTAAGTCTTATAAGTCTTATAAGTCATATAAGATGAGTATTAAAATAAAACCAGTCTGAGTTGCTCACAAAACATGCAGGACTCAGTTGTGTTTAACATTATTGTAAATGAAGACAGTGTTTCCTCTTGTATTGGCAGAAGGTAACAGACGTGGTGAGCAAACAAAGAGGGCTGTTATAATGTTTGAATAATAGATAAATAAGGTATGTTCATAGAGCTTCAGTGATTCTTTTGGTGCAGTGTTTTGTCGCCACCCAGTGGACATTGTAGGTCAACACATGGAGCACTATTGAAACTCCACACAGGTGTTCAACAGTCTTTGTATGCATCCACGCGCACAGACTGAAATTTCATTCATATTTATTCAAATTAAAATTTACCTCTATACAGTATGCCTATAGGATGCAAATGTTTTAGGTGTCCATTTTGTGTATTGCATCAGGTCAGATTTTTGACTGAAATACAAATGACCTCATTATAAATGCAAAATCTATCCAAAGAAACCATTTTGACATTGACGTTTGAGTAGTTTTAAATTCCTTTCTGATGGTGTTTGAAGGCATCCACAGTGGATTTGAACTGCAAACATAGGGCTTGAGCATGGCTGAATGGACATAAGCAGTGTGACACGGTGTAGTGAGGCAGCACTGACGATCCTAATAATGTGTTTGGTTAGTCTGTTGTCTCTGTGCATTTGCTTTCAGAACTGCCATTCCATTTCCCATCTGCCCACCAAGCTCCTTTCGCTGCCCATCACCTGTTCCTTATTACCTCATCAGACCTCAGAATAAATGCCAGTTTGACTCATATCAAGTTGTAGTTTTATGTGGACAGTCTGTCAAATAAAATAAATAATACTGATGTTAAGGATCCCTTTTCTCGTTCCCACACGAGTTAAATAAAGGTTTTGTAAAAAATAAATAAATATAAAAAGACACAGCCCGTCAGCCTCTTGCTCTGTCTCATGGGAGTTGTAGTCCATGGGTGGTGCACTTGATGAATGCTGTCAGAATACGGGTTGTTTTATAAGTCAAATGACACGGTTATCAGTATTTACCACCACGTACAGTGTTAGATGTGCATTTGGCTTACAATATGCGCAGAGTGCTCCCAGTGTCGTGTCTCAGCTCTTCGCAAACTTTGATGAAAGAAAGTGTCGGTTCAGAAATTGAGCCGAGCAGCGGAGCCCGGAAGTAGGGCGGGACCTCGGCTCTTTATAAACATGGCCGTCAAGTCCTTTAGCATCGGGAGCTGCGTGTGGCTGGATTTGTCAGACTTTCAGGAAGTCACCGAGTCAAACTAAGACGGTAACAGGTGTAAAAGAAGATGTAGACACGCAGCGGGCCGCCTCTGGATCATTTTCTAAGTTTTATCGGCGTTTCTAAACTTCATGTCGGACTTTGTGCTAACTAAGCAGCTAACCGAGCTAACGCATCGTCTCAACTAACTTTTTTCATCCAGCTAATCTGCCTCTCGACTCATTATCGACATGGAGGAGTGCCGCCGACGACACAGGCTGTCTAGATGAATATTTTATTCACGGACGGGTCGGATTTACTCAGCTAAGGGCTGACACAAACTTTATTAAAGCCTCCTTATTTTGAGGGCGGTTGTTTTGTTTTTATTTTTGTTTTTTTTTCCACCGGCAGCAGCCAAGCGCCCTGTCAGGAAACATCACCGAGAGGGACATAAACAATGTTTTCTGGCAAACCCATGAAACCAACCTTCAAGTCTTATCTTCCTCCTGTGCAGGTAAGAGAGCCTGATACCAGCAGACTTTACTTTTCTGGGTTTATAGTCACAACACAGGGAGAAAATAATGAATTAATTTAGGCTGAGGCAGTCGTGTCTGCTGTGTTGGGGAAAGAAGTTTGGTATTTGTCGTATGAGATTAAGAGGATATATTAATCTGAAAGCTCCCCCACTGACTTACTGACAACTTTTAATATTCACAGTTTGTGTGTGTGTGCCAAGTGCCAAAGCTGTTCCCCTACTTTTGTTTTAATTTAGAGAATTGAAACCTGTTTGGTGAATTTGATGCCATTTTTAAAAAGGAGAACAACCTTTCAGATATTTCTGTATCCTCTGTGGGGCTATAGGCTCCTGTTATTTTCCTTCAGGTGTGTGCACTTCTCCAGACACAAGCGAGTCACAGGGTTTGCTCACAGGCGCTGGTGTGACAACCCAAACAAAACCAGCGTTTGTACTGACAAGGTCAAGACCCGCTGTGGTGTTTAGTGTGTGTATGACATTTTTCCAGTAGTTTTTATCAAATGATTCTGGCCCTGGGCATCACTCAAACATCTTAAGTTGTTATGCTGATTTACCTGTTTGAGTGGTAAATGCTCCAAAGCCAGGATTAAATGCAGAACAAACATTTCAGTCATTGTGCATTTATGACAGATTATCAGTATATTATTATCTTTATGATGCACTTAACTTATATGAAATGATAAGAGGTGTCAAGGGCCAAGGCATTTATCAAACTGGGACTCTGCTCAGTCACATTTTTCCCCATTCAGTTTTGATTGATGCACTTTGAATTTTCTCAGGGGATTTATGTTGAGAAGCTTCAGTGTTTTGATTATCTAACAAAATATGCTCTGACTATTATATTTATGCTTTTTCATATGGAGGGCAGTCCTATTATTTGATGAGGTGTACTGGATTGCAGATAAATCAACATCTTTGAGGATAAAATGTTAACTTTTACCTTTAATTTGAGTGAAAAAGGCTATGATTCTTACACCTCCATCCCAAACACTCTTGAAGTTGAAAGTCAGCACTTTAACCCCTTAGTCATTCATTCACTTGAAATCATTGAGCTGGAGCAGAGCCAGCAATGAAAAACACATGACTGTTCAAATGCCTAAGGGCTGTCACTGTATCTGCAAGTGTGAGCAGTATTTGGGGTTACAGTATTAATAGCATTGGTTGACTGCTGTGTATCTTTGGTTTCTTCTCGTTTTTATAAACAGCTTGCACCAGGCTTATCATCACTTACTGTGTTGTAACTGTTTATGCAACATTAATTCAACAAGACAAATCATAACAGCTGTCAGGACTACAAGTACCTGTTTTATTTTTATTTTTTTTATCTGTTCTACACGTAGAACCAATTTATGTCACGTTTTGTTAACAGCACAAAGACACTTCTGAGGGGTGGTTTTCTAGCCCACCACCTTGAAGTGACACATTACTGCCATTATTCATTAACCGTCTGACGACCTCGTGTTTAACTCTGATCTATGTTTTTTTCTAGACTGATGTGAAGAAAACTATTGAACCACCTATTAAAAAGTTGGAGCCCAAGTTACTTCAAGGTAAGTTTGTTTTCTGCATTATTCTAAAGATAGTTGACAAGTGAACAAGACTCATCTGCTTAGTAGCAGATCAGACATTCTCTGCAACATTTTATTTAGACATTATGTTAATAACCAGACAAAAAAAGTGACCTTTACACAGATGTACTGTGTCCAGCCCCTGTGTGCAAGTCGGGAATGTTACTGAGTAAGCAGCAGTCTTGTACTTTGGCAAAAAGTCTGGTTGACTAAATAACGGCGTCTTCAGCCTGGCTCCAGACTTCTTAATCAATGGCCATATCCCCAGTTTGTTTTCAGTCACTCAAAGGAAAAGTGTTTAGATTTGTTGCTTACCTTGATAGAAAGATCCATCTAAACTGTCAGCAAGGTCTGAGGAGTTGGTTCTGAATTAATGTCTATTTCAACACAGTGCTGTGAGGCTGACAAACGTTTTTTCTCAAAAAGTCCAGTTCACTCTGAATTTTAAATATTTGGAATTGCTCTGGGGCATTAAAGTATCACGCCCTGTGATGGGTTGCGGGAATCGAGGCTAAAGATTCTAAAATAGAGAATTGGCTTTGTTACTTCATTTTGTCACATTTGCAACACTGAGTGAGTCAATGTTGTATTTCCTTAGACTGACGTGTCGTCTGAAAGTCTCTAGATGTTGTCATGAAAGCCTGGATGAAGCTCATTTTGTGGACTTGGATTATAAGTCATTCTATTTTCGGCAATGTTTAATCTGACTGGTCTAACAAGTATCTCAGCTCAGGCAAACATACGTCATTCTATCTCAATCAAACTAATGCGAAAGTAGTCCCAAATATAAATGTGTGTTGACGAATTGTTGTGGATCTTTAGTGCTTTTAATCTTATATTATTGTCCATTTTTGGCCTTGATTAAAAAAACAGGAACATTCTGAGTATTAGTTATTACTTGATACATAATCAGATTTGAAATATTGATTTCTCTATTAGTTCTCACTTCTCTCAAACTGTGCCACTTATTACATATTTTCCCATTATTTTGCCAAAATCTTAGGTGTAGCTAGTTCACTAACTAGAGCAGCAGGGGCACCCTCATTTCAGTGATTTCCTCTGGTTCAGGTCTGAACAGTTGACTCAGGAGTTTCATGGGAGTGGCTCGACACACCCTCTGCATAGTGTTATGTTGTGGGTTATTTTGAGTGAATGTACAGTGATGTCTTCTATGAGACTTCCTAAGACTTAAATTAGTCGTAGTCTGTCAGCTGTACATCTTTTTACAGTTTCTTTAGAGCCTTAAGAAAGATTAAATTTGCAAACCTGCTGTACTTTATTGAAGGCTATTTTATTCAGGTCAGGGCTGACATGAGCATTTTAATTGCCTTCCAGCTGATAAAACAACCTTTCCATCAGTTTCCAGGCAGCATTTACCTCTTAAAGGTTGCCGCTGCTTACTTGTCTTGGTTTTGGAGCCAAACAGACTCACAGGTTTCAAGATTAGGTTACTTGTGCGTAATTTATGTTACATTTGCAGCATGCTGCTCTGAGGCAGTCCTTTGATGTGACTGTCTGTCGGACTCCACCCTGCTGCCGCACTTCTCATCTTTAAAAAATCCCTGGGGCAACTTTTTATAGCCACATACTTGTCTGCACATTAATTGTTTTGCGATCATGTTACTCATGACAGATAGTACATGAAAAACTACCTCTTTAGCCCAAAGCTTAAGTAAAATGCATAATGTGACTTTCATGTGGCAGAGCTGAAGGGGGGTTACTGTCCTACTTGTCATTACAGAAAATTTGTGAGGGCCCTTTTGAGCTTTTCTCTGCCCAACAGAAACCTTTTAATGACATAGCTTCAGATTTTAAATCATGTTTGGTTTTGCAACACAGCGTTTCACTCTTACAAGAAAACATTCAAGATGAGATAGGTGTAAGTGCATACTTATTGACACATCAAGAAAACGATGTTACACAGTGTCATGGATTTGAAGGCTTTGTTTTGCGCTGGGCAGTTAGATTCAAAAGTGGTGTGAAGTTTTTTTTCTGTCAGCTCAAAGCACTATTAGATTCTCCACATTTTTTAGGAAGAATTTACTTTCATAAAAGGAATGTGAACAAAAATTTCACCTTGGGTTGTAATTGATAAAAAGAACAACAGATATAATGGGTGACAAGAATGAACTTGTTTTTAAAAAGTTGCATTTGTTAACATGTTCTAGTATTTTTTGCTGTGCTTACATTGTCAGTTTTCATTATAAACAATATTGTCAATACCAAAACCTGTACATTTGAAGTATTATGATTTTGGTTCATGAAGTTTCTACATGGTTAAATGTATGAAGGACCAACAGGAAAGATGAGGGTAGATTAAAAATTAGGTTGGGTGGGTTGTATTTAAATGTAGTGTGTTCATAAATTGGAGGTACATTTTTTTCCCACTTGGATAGCAGTTGAAATTCATTATTTAGATAATAAACTTTATAATATATACTGAAGAAAGTAAAATAAAAAAGAAAGTAAAGTGTCAATTTAAACCAATTGATCTTCATCTTCTTTACAAGGCTTTTGTAATCTTTACTTCCTGTATTCAGCCCTGAACTGTTGTGGCAGACTGTTGGTTTTACCCTCACATGTTGTTTTTCACTCTTTAATTTGTCCCCAGGGGAGATAGTAGTTAATGAGGTGAACTTTGTGAGGAAATGCATCAGCTCTGAAAGCAGCCAGGATGACTTTTGGGGGAAGTTGATATGCACCAACTTTAAGGTCTCCTTCATCCCTCAAGATGCCCCACCGAAACAGGTATTTATGTTTGTTTTTATGTGGACTAATGTTTTTTAGCATTAGTATTAATGCTGGGTTTTTTGTTTTTTTTGTTTGTTTTTTTTTGGTATTAGTGAGGCGATATAACGTTCGATTTCCTGTTCGAGGTGTTAAAACATTTTTGAACTTCCTCATACAGTTCTTAAAATTGTTCTCTCAAGCCTGAAACACAGAATGGCCTCCCGCAACTCTAGTTTTAGCTTTACATTTGTGAAGTCTATTAGTGCCACTAGCATGCTGCTGAATAGTAAAAGTGCTTTTATTTTCACAGCCATGTTTGCATGTGCAGAGCCTCTGGCAAGGAGGAAGGAAAACTTGTGTACTTTCCTGCACTACATTGTCAGTGATATCGCACAAGAAGTGAGAGAACAGACGTCATTTCCAGCTATGCGGCAGATGTTGCCATAATAACAAAATGGAACTTGATCATTGCTCAGCCAAAGCGGATCAACTTGATCTACCCACCAGACTGTTTGAGACAAGATCTCAGTGGCTTATGGGTATAATACAATGTTTACAGGTTGTCAAACATGTTTTTTATGTTGTTTGCCTTTACCACAGAAGTCCAAGTTGTCTCACCTCCTGCTTGGAGAGCACGACATCCCCCTCACCTGTCTTGAGCAAGTAGTAACAGGTACGTTTGGTGCCATTAATTGTAACAAACCTTATTTCTTTTCTTTTTTTTATTTTGTGAGTATGTATTCTGCAGGCTTGTTATTGTCATGAGAGACATTCTCCCTCTGACTTCCCCTGCGGAAACGTTGTTATCAGAGCCCAAATGTTTATCTCAAAATGAATCATTTTGTCTAATCAATCGCTAGAATATGCCAAACTATACATTTTCTGATGGTATTAAGCAAGCAAAGCAGGTAAAGTTTTTGAAAGTGTATTCAGTAGATGTTTAATCTCTTACTCAAATCAAATTTCTCTTTGAGTAAACAATTGATTGATCAGCTGTTTTAGCATAAACGCTTCCCAACCGTCATTTTACAAGAGTGATCTCCAACCAGAATTAAAGTTAGATGGGCCTCTCATTAATCTTTGACAGCATGGGTGACTGGTCGTGTCTGTTGTTCTTTCCAGCTCAGGAATCTGATAACAAGTGATGTCACATCTAAAGCAGTGATTAGTGGCAGTGCAGCCGCGCTGGGATTAGCCCTGTTTATATGTCTCATTGCTGTCGATTGCTGACATTGCAAGGGCAGCTGCAAGAGCTTTGTTATACCACTTTGTTTTTGACCTGTGTGTGTGCTGAAATATATATATATATATATATATATATATATATATATATATATATATATATATATATATATATATATATATATAAAATACACACACACATATAAAGGTTCCTGTAAATCCCATAATGTTATCATTATCTGTCTTTTGTATCTTAGTCTTAATTTCTTAATTTTTTTTAAGTCTTAACAGTCAGTCCCAGTATTTAAGACATCATAAAGAATTGAGCCCTGTTTATATCAGGAATTAAAACATGACCTGTTATAACATGTTTAGGTCATGGGAACATGATATATTGATGGATTAAGATAGAACATCAAATATTTGGTGGAGCCCAGGAAAAAAGCATAATCATTTGTTTTTGGGGGTTTTTTTTGTGATGTACCTTACAGTTTTTCTAAAATTCAACTTCTTCTTGCTGCGGTATATCTAACATAAACTGCCACATTTCTGACATAGTGGAAGTTTTTTTAGTTATATTTTGTGTTTGTTCCTCTCAGTGAATGATACAAAGGGGAAGAAGAAAGTATTGGGTTCAAACCAAAAGCTGAAGTTCAACCCAACAGAGCTCATCCTCTATTGCAAAGACTTGCGCATCATAAGGTTCTGCTTTGATGAGGCCGGACCTGAAAGTGCCAAAAAGGTGAGTGATACTGAATTTAGTTTATGTTTCAAATCCAATAATTTCACAGTGGTCTTTTTAGAGAGGCTTTTAAAATGACCAAACACTTCCATCTTTAATTTATAATGAATAAATGGAAATAGTAAAATGAATATATGAAATGACTTTAGCACCCTGACATAGCACCCTCAGTGGTCACATCAAAAAATACATTCTGTATCCCCACTTCTCCCATGCATCCGAGCAAGAGATGACACTGAAAAGAATGGGCCAAAGACAACACAGATAGCACCAGTTTTCACCATAACTGGCTCATTTTTGTGCAAACTAAAACTTTCCATCACAATGGTTTGAAAGATTCGTATAAAGATTCTAGACATAGTGGCTCTAATTTGCCTCCTAATGCCATACTTCCAAATGACTGTTCAGTATTAACCTTTCCCTCCTCCTCAGTTTTTCCCAAGCACATTTCACTCTTAGTTGTTGCTGACTAAACTTTTCCTTTCCTGACTGTGTGAGCTCGCTACATACACACAGTCATAACCTCTTCCTCTAGTGACAAAGATATTTATATCATACAACCTTTGATGTGCTATGCTCTCACTCATCATCTGAACAGAAATTACTAACTTTTCAAAAAGCATTGTCAGTGTGGCCCTGAGCCAGACAATGAATGAGGGACAGTGAGAACAATGCTCATTCAAGGTGAAGAAAAATGAGAATGATCCTTATTGTAAGAGCTGGCAGCGTGACTCTGACTCATCTCCTGCAAAGAGAGATTGAATGGACAGATGTTTCATTCTTCAGATTAGAGCTCAATCGAGACATTATCAGTGTCATTACCAGTCATTAAGTCAGTGTCATTACCAATATGTATTGTGATAATGTCTCGATATTTTAGCAATGACTTGTGTGTTTTCAGAAGGTAGTTGTTCACTGGGGAATTGAAAGGAAATCCGGCTGTAGTATAATCTTAAAGGACAGGAAAACATACATTTCCTTGGTTAGGCTTCATTAGTCAGTTTCGTTGCTGTTTTGGTAAACAGTAGTCAGCTTTGACTGGATTAACCAAGACTTTCAGTTCCTTTGTTAATTTAGGAAAATGTTGGTAGACGGACAACAAATCAAACCAGGA
The DNA here is from genome assembly GCA_023238725.1 of Scortum barcoo. Lineage (NCBI taxonomy): Eukaryota > Metazoa > Chordata > Actinopteri > Centrarchiformes > Terapontidae > Scortum > Scortum barcoo. Next base: position 27,231,450 of record CM041531.1, read on the forward strand.
AGTTGTCACCTTAGACCGAACCTGCCAACTAAAAACACGGCCAAGAATAACAGAACAAACATTCCGCACTCTCATGCTGTCTATGCACATATATTGTGTTGAAAACATTGTGGTATCTGGAGTTGTCGAAGTCCTGAAAATAATTGTATCTGAATAATGTGCACAAGGTCTTGAGGAGCTCTTGGCTCCCGACAACTTCACGACACAACTCACGAGAATCAGGCAGCTGTATATCTCTTTACAGTGTGCCAGTGAAATGTTCATGAACATGAATGTACACACGTCACGTGTCTGATCTCCTTCCATGTCATCTGGGAGCAATTTTTGTGTAGGTTTTGGTGTTCCACAGCACATACCTGCAGCACATTTGGGTAACAACAGGATTACAGTATGGCACTGCATTGAAAAGCCTTGCAGCCAATGTTACACGTCTTCTGTTTCAATTCTTTCAAAATGCAGTACTTAATGCACTCTGCTGCTTAAGACAGAAATATGGAAGATTGAATATGTATAAAGCACTGAAATAGAAATGAGTCTGCCTTCTCTCCCTCACTACATGTGAGTTTATTTATGGACACCATGTATGTAATTACAGTGTGAACCTAAAACGGGGCTCAGTTCTTTTTTTCTTTTTTTTTTCTTTGTGACATATGGAATTAAGCCAGCCTATAATAGCTTATTTTGCCATAGGAAATTACAGCGTTGGGAGCAGCCTTGTCCGCACATACATGCATGCACACACACACACACACACTTTTTCTGTGTCTTCTTGTGTTCTTCACAGCTTTACTCCTGAATGGACTGCTTTGTGTGACTCTGGTGGAGCCACAGAAAGATTCAGCGCTGTAAACCCAGAGCAGAAGACTGTCAGTTAAACATTTGCTTTCCCAGGTTTCACTCGTTTTTGTGTTTGTGTCGTTTAAAAACATGCCTCCAAGTTCATTTTAAGTGAACCTGAGTTGGGAAGCTGTACCTCTTTTGTATTGTACTGTATCTCCCATAAAAATATGTTGTTTTATTCTAGGTTTGCCTTGCTATTGCCCACTATTCACATCCAGCTGATCTTCACCTGCTGTTTGGCTTTGAGTATCAGGGACGGCGTTACCATGAATCTAAAGGTACTCAGCGTGCAGTATTTTGTTTATTACTTCCAAAAAACACAACATTTGACTATCCATGTTTAATTCCTCTGCATTGTGCACTAGAAGTAATTTAAGTGCGTATCTGTATTTCCAGGGCAGAGAGTCAACGGTTCAAGCCGTCGAGGAGGACTGCAGACCCCCATTTTTGACCGTCCATCAGACTGGGATCGGGAGATTAAGAGAACAGGGGCATCAGAGTGGAGGATATGCTCTATCAACGAGGGTTATGGCATCTCAGCAAGGTTTTGAGCTCATGTTTGTTGTAGTAATTCTGAAGTTTATGATGGGCGTCAGAGTTGGGGCGTGTCTGTCGCTCCTTCAGTTGTTACAGACACTCTAAATTTCACCCTTTACTCCTGCTTGGTATGTTTTGGCAAGACAGTGTATTTACACTGTGAGCTTTTTTCCTCGCTTCATGTGACTTCAGGGGAAAAAAACTTTGTGAATGTCTCAGTGTGACATGCAAGTGTGTTTTGGACAATACGTGCTATTCATCTGAGTTTAGTGGTGACATCATGGTGGGTTTCAAAGTAAGGATTGTGCTGTGTTTTATGTGGAATTTGAGAAAAGACTCAAAATGACATAATAGCAGCTTGCATCAAGCTGTATACATCACATGTGGCTAAACTAAACTGATACTCACAGTACACTTTGATTTGATTTAGTCTGCCCTCCATTTAAAAAAAAAAAAAAAAAAAAACATCAGTGCTAAAGATACCAGATAAGCTGTTCGGGATAGGCACAGCAAAACAAATCCAGGGCTAACAAGTTATTTACAGTACATAAAGGCTTTCAGGCCCATTAGCGCAAAATTATGTTATTATGAATATTTGTTTGCATAACATAACATCGCCTTAACTTATTCATATGAAAAAGATTGGCATGAGTAAGTCCCATACAAATGGAAACAAGTAATTACCTACATGCTTATTTTGTGATTCATGATGGCAATCTCTGACTAAAAGTGGAAGGTCTGCGAAACATTAAAATACATTTTATTAGACTTCTCTTAGACCTCTTTTTTTTAATGGTGTCTCCTGTTTAATTCCTGTGTAACACCAGTCTTTTTGTAACCCCTCTTTAGTCTTCCTGAGTATATCGTGGTCCCAGTTTCTCTGGCAGATCAGGATCTAAAGCAGTACTCCATCTTCTTCACTGATCAGCGCATCCCTGTGAGTATGATATCTATGTAGGTTGTAAAACTTTCCTCAAGAATACTGTTTCATGTATCCCTTTAGGTTATAAGGCCAATAGTGTTATCTTATTTGCACATTTAAAGACCTCCAACAAAGTCATTTGGAATAATTATCTGCTGATTTCCAAGCAGCGTCCAATTTGATTGATCAGAGCTTTTTATTTGCCCACTGATGCGCGTCTGATTTATGCACATTCTTCCTCGTAGCTCTGGTGCTGGAATCACCCAAATGGAAGCGCCCTTGTCCGCATGGCCAGCATAAGTGATCCAGTGCAGCAGAAGAAGATTGAGCAGAGGTACAGCAAACTCTTCTCCTTCATTCACATTCAAAACACGTATTAATGTGTTCTGTCTGCTCTCTTTCACGCTGAAATTTTGTAGCAGCCAGCAATTGCAGCAATGGTACAAAGTGCTGAGATGCATCAATTTTCTCATTCTAAACTCTAAAATAAAACAAAATAGTCTGAAATAGTGTTAAAAAAGTGTTTTGCTTCAGTTTTTTTAGTTTTCATCTGTGTCTGTCTTGTGTTGTGTTAGGATCTTCACTGCCATCACAAAAAGCCACCCACAGCGCAGTGAAGTCATCAGGTCAGATCTAGACAAGTGTCTGCCGAACATCCAGGACATCCAGGCCGCTTTTGTGAAAGTCAGGCAGATTTGTGTCATAGGTGAGTCTCACTGCACCGTTTGACAGTAATGGTAGATAACCACTGAAACCTCTGTATGTCTGCAATATATCTCAATGCACATTTATTTCGTGGAGTGGAGTGGAATGTGTTTGACTCTTGTGATTGTGTGCAGATCCTTTTGAGGAGTCTGAGGAGAGGTGGCTTTCATCTATTGAAAACTCACGATGGCTGGAATACGTCAGGTATGTAAACAGCCCGACACTGGATAAGTTACCACAACACTAGTAGTTTATAAAAAGCCAAAATTCAAATGTCTTCCTAGCCTTTGCCAACTTTGCGTTACCCTCATAGTTGCATCTGGAATATAATGTATATCCCCGCACCAACATTTGGAATAGTTTCTGACAATCTATACTCCTCATTTAAAGTCTTGTGTAAATATACACTCATGAGCAGAGTTACTTGTTTGAACAGCATGATTATTCAGCCTCAAACTATGGGCTGTTGACGGGCAGCATCTGGCTACTGTCATCTGCCTGCCTGGTCAAAAGAATCCACAAGAACACAAAAGGACATGAAAATAATAAAGTTTATATCTTTGTCAAGACACTGATAGTTTTCTTTGGAACACTGTGTTAAGTTACGAGCATATTAACATTAACGTGTTTTCTTTTTGTTTCAAGGGCTTTCCTTAAACACTCAGCGGAGATAGTTTACCACCTGGATGGGAAGAATGCTTCAGTCGTTCTTCAAGGTAAAACTCTCTCTTTGCGAGTTGTCTTTGTAAGTCATTATTCCTCATAGTACTTTGAGGTCAGTTTATCATTATTTGTTATTTACTGCAGTGCAGTGCTTCTGATGTTATTAGTCCATCATTTGTGATATTTTACGTCAATGATTCCCAGCTTTATAGCCATCAAAGGGATCTTAAAATATTTTCCTTGCGAACTGCTTTTTGAAATTTTTGTTTATTCTTTTCTGTTTTTTTTTTTTTTTTTTTACACCTGTACAGAGGAAGAAGACAGAGACCTGAACTGTGTAGTGTCCTCCTTGGTGCAGCTCATGTTGGACCCTCAATATCGCAGCTTCACTGGCTTTCAGACTTTGGTGCAGAAGGAGTGGGTGACGGCTGGCCATCGCTTCTTGGACAGATGCAACCACTTGAAGAAAAATGATAAAGAGGAGGTATTTGTCTGACAGTATATAACCCATTCCCAGACCCAGTATATTTCCCTAGGTGCTTACTTACTTGCTACTTGCTGTTTGTTTCTTTCTTTTTTTATTTCTCGGTCAAGTCCCCGCTGTTCGTGCTGTTCCTGGACTGCGTGTGGCAGATGATGAACCAGTACCCAGCAGCCTTTGAGTTCACAGAGGCTTATCTGACAGTACTGAGTGATAGCATGTGGATCCCACTTTTCAGTACTTTCCTCTTCAATTCTCCAAAACAGCGTGTTCAGCACTTGATGGTGAGGGAAACATATGTACATACAAGTGTGTACTGTGTCGGTGGTACAAGAACAATTTAAAAAAAAAAAAAAAAAAAAAGAGGAAAAATAAAAGCGTGTTATAATACCAGGTCATGGCTTCCAACAAAGCAACATGTTTTTGTGGTATCACTTCATGTCAAAGACAGATAATTTCCCTCTGTGTGTGTCAGATAATTGGCAGGAAAGAGTGCAACATAATGCACTCAGATAGGAAAACATTTAGCTCGAGGTCAGAAAAGAGACCGATACATTTGACAAAAGCAAATTATGGCTGTTGTGGTTCTTTTGTTTACCTTCCTGGATTATTGTCCCAAGTCTGGACTTTTTTTTTTTTTTTTTTTTGATAGTGTAAAATAATGTTTTTTGTGTAGCACTATTTAAAGAATATAAATAACTCTGCATTTACTCTACAGGACTTTGCCAAGAATAAAGCCATCCCTCAAGGAGAAGACCAGGTTGTGTATTTCCCTCCTGTTTGGGACTGGTCACAGCAGTTCTCCATCAAAGACCAAACCCTATTTAACAACCCCATGTATGTAGGCAAAGGAGCTGCCTGTGTTCAGAATGGGGAAGTGAAAACCTTCAAACGCACAAAGGTACATGACACACTAACAGATATTTAGAAGTTTATAGAAATTTTAGCAGCACATTGTTTTATGTGTTTACGTTCTTCTTTTACTACCTTGGATGTACAACAAGCGCTTCAATTTCAGTGTAAACTTTCAGTGGTAGCTCAGTGTTGAATGAAGGATTAGTAATGATGTTTAAGTATTTTAGAAATAAGTCACCTCAATCCTCTTATCTCTGACGTTTACCCCAGGCTGAAGGTAGCACTATTTTTGAGAGCAGTTTGCTAAAATACTCAAATTTCTGATAGAGTAAATGTTTAACATGAAAAATCCATCCACTCAGCAGGTTTGTTTCTTACTGCTGAGATTTTATGGGCAGTGTGTTTTTGTGTTATCAGCAACTTCAGAAAAAAGCGCAGAAGGCGAGAAAGCAGAGAAAGCACTTTTTTTTCTTTATGTTGAAGGTTTCAGGAGCATAAGGATTTGTTGGAGATGCTGAATGAATGTGCACCATGGAACAGAGAAAGTTTACCATCTTTACAGAAAATGATCTAACTCTGACCTTCCCTCAGCAGAAAACCTACAGTTCCACTTTGCGAGGAACATCTGCATCCATGCGCAATGGACTGAAGGGTGGGGAGGATCCGATGACCCGACGGGGCTCTCTGGTGTCGGAGCTGAAACCTTATTTCTCTGCAGTGAAAGACGAGAGCCCATCTGAGCGCTTCTTCAGGGACTGGTTCTCCCGACCTATTGACCAGCAGGGCCTCCTGATCCCCCTGCTCATGCCCTCACACGTGGTTCTCTGGAAGCTCTTCTTTTTGCGCTGGGTTCCTGAAGCCTGCATTCCCAAAGGAGGCCCCATCACCGCCTACTACAAGCTCTCCCAACTGGTCGATGAAATTGAGATACTACAGAGCCAGCTCAGGCAATATAAGGGATCCAGTCCAGGCAGCACGCCACTCCCAAGCCCTTCCGGGCCCCATTCAGACCAAAGGAGGATGTATTTTAAGGCCAGCTCCCCAAATGACCCCCCTACACCTCCAGACTTCCTCACTTCCTCCTTTCCTTTCACCCCAGTGGGCAACCTGTGTCGCCGCAGTATCCACGGGACTCCAATTAGCAAATTTCTGAACGGGGCGAGGATCTGGCTCTCCACAGAGACTCTTGTTAATGACACTGTCTGAGGTTGTGGGGCTTTTGGGCTCACTTTTCTGAGTTCAGTGCAGGTTTGTGTAACAGTTAATCATCTTATTTTCTATTCCCTCTTTCTTAAATACCAAGAAGGAAAATGAGAAATAGAAAAATGTAACTTTGGACTTCTGATTTTTAGTTATTTATAAGCTAGAATTTGCACCTTTGATGCTGCATTGAACTCTGAGGTCGTTTCTAAACTCAAGCGCCAAGTAACAGGCCTGAATCATTATTGTCTATTACAGTTGAGGAATCCAGGTTAACTGGAGGACGCTCTTCTGATCTGCCAGTGAGCTGTTACTGTGAGGTCTACTCTGACTGTGAAAGATCATCATACTTAATGCATTTTTATAACAGATGTATTTTCTTTTCTGCTTCAGCTCAGTTCTTTCTCAATAATTAGCTAAGCTAACTAGCATACAGTATGACCCACACAAAGGGTGCATCTGGAGATTTTAATATTCAGTTGAGATCATTTACCTGTGATTTAAAGCAATAATTGTAACTATCAAAGTGTTTGTCTGTCAGTTTAATTGTCCTGCCATTGGTCAGTAAGACTTCTTCACTGCAATGGAAAATGTAATCCAAATAGAAAAACTTGAAATTAGAAAATACCTGTTTTTATTGCAGCAGCAATGATGTAATTCACTGAACACTGATTTCCAAGTATTCAATTTGCTTGTAACTTCCAGGAAATGTAATTGAAGATGTAATATTTTACCTTATTTTTATTTTAGAAAGAGGAACAGAAAATAACACTGCTAACAAGTATTCACTATGTGGTAAAAGCAAAAGAGGATCTAGCCTGGTTGAATGTAATGGGGCGTTTCTTTTTGTTTAGTGTACTTTTTTTTTTTTTTTTTTGCACAAACTTAATGCTATATGCTCCAAGTGCCCATATTTTAATGGTTGTGTTGGGGTTTCGCTGTCAGTAGCAAATAGTGCGATTCAGGGTCTTACTTTGTAGATTTAACTCTGTTTTTGAAGCAGAGAAGAGGGCCTATATTTTTAGTATCAGAAGGGTGATACTTAGGGGAGGAAGTGGAGCTGTGAGGACTTTAATCTGTGGTAGATATTTCCTCTTCTCTTTTTGAAGGGGTTTTATTCAACTTTTATAGAGGCCTTCTGGTAAGGCACTGAGGAGAAACTATTCAGATGAACAGGAGCCGAATGGGTAAATATTTGAAAGCAAAGGGACAGACAAGCATTTGACTCAAACCAGTCTCTCACTGATGATGTGGTGAATTTGATTTCAGACGGTGACGGGTCGATGACAAGTGACACAGTTTGAAGGCAGCACATGAGAAAACATCAGTAGTAAATCATCTTGATTGCAAGTGTCATAAATATGCAGTGTGTGTAAACTTGACCTTTCAAAATAAAATGACAGTTAAAATGGTCAGTTGCGTAAAGAAAAGCCAGAGTTTTCTACAGAGGGAAAGGGATTTATATACACTTAACACACTGTTAATCATACTGTATGTAGCTCCAACATTTCTTACTTTTGTATTCACCTTTGTTCTTGTTTCTTCCGGATAATGCTACTCTGCATAGAAGTAGAATGTAAAACGAGCAGTGGTGTTACTGTACTTTCGGACAGGATAATGAAGGTGAGATTAGTTTGTAATGGTTTTTATGATGGAGTCAGAGAATTTTCTAGTAAGCTGAACTTCCAGTGTGCTGCAAAGATTTTGGCACTTGGAGAAAGTGCCTTTAAAAGTGTCTGCCTGAGACATTTACTGCCTGCTGAAGGAGGGACTGGTTTGAGACACTTCAGGGGGAATGGATCAGTCATCCAGTGCCTCTTTTAAAACAGGTGAGCAACTAGCACTGTGTAATATTGTAACGTCTTTAAATAACATTACTGCATTTATTATAAAAGCCTTTGTCGTTTTAAATATAAGACCACTGGACAGACTCTGTATCTGTCCTGTTACACAGGAGCATTAAGCTTTTGATGCTAGATTGATAGTTTTCAATGATATTCAGATAAACTTGTGATTCTTTGGCAATAACTTGTTCAGGTGTTTTGTTTTTTTGTGTGTTTGTTTTAGATGTGTATAGTGTGAGTGCAGAACCTGCCCTCTCAAATGCTATTAATTGCACATTTTACTCAATATATAGGATAGTTTGTTTTAAGGTGGTTGAATATAATTTTGGCAAATATTATAAATACTGTATATGCTTGAAATCTTCCGATTAATATTTTTGATTAAGGGTACTAAATAACATTTATCTTTGACTTAGTCTTTATATTTTCTGGAGAGATATTTATATGCTGCGTTTTTTCCACTAATTCACAATGTTGCACTCTGTTGTAATTGCATGATGGCCGTGCTTCCTCTGTGGCACAGTCTGATATTGATTAGCAGCAGATGTATTTATTCAGTTATGCAAATGTTATCTAAGAGGGATGCAGTCACCACTGTATATTCCATGTGCCTTTTTGGGAAGATTGACCATTTTTGTAACTATATTCTAAATCTGATGACCTATAATAGTTTTCTAAAACTCTGTTGATTGTGTTGATTTATCAGTCCTGTAAATCCATTTAAATTCAGAGGTACTGCACTGAAGCTGTTTTTCCTAACAGGAAATAAGGCTCAAATGTGTACCAGTAACCAATCATTACATTATTTTTCAACTGAATTTGCTTTCTGTCTTTTTATTTCCCTGACTTCCAGCTCACAAAACAAATCCATCTGTAGACAAAAATCCACTGTGTAACAGTATCAAATCACAGTATAACAGTATAGGCCACCTCCCATATAATACAGAAGATATGAAAAGTATATCAAGAAGCTCCTCAAACAGTTCATTAATGCCAAATGAAGAAAAAACAGCCCAGCTGACCTGCTGCATAACAGCACACATAATCAAAGATTCCTGGTACCAATAATGATGATTGCTGTATAAATCCTGCTTGCTAAGAGTTTGTCGTAGCAATAAAATGCTTATAGTTGTGCATTTCCTCTTTTAAAATACCACTAATAAAGTGTCTCATACATTACAACACGTCCTGCAGTGCACAAATGATGAGGAGGAAGATAAAGCGACCATAACAGGTAAATGCAGAAGAAATTATTTCCAAAGGCTGAATGATACACATCCACATCACAACCATCTGACTCAACAAGGTTATTTATACACTCGCTACTAAGTATATTTGAAGGGAAATTAGTGTGAAGATATCTATATCTTTAGAGGCCAATCTGATAAAGATTTCAATATAGAAATTTTTTTTTTTTTTTTTTTTTTTATTTGTGCAAAGTTGCTGTGACGTTTTCATGTTAAACAAACCACATATTAACTAGTGGCTTGACGTGGTGTGCTGAGATTTATCTATCAGTTATGTAGAATCATACCTTCTTTAGTTTGTCCTAAACTGGGACACCTTGCTAGAATTTAGAAGTATTTTCAGATTATTTGAAAATGAATGGTGGCAGTAATAGTACATATATTTCTGAGATGCAGATTTAAAAAGTAACGCTGATGTTACAGAGCTCACTCTTTATTTATTAACTGGTGTAAAAGAGTTGCTCTTCTGCTTTTAAGTTACAGATCTGAACCAGCATCTGCATACACACTACATGACGTTTTACACTTACGCTGTGTTGTGCACATCAGTTTTGAGACATAAAGTTGTGAAATCTGATTGCATGGCAAACTGGAGAAAAGTATAAAAGGAAACCAGCAAAGAACAATGTGTCACATTTGTGCTTGTGCATAGTTTCTCTTTTAAACGTTGTGCAAACAGATTGATATTGTTTGTTGGTAATTTCATTTTTTACCAGACACGTGATATGTGGCATTTGCTCACTTGAATGTAGATGATACTGCAGGGTGAATCTTTTCATAGACAGTGCTTTTTGGGTTGTTTTAAGGCTGATGAATAGTTGACAGTTGACAGTTTAACATTTTATAATGATTGATTAAGTTTAACATTTACTTCCTTGTTGTTGTATAGGAGCTTTACGAGTATGATATAGCATTATTCTTGGATGTTAATATAAATAAATCTTATCCAGTTCAACCTTAAATAAAATAACCTTAACTTCTTTGTTTCTGTTGCTGATAAGAGCACTGTCACTGAGAGGACCGATTTTAGTCACCACATCCTCTGTTTAGATATCACAAAACGCAAGTCACCCGCACACAGGACGCAGCACAGTGTTTTTCAGATCACCCAGTTTCACAGATCACAGAATTAAGAGCACAAGTGTAACGAGTAACATTAGCAATGGTTAAGTTCCATCGTACTGTCTCATTAAATCCTGCCAGTGAGCCAGCCATGCACAGTACCAGGGACTGCCACACTGTCTGCAGTCATTATTGTCATTAATTACACGTGCTTTTCCTGCTCTGACATATAAAAACTGCTGCTGTGAAAAAGGCCTATTGCTGTTCTGCTCAGGGCCTCCAGAGGCCTTGAAGCAACACTGACCTTTTACAGGTGTTTTCAATTACTGTATCAACACCTGCTTTTTGTTTTTTCTTTTGAACTGTGTGGTCAGAAGTTTTTTTGTTTGCATCAAAGCTGAAGGAGCAACCAGGCAAACCCTCTATGTGATCCAGACCCTCAGGGGCCACACAAGCACCATGTTAGCTGTATGTCAGTTGGTTTTTCACAGTTTCATTATGTGTGACATTGCAAAACTCAAATACAAGCTAATTGAAATTTTAAGACTTCATTATTTTAGTTTATGTTGTATACATATTTTAAATAATTCAAAATAAAGTTTGATTTAATGATATTACCACAGAGGAATTAACACACGTAACATGCTAATCCAGCACAGGAATACTGTAATTTAATGGGTGGTTAATAGTTAATATGGTCTTCAGGACATCTTAATCCAGCCATGGCTTTGTACAACTGATGAGAGCTTTCATCTCTCTAGTTATGAAACAGCACATTTATTTACTGCCAAATTACTGAAGATGCCAGACCAAATTAAATCATCATAGACAACGAGCTTGGGGGTTCAGATGTGGCTTATTTTTCAGTTTTTCAAGCACAGCAGGTGTCCAGAGATGCAGATGGGTGACAGAAAAAACAAAATGACAAAAAAAGATACATATAAAGTGTTTTAGTAAGCTGTTGGGCCAGAACAGCTTCAGTGCTCTGTGGCATTGAAGTCTTTGAACTCTCTTGGAGGGATGAACAACGTTCTCCCAAAAGATATTCCCTCATTTGATATTTTTTGATGATGGTGGTGGAGAGCGATGTCCAGCATGTTGGCCAAAATCTCTCATAGGTGTTGAGTTGGGTTGAGATCTGATGATTGTAAAAGCCACAGCACATGCTTCACAACATTTCCACCCTCGTCAAACCACTCAATGACCCCTCGTGGTGTGAAATGTTTTTCACTGGCAGGTTTTTCTTTTAATTTGTAGAAACACTGCACGTGGCCCCAGCTCCCCCTGCTGAATAAAATGTCACAATATACATTTGATGCATTCTTCATTTATTGTGTCGTTTAACTACAGTTGCATTTTGTGCTATTTGGACTTGAGCTGTTTACTGATTTATTTTTTAATAAATCTTTCTGCCAGAAAACCACGTGACCCGTGAGCGTCTGTTTAAAAAAATAGGATTTTATATTTAGTTTTGTGGTTGCAAGAATAAATCTGCTGACTTTTCTGTTAGGACTGAACAACTTGTGCATGAAAGCAAACACACACACACACACACACACACACACGTAAACAAAACAGGAAATTGAATAAACCCAGTGACGTCATAGGTGAGCGCCTCTGCTGGCCTTCGAAATGGGCTCGACTCCTGAGCCTTGATTTCTCCAATTGTCCCTCCCTGCTGTGTCCAACTTTTGTTCTTATGAAGACGAGCCCGTTCGCGATGACATGTGGAGGTAGGTCCACACACCCGGACGAAGCATAGCGGGGGGCGTCTTTTAATGGACACCCTGCCCGTGTTTCCATGTTAGTTGTGAGCCGAGCTACATGTAGCTGTTAGCCGCGGAGCTACCTAGCCGGAACCTCCTGTGACACATTATAATGGTAAATAAATGTCCTCATATAAAGTTAGCTGCCGTTTGAGCTCCCCTCTTGCGTTCAGTTTTAATGTGCGAGGTGTCATGCCGCCAGTTTGTTGCGTTTACGGGAAAATAAGGACTCCCAAGTTGCTAGCTAACTTTAGCCAAGTCAGGCAGCAGCTATCGGTGAACACAGTTACTCTGAAGTGAAGAGTGGCTGCAGGAAAACTCTGTGACTCTTGATTACATTTATTAAGCAGAAATGTCATATCAAGGGCTGCACAGGGCGGGTTTAGTTTCAGGAAGCATGTTTACTGAGTTTTCTGGAGTGAAACCAGGAACCTACTCGAGTCTGGATTGATGTGAAAAAACAAGCAGTTTCAAGTGTAGGTTTGTGATCAGTAAGTGATCCTGCTTCCTGGAAACACGCCCAATAGCATCAGCTCGAGTATAATCAGCATGTTTGTTTACCTCTGCTGAGTCAGGTGGGACTTTACACCACCACCTGAGCTATCTGTAAGAAAGAGAAAAGGTCACAGCTGGACTATACCAAGCTACATGTCAGTGTAACTAAGATGCACTTGTACAAACTCATTTCTTGGTTGTAATGTCAGATCATGATGGATCACATTTTAGCTTGATGCTCATGCTTGCTGCCATGGTGACATTTAATAATTTAGATGTTTAAGAGCGTATTATGAAAAGTCCATGGTGTTTGAACCTTGTGTTGGTGGATGATTAATTTAAAATTATGCTCTCCACCTAATATTAAATCTTAGTAGTCTCCAGATATACCAATGGTTTCTGGGAGAATTTTGAAGTGAGTAAATGAGGCTCAGAACATCTGGAAAATGTCAATTTGGTGGAATGGTGCAGCCAAAAAACCAGAAGCTGCTGCATTGTTTTGCTTATGAAAACATATGTAAAACTTTCACAGCTTTAAAGAGGAGTTGGTCAAACAGAAATAGGTTATACACTCTGTGGGCTCTTTATTAGGTACACCCATACAGTCTGAGGCAATTAAAGCGGAAATAACAGTGAACAGCTAAATGTAAAGGGTTCAACATGTGCGAATTGGTGGTGGGAATCATAGGTCTGATGGGTGCCTCTTCTGATACTAAATTGTTGCCCTTACGTACAATACAATCAGTGCAACTATGCAACAAGTGGTATAATGTGTTTTTCCAGGGAACATTGCTCTTTAGTGTAAATAAAAGAAAACAAATGTGCTCAAATACCTTCATAAGTTTTTAAAAGGCAGCGTTAAATCACATTTTGTTATTTTTCACCGCTTTACTAAATGGATTTGTGCAAGCTGTTATGAAATGCTGTGGACCAAAATGAGTGTAGTCAGACTTTCTAACACACTCAGCAACATGGACATGTAAACCATCATTCAAATGGTAAACAACCATAAACTGGAGAAAGATTGAACTGCCAGAAAGCAGAACAGTGCAGACTTGAAGTATGTGCAGTAAAAGGAGACGCACAAACTCAGCAGAATAATATCCTTGCATAGAAAATCACGCATAGAAAATTATGCAGTGCCTCTGCAGTGCTTTAATGTGTGTGGCAGCACCAATAATGCTTTCTATCTGTGGTTCATGTTGTCTTCCTGTTTTCATCTGATTTGATGTCTTTACGAGTCATTTTAGTACTGATGTGATGAATCACTATGAAATGTTGGTAAAGGTTTGAGCTGTCCTTTTATAAATCCTTCTTGTTTGGTTGTTTTTTTTTCCCAGGTGAATTGGCAGACGAAGCCAGCCAGGTGATTTCAGAACTGGTTCCTGTGCGGGCTGACTGGCTTGCAAGTTTCAGTTCTTGTGCAGTACAGTAAAGCTACTAGCTTGGGTCAGAGGATTGCAATGAAACCAGCTCAGGAGCGCAATCAGGAGTGCCTGCCTCCTAAGAAGAGGGACCTCCCAGTTAGTAACAGCAGTGGAGCTGGAGGGACAGGAGGAGTTGGGGCTGCAGGAGGAGGGGGAGGAGGCGGTGGTGGCAGCGGCGGCGGCAGCAGCAGTGGAGGTGGTAGTACTGCTGCTGGTGGTGGTGGTGGTATTGGAGAAGATGAAGTTGTTTCCATCCAGAACTCTGCAGCCAATGACACTCAGGGAGGGACCCCATCTGGAGAGTGGATGCGAGCTCAGCCGGGGCTTCATTATGGAGTGGATAATTCTGATGGCATACCGGCAGTGCCCGTTGACCAGTACAGTATGCTCTACAAAGTGGCTCTTCCATCTGTTACCTACTCATCTACTAGTCTTCACCCAGTGTTAAGCCACATCTCTCCAGCTTACACTGTACACTCTCCCCTCCTGCAGCATCCAGGCCTAGCCTATCCCCCTCTTGGTTATGCCCAGATCCCTCATTCCTCCCTCCAGTTTGTTAGTTCCCCATATGCAGCGGTACCTTACGCTCTACCCCCTGGCTTTGTCCCAGGATCATTAATCTCTCCCTCAGGCACCATTCCACAGCCCCACGCCGTGTCCCACCTTGTCCCTTATCCATCAGTCATACAGGAAGGTGTTGTCTCCCCACCTCCCCAGTCCCAGGTAGCTGCACACACCTTTGCCAAAGTTGCAGCATCCAGTGGCGTCCCACTGATGTTGCCCTCAGAGCAAGCTGCCCAGCAGCACCTTGGTACTGTGGGAGTCCTGCCTGCAGCAGAGGTGGGCTCTCGTGCGATGCCAGTCTTCTACCACCCTCAGGGCGCCAGGGCTGCCACTGCCACCAGAGACCCCCACAGTGCCCAGCAGGAGAATGAACCAGAGATGAATGGCGGCGATAAAGAGCAAGGAGCCAGGGAGGTTGTACTAGACTCATCCTATACTGCCAGAAATGTACGTCTGCTGCATGTAGCACCCAGCTCTGCAGCTCAGGAGCACAGCCATGACAGAGGACAACAAAGCCGAAGGCTGGAGGAGAGGAGCTCACCAGGCCAGCGCAGCACTCCAGACAGCGACCTGGAGGTAAGACAACCTGACGCCCACCTAATATGAGTTATGTTTTTCTGTTTGTGTAAATGTATGATGTATGATTACTCATAGTATGTAAATAGTTATGTAAAACCCACACAGGAAAAGCGTTACATTAACACACATCCTTCAGACTTTGCACATTGCAAATATTTTTTAACATGAATACTGTAACCCTCTGCACACATATGGAAAATATATGTTCCAGCACAGCTAAAACAACAGTCATATAGCACATTGTCTTTATCTTTATTTTTTTTATACTACTGTCTACTTATAATATAACTTATAATATCTATTTCATATTAATGTATACTTCTGACTTTTAGTACTTGCTTTCACCCTTATATTTTATTTCATGTCTACTTATGATGTTTATTTATTTATTTCTTGTATGTGAAAGAAACCGTAGTCTGAATCACACTAGCCTGCTTTGGGTGTGCATGCAAATGTAGTACACTGATTCCTTAATAAATAAGATAAGTCACTGTGAGTAGCTGCAGACTATCTTGGTCTTTTTTAGGAAACATTTTAAAACAAGGGAACTCAGAATGACAGTCATTTTTACATTTTTGGCAGCAATGTGCTGTGAATGGTGTCCATACTGTTCAAATTCAAGAAGCCCCAATTTGATTAAATGATGAGGTGGTTCAAGTGTATTTATTTACTAAATCACAGATATTTAATTCAGGCTGCTGTGGGGAAAAAACATCTGAAATTCTTGCTGGAAATCTTGCCACCAGCTATTTTCATGTTTTTTGCATAATTTAAAGTAGTCAGATTAACACTCTATTCCTTTAATCAACTCCCAGGTGCAGCAGGTGGTTGGTCGATTGGTCTCCTCTAGCCAAGGTGGTGGTGGTGGACTGCGGAAAGAGGTGTCTTTTGCTCCCTTGAACCTCTCTCAGGGTGCCCAGAGAGCCAGAGACAACCACGGAGAGAGCATGGGCGTAATTTCTGGCCGGACTGCGTACGCGGCCCAGTCTGTGAGTTACAGTGACCCCCGAGTGAGCGGTCTCCAGCAGCAGCCAGGACAGCCGGGCCACACTGTCATGCTTGCCAATGGACAACCAGTTCTCGTTCCCCTGGAGTATCACCTACAGCATCAGCCCCAACCACCGCAGCAACACTACCCACAGGCTAATAATGCCTCAGCCAGCCATGCCTCTACCACCATGGCCTCCTCTAACCCAAGCTTTAAAGCCTCTGATTCTTCAGCCAGAGTGTGCCTCCCTGAAAGGGCGGAGCCGACCACGGCTCAGCAACAGCTTCCCCAGCAGCCTCCTGTCCAGGTTACAGCAGACGTGTCTCAGGCCTTAGCTTCAAGCCTCGCCCCTGCCCCGGCTCCCTGCAACCCGTCACACTTCATGAAGGGGGCCATCATCCAGCTGGCTACCGGGGAACTGAAGCGCGTGGAGGACCTGCAGACTCAGGACTTTGTGCGGAGCGCCGAGATGAGTGGCGGGCTTAAGATAGATTCCAGCATGGTGGTGGACATCCGCGCCAGCCAGCAGAAGCCAGGTCTCGTGTCGCTTCACTTTACCGTGGGGGAGCAGCAGAGCAAAGTGACCATCGACGTGCCCCCAGAGCACCCATTTTTTGTGTTTGGCCAGGGCTGGTCATCCTGCAGCCCGGAGCGCACAGCCCAGCTCTACGGCTTGGCCTGCCATCACCTGCAAGTAGGAGACGTGTGTGTGTCCATCACCCTGCAGCAGCAGCTTCAGCCGCAGCAGCAGCAGAAACAACCACAACACCATCATTCACAACAGCAGCAACAACAACATCAATTACAACAACAACAGCAGCAGCAGCAGCAGAGCCTGTCCAGGACTTTGAGCAAAACCAATGCTACATCAGGACCTGGTCACCAGCTCATGGGGCCTCCTGCGCCCCAGCAGTCACGGCCTCAGTCTCATTTCAGGCTAGACCGTATCCACAGAGAAAGACAGAGGGATGGAGAAAAAGATGTGGTCGATAAGGAGGAAGCCACACATTTTGGTGTTGTTGGGCACACTGAGTCGCCCATCAAACCAAGTAGGACCTCAGCAGAGCATCCAAGGAGCCAGAGCAGTTACCACTTGCACACAGAGGGCTCTTTTGCAGGGGCGGGAATGGGAGCGATGCAGGCGGCTCTAGGTGCTTCTCAGAGGCGCTGGTCCTCACCTGGCCTCCAAAGATACAGTATGAAGGGAGATGAAGGGCCGCGCCCCCAGTTAAGCGCCTCTGGCCACACAAGGCCCTCTTTCATTCCCCAGGAGGTCAAACTGTCCATTGAGGGGCGCTCTAATGCAGGGAAGTAGCATCACATTTGGTAGCAACTATAGAGGAGACTGCCACGAGTAAGAATGAGTCTGACGAGGAGAGAAAGAGGAAAAAAAAAAGAGTGCGAATGTAGCCTCAGAATGTTTGAGATTTTGCACACCTAAAGCATACAAAAATACAAGATCTTTGTCTATCTGGTGAGAAGTTCTGGTTTGGTTTGATTGTCGCTCAGCCAAAGGATACGAGCGTGTGGTTTCCCAGCCAGCTGAGGTCTGACAGGGACACGAAAAGTATGTAGCTGATGAAATGCCTATCACAGTTCTTACACACTGCATTTCTCTTACTCCCTCCCTCCTTTTGCCGCCACTTCCTCATACTCACGCTTGGAGGTCACCATCGCGTTCAGAACACTCTATTGCTTCCTTTTCGACCAAACAGTCTCTTTGGAAGACCACAGACTACGAAGAATGTGTCTGTAGCACGCACGGCTAAGCTACCAACTCTGCAGGTTCTGATGTATTTAAAGGATCACGGCCAGTGATCTTTTATCTCCTCCATTCCTAAGATCCTGTTTCCTTCAAAAGCATTTACCCAAAAAGAGAAAAAAAGGAGAAAAAAAAAAGAGGAGTGGAGTTGCTGCCATCAGCAGCTCCTGAGGTGATGTTGCCACTGTTGACGCTAACTGTCAGTGTATGTTACATTATGTTTCTCCGACAGGAGTCTAAAACCTCCTTTGTCAGCAGAGATACCCTCTCGGTCTGCAAAGAACGGGATCCTCTCTCAGGCCAAGTGTGGCGCAGCCCACTTGTCTTACAATCGAAATAGTGAGAAATCAATCAGTCTGTCTGTCTGTTCAGCAATCAGTTTCCACCCTTAAAAAAAAAAAAAAAAAAGAAGAAATCTGCTTTTATAACACATCGTCATGTCCGCTGGTTTAGGCTGAGAGCCCTAACGTGTGTGTGTCTGTATGTGTGTTTGCATAAATGCTGCAGATTGGAATAACGCTTTGTTCTCTATGGTAACTAGAGATAACTTGCATTCCACTATCATCAGTGAGAATACCCCTCCCCACCCCCTCATCCTATACCACCGTACAGACTGGTGACTTTTAATGCAATTTTAAACAGCGCGATCAACGGAGAAGGCTGGCCGGTCATTACCAAAGCCACCTGTGGAAGTAAACCAGAGAGACATTATGCTGTCACATCATCGGCTGCGGGCCACTTGTCCCCTAAACCCCCGTCCCCTGCACCCGGCGAAGCGGACGTTTGCTTTGTTGAGAAACCCCATGTGTGAGTGAGGCATTCTCTTTGTCCTCAACTTGCTTTTTGCTCAGTTACCAAATTAAAGCAATAGATGTTTTTTTTTCAGCACGCCGCCGTATTTCTCTCCACTAGGAATCTCTTGTCGCGCACTGTTTTATATCTCTACACTTCTGAGGCGTGAGCTCTGACCCTCTTTTAGCCCCAACTTTTAATGACGATGCACTATTTTGCCGTCACTTTTCATCAAGGCTTCAGGATTTCTACACAAGCAAAGCACGCCTTTGACGAATTTCTCAAAAAAATCACTGGAGTTGAAAGTGCTTCTCTTCGATTCTCCATCTCACTGATGATTTTTTTTTCCTTTGTATGGATTTACTCACATGCATCTCCAAGAAAGACTTGACTCTAATTAAGTTGTGATCATTATCAAGTTATTTTCTGTTCTGTCTTTTGTTTCAACGTATATGGTCCTTCGCTTTTGTACTAGGATACACTTTATCCAGTGGATCTTAAGATTGTCTTGTGTTGCACATAGAAAAATGTCACTCATTGACTTCACACTGACCTTGTTAATAGGAATCACAGTACAGTAGATTTTTTTTTTAATGAAGGGAATATGTTTGAAGTATTGTTGTTGGTGTTTTGTGGTGTGTGAAAAAGAGAGAGAGAGAAAAAACTGACTTGCATTTTTAACTCTGTTTACAAATTAGCCAAGACGAATGCTGCAGTTTCCTCCTTCTGAGAGACGTTTTTTTATTCTCGTCTCTGAAATCCAAAAATCCAAAAGGGTGAAATTGAAAATAAGTGCAATTAGACCACACATAAAATCATCCAGAGGTTTATAATCAGACAGCATTCCTCACACAGACATTCCCATCACAAAGTGTAAATCGCATAGTGCTAGCTTTCACATTACCGGTCACATTTCCTTTCATCGGAGCGTCAGTTCGTTACATGCTTGTGAATTTCGTGTCCACCAGATGTGTTGGTGCTGTAGCCCAGACATTTGTGTGTGCATGCGCGTGTCTTTCTGTCCTCTTCAGCTCTCAACTTTCACGTTGAGTCGAGCCCTAAACTCCACACGGTTCACTGAGTATACAGCCCGACCTTCTGTCGGCAGGCGGAGGGGCCACGAGGGAAGGATCACACCGAGCGACGTGGACAGGGCAGTAGACTCTCAGCTTTAAAGGATAGCTTCACAGTCTGTTTTATAACACTTCTGTCCTGTCCACAGGGAGTTATTGGTCGCTGGGATCTTTCCTGCCATCCAAAGGCCGTACAGAGAGTGCTTCCTGATGCTGTTCCAGTTTAAGGATACGGGGAACAATCGACAGCCATTGTTCTGTCTAATAATGCATTTCAGGCTGATATGAGGCTTCTGCAGTCTGTTAGGCAAATCTATCTTTCAAAGTTACATGTGTTGTAGTGCACAGCTGGCTCTTTTTGTTACTGTTCCTCCCCTGCAGCTCAGCGGGCGAGGCTACTCCGTGCTGGATTTTGTCCCCCGTCCCATCACTTAAACTGGAATCACTTTAGGAAGGGACCACTTCACGTGAGAATCATTAGACTCAATAACTGGTGGACTAACACAGCGACAAGTTAGCAGGCCTATCCTTTAAAAATGCTTTGTAATGGGAGATTCATAAAATAATTTGACTACAGTTAAGAACACATCTTAACATCAGAAGCTCAACACATTGAGTTTTTTTTTTTTTTTCATGCTGTAAGCAATATACATAATACCTGAAAACATTTCATGTAGTCTTGGCGTTTTCTATGCAGTAAACTCAGTGTTGTACCCTTCATTGTCTTAAGTACAGCTCTCTGAAGCAGTAGGGCAGGTTGGCAGTCATTTTATGATGATGTCTGGTTATAGGAGTTTTTCTTTAAAACCGTTCTATAGGTGTACGAACCAGTATTTTCGCTTCGCTACGTTCCTACGCATAGCACATCGGTGAACTTTTTGCGATGTCTCACACTCGGAGCCAAAATCACTCAAAGGACGAGTGTCACACCTTTTTTTTTTTTTTTTCCTGTCCTGCATCATTTTGGCACGATTTGCCCGGGCCACTTCAGTGTATGTATTTTAGGTCAAGATGCATTTGATGGGATTTTAAATGGTGCAAGCAGTGCCACCTGTGACTTTACCTCCTGTTAATTCTCACAGCAAGACCATCCTGTGCTACCGTGAGCCTCCTCTTTCGCTTTTCGCCCTCTGCCTGCAGTGCAGCGCACGCCACGTGAAGCAGGAAAGCTCGGCCTCTACCAAGATGTCCAATGACTCTTATTCGCATCACTGATAGTCTGTTGCTGTAAGTAATTGCACTAAATGCCCTCCTTCACAGTGTTGTAAAATGAAAACTGTTGGTAAATTGAAGAGTTTCAACATTTAAAGCACACAGTCACAGCGAAATGGCAGGTGTGTGTGTGTTTCTGTAGATAGTTTTTTTTTTTTCTTTTGTATAGATAGCTTTGATGATGCTTGTCGATAATGCCTTAAATTCTGCTTTGTACAATGTGTGAAACTGAAATAATGGAATGATGCTTCTGGTAGACTCTGTGTTCCCTTTTCAGGCTGTACAAGAGCAAATCAAAAACGTGGAGCTTTGACACTCTTGTGCTCACAAGTGGAAATTCGCATTCAGATTTTCTCAAAGGGTGTAGGTGAATTTTCTTCGGGCCCCAGACGGTTCAACCATGAAATCTGCAACTTTTTGTTTGTGTTGTTTTGCCTCCCACCCTTTTTTTTTTTTTTTAAATAATTGTTGATTCCGTTACATTTTTAATACACTCTTTATGCTCATACTCACTTTTAATTCTTGTTTTTTCAGTGTGTGGAAGTGAAGTAAATGCTTCTCTGCACTTTTTATAAGACGATGCCAAGAGACAGAGGGCAGTCCATTAGTTACACACACACACACACGCAGACAGACATACTCACATCCGATTTTTTTTTTTTTGTTGTTGTTGCACAAGATCAGTAGTTTTTTATCCCTTGAATTAATGGATTGTGTTTGGCGTCTTGTGCTTCGTCCCACTGTCTCTAGACAACAGGAGATGGGCTTGAATAAATGGAGACAGACAGGCTGCGTAAATCAGATAGCTCTCCATCGGTGGTAATGTAATGGTTTATTCTGTTCTGTGACGTTGGCAGTGGGGATTTTCTACTCTGTGTGAACTACTTCCTGTTATTATCCAATGTTGAACCGCAAAGGTGAATTTTAGGACGGTTTTGGTGTTGCTGATGTCGAATTAAATCAGGAGAACGCAAACGGTTAAAAGTTTTAAAGAAGTCTGTGTATTTTCAGATTTGACATTGTACTTTTTTTGGCACAAGGTGACACTGCTTTTTATGTGACGTGTAACTATCTAAAAACAAAACAAAAAACAGCATCTTTTTTTTTTTTTTTAATGCCTAAATCTGCAAAATATATGCAATGATGTAAATGTAACATTCAATCCTCAAGTATAATCCAGGTTGTATGAACTTTGTATAGTGAGTTTTAATATTGTATGGCCGTACCAATATGTATTGATCTTTATCAGAAGCCTTAGAGTTGTCGACCGAAAGTGCTCCCTTAGAATACCCTACACCTACCTGACTTTAACAAAGCATTAATATCTCTATTTTGTTGCATTTTTATTTGTACCGTTTTTGAATAAAATAGATTTGTACTGTATATTTGTACCTCTCTGTGAACTACTTAGGGCGGTTTTTGTTTTTTGTTTTGCTGTTTTAATTCTATGTACTTTAAGGACACAAAGATATTGTATTTTTATTGTTACAGCTAACTTGGAGACATTGCATTTATCATGTTTGTTAAGTAAACACAATATAATATATATATACAAATATAAATATAAACTATTATCCAACTTGTGTGCTGTGTTTTTTTATAAGTTTCTACAATTATTTTGGGTTTTTTTGTCTTTAGTGGTGTTTAGAGAAAGTTAGTGGTGGAAATAGTATTGAGGTCTTTTAGTAAAATGTTCAAAATTAATTCAAAATTATAATCAATATGTATACATTTGTATGTTTTGATTGTCAAATCTTGATCTTCACAGTAAGTATAGTAGCTGGCAAATGTAGTGATAAAAAACTATGAAGGCCATAATAATAGTAATAATTTAAATCTTATAAGCCAGTGAATATTTATAAAAATGTAATCAAAGCTGAATAATTGGTTTTGAAATTGAAATGCCACAGAGTATATAGTACTGAAAACTCAAAACTTTTTTTTATGCCGTTCATTTTAGGTTTATTTGTGATATATAATCACAGTAAAATATTTCTCCTTGGCTCCTTCAACTGTGAGGTGAAATTCAGTTTGATAGTTTTCAGAGCAAAATATGTCAACACTGTAAAGTCAGTGGTATTTAAATTCCCACAACACTCCAAGTACTTGGAAGTCATTCAGTTTCAGTTAGATATTCAGTTGCCTGTTTTAAATTTGTTTGACTAGCATTTGCTTACTTAACCCTCTGGAGTCGACGGACGCGCCGGCGCGTCCAAATCTACAGGTCCGATTTATGATGACGACAGAGTCTCCGTTTCAACTTGTGTCAAAAGTGCGGACTTCAAACTACATACCAGTTTTTAAATCGTGTTGATAGGCCAGATAGGCCAAGTAGAAACAGACTTATGATAAATAATTTACGCCGTTTTTTTCCTGAATATTGTCGTCACTTTTGGTGCGCTGGTATGGAGCAGAAAAGCGCAGCCTCGCTAAGTTTCAGTTTCAATTTGTGTCGAAAATGCGGACTTCAAACTACATACGCGTTTATAAATTGATTGACCAATTAAAACAGACTTGTAATAAATAATGTATAATATATATTTTTTCTGAATATTGTCGTCACGTTTGGCACGTTTTTGGTGCTGGAAGAAGGCTTGTGATGTGCCCCTCTGTCTTGTAATGGACAGGAACTGTTTTTTACAGTGGCACAAATAATTTGTGGCATCTTATTGTGACACCTGATTGTTTTGTAAATAGTTGAACAAAAAAACGCCTGAGGCATTGCCTGCATTTTAATGTAAATAGTTGTAAATAACTGTTATTTGCTACATTTGTACATAATTTTTTGAAACTTTACAACTTATATTTGCATTCTAAGTTATAAAAATGGTTCGTTAGACATGTTTGTGGTTTTCACATTACAAAATCTAACTTTTTTATATTCGGATTTTATGTTTTTTGTGTGGTTTTAGGTCCAGTGTGTTAATACAGTATGTCAAAATGAAAAAATAACTGTAAAATCACACATGAGAGGTTGTGCTGAAAAAAATGATACCAAACAAGGCATGGTAAACAGTTCTTAAGGTGAAATATAAAAGCAAAATAAAAAGTAGTCAAAAAGCACGGCCAATTATACCCTGGACTCCAGAGGGTTAAAAAAGATTATATTTCTGTATTCTTTTTTTTCTGTATTTCATTAAAAATTAAGTGGACTAGAAATATAAAGAATATCAAAATTGAAATATCCTACTGCAGTACAAATACCTTCCACCACAGAAGTTTAGACTTAGACAGACTTTGTCATTCAGATATACAAGAGTATACAGAACGAAATGTTGTTGCATTTGCTCGCTACAGTATAAAAAAAATCAATATAAAAAATATAGAATATAGACAGTGCAAATGGCAGAAACAGTGCAAAATGCAATAAGGTACGGTTTAAAAAGTGTCAGTAGTGCAGTAGAATAATACAGTCTATGGATTTAAAAGTCTGATGGCCTGGGGGAAAAAACGTTTTCGGAACCTGGTGATTCTGCACCGGATGCTGCAAAATCTTCTTCTGGAGGGCAGAAGTGAAAAAAGCTCGTGGTGGGGGTGTGAGGCGTCTTTGATGATGCTTCTGGCCCGGGACACACAGCGCTGAGGGGCAATGTCCTGCACAGAAGGAAAGGAGCTCCCGATGATTTTCTCAGCTCAGCCGTCCTCACCACTCTCCTCACAGTCCTCCAGTCAGCAGCAGGTCATCCTCCGCACCACACAGAGATGCAGTTGGTGAGGATGCTCTCTACAGTACTCCTGTAGAACGTAGTGAGGAAGGGCGGGGACAGATGGGCTCTCTTCATCCGCCTCAGGAAGTGCAGGTGCTGCTGTGCCCTCTTAACCAGAGACACAGAGTTCACTGACCAGGTGAGGTCGTCTGTGATGTGCACCCCCAAAAACTTAGTGTTGCTGACCACCTCCAGCGGCCGTAGATTGTTGATGAGAGGAGGGTGGCTGGGCTGGATCTTCCTGAAGTCCACGATGATCTCTTTGGTCTTGTCAACGTTCAGGATCAGGTTGTTGCCTTCACACCATCTCACCAGCTGCTCCACCTCCTCTCTGTAGGCCAGGTCGTTGTCATCTCTGATGAGGCCCACCACTGTTGTGTCGTCTGCAAACTTCACAATAATGGTTAGTGGCAGACCTTGGGACACAGTCATGTGTCATCAGAGTGAACAGCAGAGGGCTCAGGACACAGCCCTGGGAGAGAGCCTGTGCTGAGGGTGATGATGCTGGAGGTGTTTTTGCCGACCCGCACTGACTGTGGTCTTTCAGTGAGGAAGTCTAACAGCCAGTTGCACAGGGGAGTGCTGAAGCCCAGGAGTCCCAGTTTGCCTTACCAGATGCTGTGGGATGACTGTATTAAACGCTGAACTAAAGTCCAGGAACAGCATCTGCACATGCGTGTTCTTCTCCTCCAGGTGTGTCAGGCTCAGGTGAAGAGCGGAACAGATGGCATCCTCCGTGGAGCCAGAAGTTAACAAACCTCACTGCCCCTGCAAGACCTCCTACAAAACACAACATAAATGCCATAATTTGTCAGTACTTCATGTTGAAGCTCCAACTACACTAATTCGGACAGGACCTCTCAGTGTTAGAGAATAGTAGCTGACGCTATAAAAAAAAGTGCGTTTGTGTGTATAAAGCAAAAGGAGGAGGGAAGTGAGACTGGACCATTATAGTAAAGTCAATGTTTATTTCCACATTCTTTACCAGGTTTCATCACGGTCTGTACATCTGTTAATCCAGTAACAGAGGATGGCGTCCCCAAAGTGCCATCCGGTCAGAATGCATTGATATCGCAGCAAGCATGAATGTTCTCGTTAGCGGTTCAGCTCATTCATTTGGCCTTGTTCAGAGAGATTCGTTTTGTAAACATGGACATTGAAAGAAAAGATCCTGATAGAATTAATATAGAAAGGCCAACGTCTTAAACAACATTTTTCTTTGATTAAACTGTAAAAAACAGGCAGGCATAAACTAACAGTAGAACACAAGCTCATATTGAACCATTCTAGGACAAGTGCAGTTTCACGACATGCAGTGCTTACCTAATCCATACCCAAAGTACTGCTCGTAAAAGACCAACGCTTCAGAGTTCGTGGTACTTCCTTTGTAACAGTATGTCAGACCACAGACGCTGCAGGGTTTCTGTCGTTTCTGTCCACTGTGGGACGATGGGGATCACAGCAATTTGAAAGAGCAACCTCTGAGAATACCCAGTATTCATAGTCTGAGAGAAGAGAGGAATAAATGACACCTGAAGACTTAGTCGAGAACGCCGACCTGCCCTTGATATACAGTATGTCATGAAAAGGATGGCAGTGAGACCCTGTTGCTTTCATGTGCTGAACTAGGAAGAGAAAACGCGTCTCCGAAGACAAAAACAAAGCCACACGACTGCTTGAAACTGTCATATGATACGTCTATAAATGATTCTTATGGACCAGGGTGTTGTGTCTAGGCTCTGAGCCCTCTCACTGAGTTAAATTGCCTGAGAAGCTAAACTCTTTACATTGAAGTCTGTTTAAATTAAACTCGCATTCTGCATAGTTTCAGTGATAAGTGGATTAATTTCCCTTGGAATAAATAGCACATCTGTTGCATAGAGGTTTGATGCACTCCTAGAAAAGCCTCTGAAGATGGAACAAAAAACAACAACAACAACAACAACAAAACAATCCCTATATTCTCTTCTTTTTAAATTTGCTGCAACAAGCAGCCAGGTAGATTGACTATCGTCTAGGAGTGACTCAAACAGAACCAGTACTTGTCCTCGTCTCTTGATATCCTTTGTAGAATACTTCAGAAACTGCTCATTTGACACTGTGAATGTTTGCATCTGGAGAGGTGATGTCAAGAAGAACTGGAGGTAACCTTAAAGGCAGGAAATTAAACATGGGATATCCAAACATGGCCTCTGATTTCACCGTTAAAAGTATTTTTTTATGCCACTGACGGTAACAAAATAACTCAAACATTTTCACAAGAAAAATATATTCACATCATATTGCATAAATATGTGCTGGAATGAGGTTAATGGATATAGATTAATAAAATCTCTCTCCCAGTATGGGCTGTATGAGTCATGAAATCGGCCCCAGTGCTCAGTAACGGATGGGGATAAAAAACAAAAAGAAACAAACAAAAAAACAGGAACATGTGTTAAAAATGAAGGTTCCTCTGTCACATGAATCAATAAATACCTTTCATAAATTCTGCTGACAGAGGTTATAAATTAACCCCAATTGAAGTGGTACAGGTAACATGTATCGAAGGTACTGCAGCTTTACAAAGCACGTTAATGCTACAGAAATGGCATTATCCGTGTATTATCCTCTATATATTAATATTAATAATACTAATAACAACCCACTTGATGTCGTAATTTACTCATCACGAGGAAAAAGAAATGTGTATTTGCGGGCAGAATTCAAGTAATGTGACAAATTCTGTTGTCAGCAAGTAAAATATGAACATATTATGAACCGTTTCATTGTGACCACAAACTGGAACATTTTAGCACAATATTCCTTAATGCAATGAGCCCAAAATATATAAGAGGTAACTAATGTATTGTACAGTACAATAACAGCAGCACAGACTGAATTTCTTATGAGCCAAAGAAAAGCTCTGTAACACAAAAAAAAAAAAAAACATTGGCAAAGTATTGGGAGTGTAGGGAAAAGAAAAACAGGTTCAAATATTGGCAATGAGAATCTAAAGAGGCGAATGCATTAAGCTGTACAGTTCAGGAGATGAGGGGGGAATGTTGCTCGACACTGGGCGTGTTCAATAGGACAAAACATTAAGTTTATCTGTTTAGAAACTTTACGGTCAAACCTGGGAAACACGTGTGGAACTGGTGCTTTTGTAAACCAGTTGCCCACATGAATGTTTGTGTCCTATTAAAGTGCCTGAGTGATAAATGCAAACACAAATAGTGGGAAACAACCCGCATCCTCTGTAGCAGTGTACAGTATATGTAGAGCTTTGGAAGCTTGGAGTTGGAAACGCAGTAAGCCACAAGACAGAGGGCGCGACCACGGCGCCAGCTGAGGTAGTAGTTCGACTGAATATGAACGTCCCAGGGACCCACGGCAGCAGCTTGAAGACAGAGGTGTAGCTACCTGTAAACCCGAGTCACTGGGCTGGGCTGGCGGAGTGGACCAGAAAGGAGGCGGGGAGGGAGAGGGGCTGGGGGCTGTGGCTACGAAGTCCCCACTCCTGTCACTGAAGGTCCATCATGTGCAAAAAAGATATTTTTTTTCCTTAAAGGAATCGTAACTGCTCCTACTAGAATGAACTGTGTTAAATCTGCTAGCCCACTGACAAACAGATAAATCTCTTTACAACATGCTTTTATATCATCATCCATACAACATGAAACATTCTCAACCCTGTTCCCAAGGTTTTCTAGACTGTAATAAATTAGAAATTGAAGTAGTTTTTGCTGTATTTAACAAAGCAGTTTGTGTGTGAAACTGTTCAACACAGGAGAGGCTGGAAGTAAACCAGCTAGGAATGGTTCACGGTGACCATGGCTGCCTGATGGCAGAGTGCTGAGTGTGCTGCAAGAAACCATTTGGTCCCCAGTGGCCTGGTCCAATTAGGGCAGCTTCATGAACAGGCCGTTATCAATGGAAGGGACAGGCATAGGGCAGGGGAACTGAAAAAGACTCATGTCTGCTGTGAGGGCGGCCATCGCAGCAGGATCATGCTCGATCTGTGTCCTCAGAGCGGGGTCGATCTTTTCCAGCCGCCGCTTGATCCTCTTTGCCTCCCTCTCGCGGATGAGCCGGGCCTGCCTCTTCTCTGGTGTCTCGTTGGCCCTCTTCAAACGCATGGCCTCCCTGTCTCTTTGCAACCTGCGTGCCCGTTGCTCCTCTGACTCCTGCATCCTCTGCATGCGCTTGGCCTCGCGGTCCCGCAGCCTCCTCAGTTCCCTCTCCTCATCCGTCTCGCATGCCCGCTTGTTCTTCTTTGCCGTGCGCTCGCGCTCCAGGCGCTGGATGCGGGCCTCCAAGGGTTCGTTCTTCCTGCGCAGAGCCCATTTCCGCATGGGCGACTGGGCCTCCACGAGCTGCTGGTACGCCACACAGCTGTTGCACACCAGCAGCACGCCGGCGGGATACACTGGCATGGGGCTCAGGATGTCGGGGATGGGAGGAAGGCTCGAGGAAGAGGAGTTAAGAGCATCAGGGATAGATGCGAGTGATGGCCCTTCAGAGAGGAGACTGTCAGGCAGCGAGGGAAAGGAGGGTCCTTGGTCAGAACCTGTGCATTGTCCTGGGCCTGAGCATGGTCCAGATCCTGGGCCCGGGCCGTGACACGGTCTAGGGCCTTGACACTGGTTTGAGATGTGGCCTGGTCCCTGACAGGTACGGTGGGCTTGACATAGGCTGGAGCTGAGGTCGGAGGCCTGACAGGGTCGAGGGCCCTGACACGAACTGGGGCTGGGGCCCGGACCGTGGCAGGAGCAAGCGCCGGGGCCTGGGCTAGTCATGGGGCTGCTGGAGAGGGAGTGGGATAAAGAACAGGCGTCCCTCCCACCGGTGACATCCATCCTGGTTGTGTCGAGGACATCTTTAAGCTTCTCCCTAAGAAAATACACAGTATGGAATAGTTTAATAATAGTTTAATTAAACATATTTAGCTCTAAACACACACAAGTCATCTCCTACAGTCTTTACAAGGCATAAAAAGACTGCCTTCTTTTCATCACCAGAGCTAATAGTCAAATCTTAAGAGTTGCACCTTGTGTCCTAGCAACTATCTCCAGGCTGCATCCACAGCAGAATACATCGGTTTGTTATAATGACAGCAAAAATGTTCAGCGTGCATAATAATGGCAGTAAAGTATACAACATGGACATTTCTGGTGGCAATAAACACTTTACAGTTGCCTGGCACTCTTGTTAGCCAACAGCTTGTAAGCCACAACCTGGTGCGTGTGTTCACATATTCTTAGACAACAGCTGATTCTGGCTTCATCTGCTGAGCTGCTATGATTGACAAGATCTGAAACTATCCTGTCCAGGGGGAGAGAGGATGACTCATTACGTCTTACTCATTTCCCTAACTATTTATTTTAGAGAAGAGAAAGGCGCGGCGTCAGGTGACCTGTGGTTAACTAAGAGAGGAGTTAAGCCCAAGAGGAGGTGATTGAAGACAACACTGTGGGAACAAAAACATGTTTTTTAAATTTGCTTTAAATTTGCTTCATTCACAGTTAATCACTGTGAACAATAACAACAAGAAACAGCTTTTCTACACACAACTGAGATGCACATTTTGTAAATCTGTGCTCAGTTTATACGTACTTGTGGTGTTTTTTATAAACTTACACCTGATTCTGCAAACTGTATTATGAAATTATGAATTTAATTTTCTCTGCTTTTTCTTTTCACTCCTGGGCAAAATAAAACAAAAAAACATTCCAGACGCCTGACTGTGTTTCTCCTTCTACTATTTGTCCTGACCTTGCATGTGCTGTTTAAATTTCAATGTAGCAGTAGTTGCTAAGCAACATGCAAGTTTATTTCCATTAAATCTGTCATTCCAGTACTAATTTTATTCATCCCTCATGTTCTGCACCCTGCCTGAGCTCACACGTCTAGAACCACCTCCATTGTGTTTGAGAGTGCTGCGTTAAAGACAGATTTCAACTGGATTTCAACTGGACTGTGACCTGTAATTTCTGACTCATTTTTTTATTTATTCACTACATTCCTGGTAAAACTGTTTTTTATTTAAAGTAGATTCTCCTGCTGAATTAGTGAAGTCTGCAGCCTTTGATATGCTGTGGATTACTGAACACTTACATCTTGTCAGAAATCTTCAAAGATTCATGAAACAGCAGGAATTTGATTAATAAAAAAACAGAAAAACTATGAGGTAAACTATATTTCATATCATTCATCTGTTATTTTCTAATGTCTCTTACGTCTCTTAAGTCTGAAAACTGTGGAAACAGCTGAAAAAACATTTGTAAGTAACAGCTTATAATAGGTTTCTAATTTGAAGTAAAACACAGAAACCACAATAACACATCTATATCTATAACATTACATACATATTCAACATATCTAAAATGGCTGTTTACTTCGTCTTTTAAAAACTGAAAGTGATGTGCATTAAAGAAAAAGAGACACAGCAGAGATGAGCCAAACCTGTTAAAGTTGTTGGTGTCTGTGAAGCGTGCGCCACAGACAGCGCAGTTGGAGAGGCGGTCCTCGGAGTGGATGAGAAGATGCCGTCCAAGCGAGCCAGGCGAACTCAGGGCTCGCCCACACACTGGGCACACATAGTTCTTGGTGTTGCTCATCATAGTCGTGTGCTGTTAAAGCAGGAAGGCAAGATAAGAACAAGAGGAGGGAGGGGAAAAAAAGAGACACACTTCAAGTACATCACCAACATGAAAAAGAAAACTGTCAACTTGCTGTTGCAGATCTTAAAATTTAGTGCAGGAACAAATGGTTAAATTAAAATCATGGCTGCATCCTTAATGGAAATGCAGAGGAAGTGAAACACTTGTCTGCTTGTGTATTTTACAAATAATGAAGAAGAACATGACAGTGAAACATGATTGTAAAATATTAAGGAAGTAACACATTTTAAACTGTAGATGATCAGTTATTTGTAAAACTGTGAAAAATATGCGACTGCTGCAAAATGAAAATTATAACTGATGGTGTGGTAAGTGCTGAAGTAAGGTATAAATCAGGTCCTGAATAAAAAATGAGACTCAAACAAACACTGTATAATGAGAGTGGAAAGTGTGGGTTACTGTAAAATGAAGGATAAGGAGCCTGGAAGTAGAGGTGAACCTGCAACTTCAGCTTTTTAAAGAAAGCATTTGTAACAATTTACCATCTGCAAATATTTTGAAATCCTCAAAACATCTGCCATGGAATACAATTTTACACAACGTGTATTGAACTGTAACCAACTTAAGACTGCATTAACTCACAGACTAATGATTGTTTTATGGTGATGATTTTAGTTTGCCATTTTAATATGCAGTTTTCTGTACATGACAAAGTGAACACTAAATCTGCTCATACAAGTCAACACCTTCTCCCTAAACCTGCATTTCACTGAGGCGCTGATGCGAAAAGCTACTTAGGAGCTTTAAAGGTAATGACCTGCTGCCAGCTAACTAGAAACAGACTGCAATAAGGGATATAAAGCTGCTTGGTTTTCATGGTTTCTGTAGATAGATTAGGACAGGGGAGACAATGTTTTTCTCACCTGGTAGACATGGGAGATGAGCTTCTCAGGGCTGCTGAAATCCAGCGTGCAGAGAGGACAAACAAAGTTGATGCTGTGATCTGCCCCTTCCTCGCTCTCCTGAGGAAAACCAAGCATACTTCATTTCAGGAGAAAACGCAGCCACACAGCAGACTGCTTATAAACATCCCATGGTACGTACTTAAAGAACAACACCAGACACTTTGACTTAGTTTTTACTTCTCGCTAAGCATTTGTGGAGTCACTACTCACTTCACATTTTCCAACTGAAGCTTTTCTGCAAGTGGTATACGACGATGTGTGTGAGTGTGTGAATGAGCGAAGATTCTCGCAAACCCGGTGACTCATTAACAGCGACATGATGCTGTGTGCTGTCACAGATGTGACTCACATACAAGCTGAAAATGCAGAACATTTTCAAACAGAAGGTGCGGACACCAAAACATATTGGCCAATACCAGGGCTGCTCTGTTTGAGTTGCACATATGACGGCCAAACAAAGAAGGTGACTACAGTAAGGTATGTGTCTTCATGCTGCACCACCACTAGCTGAAACCCAGTTTATGTTTTAGAGTTTTTATAAATGAGCTGATGACGAGGAAACACTGTGAAAATGTCAGAGAGAATGGATATCAGTATTTCCTGTTCCTGTTGTCCCGCACAGTCATTATCATAAAGTAGCTGCTGTTTTTCCACAGTTAAATGGACCTGCACAGTAGCTTCCACTAAATCCACTGAAACTACAGTAAATACAACAGTGACATATGCTCCTACCATGGTAAACACTAAACACGGAGCTGACAGCTATATTAAAATTAATATTCACATCCACTTGCATATCTGCACATAAGCCACAATAAAAACCACTTGATTATAAACTACTTGCCATGTGCCATGCAGCTCAAAGTGGATCAGGACACATACACAGGGGGGACAGATCCTTGTCAATAATTTATCTGTGTTGAGTCTTGTGTATGTCCATGCCACACGACCGGCTTCACAGTACAGGGGCCTATATTGTAACATACAGGCAGCACTCAAACTAATTAAAGATGAGACAAAATATTGTAAAATATTCATGAAAACAATTCATGAGAGGCACAGTAATCAAACTTATCTAAATAACATTTAAGCATTATTCCTCTGGCCCATTTTCTGCTATGGAAGGGGGTTCTGACCCTCTCACCTCTTTGACTCCCGCTCCTTGTAGGCGGCACTGT
Source organism: Scortum barcoo (assembly GCA_023238725.1). NCBI lineage: Eukaryota > Metazoa > Chordata > Actinopteri > Centrarchiformes > Terapontidae > Scortum > Scortum barcoo. The sequence goes on from CM041531.1 coordinate 27,264,916, forward strand.
GATCTCTTGGTGGTCATGTGGTCGTCGGCGGAAGTGTTGGAGGATGAGTCTTCACCGTGGTTGTCAGGGTCACTATCACTGTCTTCTATGGAGGCAAACACAGCCCTATCAATACAGACAGGACAACAGAACACAGAGCAGGGCTTACTCTCACTAACACCCCTCAGGTCCGAGGACGTCCTACAGGGTCCGTCCCGTCACCCCCCCCCCACTTTGTCCCTTCCCTCCATCCTGTACCTGAGATGCTATCCTGCTCTTGGACTTCCTGGGAGTTGTTGCTGCAGCATTCACTGTCTTCAGTGAATTCGTCCCTGCCATCCATGTTAATAGTGTGCTGAAGTCCTGTGATGCCTGAAGTGTGGAATGGCCCTGAAAACAGAAAGACAGCAGCAGTTGGTACGATAAAGTGTTTACAGTGAGCACGAGGAACTGTTGTGACTGGAGAGAAGAAGTGAGCAGTGCAGGTGGCTGCCATGTTTGGACAATGTCACATAAACCTACACAAAAATATATATACTTAACACTAGGGGTGGGTAATATGACAATATGAGATGATTTCACCATCTCTGTATTATCTACCTTTTTGACATCTCTGGGTATATTAGACCAGCTCTGGTATGCTGCAATAAACTGGGGTTGGGTAAAACCCCAAAACTTTTGCATCATTGTTTAAGAAAAGCTCTAGTAGTAGTTGCTAATAAAATGAATGAATCAATTCATCAATGATCAATGGAACTGCAAATCAAATCAAATCAAATCTGTGGGACAGGTTAAAGAACTGGAAATATCAGTGCTTTTTGTGTTTGTAGTTGCTAAAAAGACCAAGCATATCCATCAAGTTTCAGGAGCGTAGGAGAGTGTTTTTGTGTGACAATGTAGTGCGATTTCCTGCATCGCATGAACTGTACAGGCAAAACATAAGTGTGCCTACAGTTATATAGGCCCCACATTGACTGTGCACCATAGTGTCAGGGCCTCATGTTGAGGAACTAAATAAATATCAGGCTTTAAAAAAAAAAAAAAAAAAAAAAGATTTTGATTCATACTATTGACATGAAGCTTAAACACGGCAACTCTGTTTTAATACAGAAGCCACCTTTGTACATATACACTGTATCTGGCATATGAGCACTTTATCTCCATGGCAACATAGAAACAGCATCTGCTGTCATAGGATACAACTAGAAGACATGAATTTTTCAGGATTCGTACATTCACCTATAGTTCTTGTTTTGTCCAAGTTTCAACACATAAATACGTCCTAGCATTTGATCTCCGAACATTTTACCATTTGATGAAGCACAGGATGGCAGAGATTATTAGTTACACTGAATGCTGACAAAAGTAAAACCTGTGATCAGAAAAGCACCGTTCACCAAAACGAACTGGTAAATTATTCACACAATTCTGCACATTTCTCTAAACTTTAGGATGTGCTCAAGACGCAGGCCACAGGAACTTCTCCACCGATCTGGGCCGCTTTCATGTGAGCCGCCAATGAAACATAATGAATGCAAAGCCAGCGAGGCGAACCAGCTGACATACGTGTGCACACATTAACTTCATTTGCATCCCAACCCCCACTTTTTCACACACATATATACACTTGCAGATACATGCTAGCTCTGTTCAACAGCCATGCTGCAGTCCCACAGGGAAGCTGCCTGCACTCTTTTCCTCTAGCTAACTGCCTCGCTACTCACTGTGTTTCTCTCTCTCTCTCTCAGTACCACCCACACACTGAACAGCCTGGCTCGCCCTCCTGTCCTCCCCGCTTGTATGTAGCTCTGACTACTTCCATATCTATACCATCAGCTCTGAGGGGGAGGATAGAGCTTCATACCGTGACAGCCCATATGTGGCTCATTTAACTCTTTGTGATTCCCCTCCTTGTTTTATGGTAAGCCCCCCAAGGGTTGCTGGATTCAGTAATTTCGCTCTTCTCATCATCACACTTGACTGTGCAAACCATGTATTTTAACTGCCAGCGCGTCTTGACTGGAGACAGTTTCGCCGGGTGCTCCTCTGGCGCTTGCACATGAGAACATCACCACCCTGGGGGGGGGGGTCGTCTAGAATTAATCATAGCTTAAAATCCAATTTTCTTCCTTCGTGTGCTCTCCCTCCATTAACACAGATCAGAGATGGGAGAGAGATCCTGACTTCAGTTACCTGAGAGTGACAGAAGTAATTACAGCCCTCGTCACAATCCTGAGGTATTGCGCACGCACACACACTCACACTCTAGCTCTGTGTGTGTGTGTGTATGTCTGAGGAAAGCGTAGGTATAATCTTTGAGGAGATCTGTCATTGTACTATTTTGCTTGTGGGGAGAAGTTAGTATGTGAACGCAGTTTAGGCACTTTTCCCATAGAAATCAAGGCATTCATTAGCCCTGGTAGAGTGGGTCGGAGTATTGAACTATGAACTACTACAACAAGCTGGCTTCACGGCACATAGCCAGTGATTGATGTGTGAGAGATACCCATCCCCCCGCTGCAAGGGCTCTGTCTGTACATCTGTCTCTCCTCGCTGCCTCCCCCCTTCCCTCCCTCCCTCAGTCTCTGCCACTGTGATGTTATCTCTGAGTCTGTGTGTCTGTAGGCAGGAGGTGACGCAGTGTCTGACTGAATCCAGACAAAGAGACAAACTCATCAGCCAACAGACACACAGAGGAGGGGGGGGGGGGGGGGGGCAGGGGGTGAAGGGGTAGCACGCAAAACAAAACAGACAAAAGATAGAATGCCAGAAACTCTACTCAAACACCAAGCAATGGGGGTCCTGTTGAATTCAAAGCCCCCTCCTTCTCCTTTTCAGCTGCCGTCCCCCTCCAAAAAACACAGACACACAACACGTCTGAATCTGCAGGAAGTGCTGGGGCTCCGTCTTCCATGTACACACACACACGCAGGAGAACAAGGATGGTGGGCCAGACATCTGATCAATTCTGACTCTGATTAACTGGTGACCTACTATCACAAAGAAGAAGGTGAAGCGATTAACCATTTTTACTTTGTGGAATACTTTCTCCGATTAGTGTGGCCCCTGGGATTAACCTCCATTCCCCTCCTTGATAATCACAACAGAAAAAAGTAATAGTTACATACTGATATTGGGCTTTTCGATCTGGCTGCGACGACTCCACTGTCGACATGAAAGCGCGCCGCAATCACGGACAATCAAGGAACCCATTTGTGCTGAGCTGAAAGCGGCACATTTTTGGAGGAAAAGTCTTATTTTTAGCCCTTTAAAACCAAAGTTCAGATGCTCGACAGAAACAGGTGTACCTAAACTGTACTCTTCACATGAGATGAAATGCAGTTTAAGTCCAGTTAACAAATGTAATAGCTTCTGCGTCCATGCATGTGATCATCAAAGTGGTCTGAAATAACCTGTGCAGCATTTAATGCCCTGACTCTTTGAGTAGTAGTTTCTTTTAGAGTTTTTACAGTAATACGTCCAGCTATCATATTTAACAAATTGATGTCTGTTCAGTGCAACCTTAAGGACACATCCACTTTTCTCCATGAAGTGCACACCACCTCCAGTCCTAATTAACTTTTATATAACGCTGCTTTTCTTGGTGTTGTCGAACATCAAACTCAAGGAGGAACACAAATAGCTAGACAGACAGCGCTGTTGTATTATTGTCTGGAATTCCCTGTGTGTCTGTGTGTGTGTCTTTGTGTGTGTGTGTGTGTGTGTGTGTGTGTGTGTGTGTGTGTGTGTGTGTGTGTGTGTGTGTGTGTGTGTAAGCCTGCCTGCCTGTCAGACTGTCTTCCTGCCTGTCTGGTCTGTCAGTCTGTCTATCTGGTCTGACCCTCTTGGGGGGAGCGAACTCTGTGCATGCAATTCATACCTCACAAGAAAAGACAGGTAAAACAATCAAGGCAACACAGAGGAAAGTCAATGTGCAAAATGCAGAGCCTGAACTTGCACATGAACGCCATGGCGGGAGGTAAGCCTTGTCAGTCTAAAAAATGTTTTGGCATTTCTCACAGCGTGAGGTGTGCTGGCGTATGCCAACATTGCATTGTCTTTCACCCTCCTGAGGGGTTTTCAGCTCCCACTCCAGACTCTTGCAGAAGTGCTACAAAGCAGCAAATGAGCTCATTAGCGCTCAGGGATTACTGCAGTCGCAAATGGAAGATGCATTTCAACAGCAGTTTAAACAAACTATGTTTAGAAAGGAGGGCCGCAGCATACATAACTTCAGCAGATTACACTGGGCAACCCCCTTTCTGTGGACTGACGCGCGTTTAAGAGGTCAATATGTCATCCACCAAAAAGTGGATTCAGGGGACAGAAAGCCAAAAGCCAAAGCAAAGGCCTGGAACACCACTAGTTTATTCACAGCAAGGGTCTCCTCAGCATTTCTGAGTTTCAATAAAGTTAATTTTGTATATTGTATGCCAATTTTTCTTTAGAATATGAAATTGTAATGGGAAGCTGCAGCTCATTATAAAGTAGAGCCACTGATGGTATTCAGGAGAGCCCTGTGTACACCTGCTTGAGGACCATGTGCCACTCAGAAAACGCTAAGCTGATCAAACGTTACTCAATATGAGAAAATGTGTACTGATAGGATCACTGTAGCAAGAAATAATGGAAATATTTCATAAAAAAGAAACAGAAACATTGATTTCAGCTGTCATCTTAAAGTATGAGGCGACTAGTTTCCTTATTGATTCATTCATCAATTATTTATGGGATTTATGGGAATAAATCCAGTGAAAAATGCCTATTTTAACTTTGCACAACTCAAGGCGAAGTATTCAAATAGCTTATTTTATCCAATCAAAAGTCTGAAACCCAAAAATAAAGAACTGACAAAGAAATCAAACCACGCATCTGAAATGCTGAAGTGTCTGGCCATTCTCCTTGAGTAAAACAATTTGGTGATTATCAAAATAGTTTTTCCATTTCTTTTCTGTCAAATCCATTAATCAATTACCATTACAAATATCGTTAATTATCTGATTGTTTCTACTGCTGTGTATTCTTTCACGTAATCTTGGACTGAAACTGAGAAGTCAGAGCGAACCTGACTGGCATCACACAGACCCACAGAGTGTAAAAGTTGAAACGTTTGTCCCATCTGAGCACCGATTCAACAATATGGGAGTTACGATGAATCTCCATGTCTGTGTCTTCTTAAAATCTTAAGACATGCCTTTGCTTAACCCATCCACAGAAATGATGCCTTTAAAAAAAAAAACAAACCAAAAAACAAAACAATGCAAAACAAAAAAAAACAAACCAAAACACAGAGACCAGAAACATGGTGAGCCAAGTGATGTCACAGAGGCTCAATGAGAAGAAGATGCTATCAGGGGGCTTCTTGTGAAACAGCCTACTTGGAAAGCACACGCATATCGAAAACAAGTTATTAGTCTTTCCTGTCCGCCACTGAAAGTTTGCACACATTATCATTTTCAAAAGGACAAATGTTAACATGACTGTGTCATAAGGCTGTGTATTTTCTGTAAGGCAAGACATACATGTGATGGGCACCAGTATTATCATTACACCAATCTCACAAAGTCCGACAAAAATAAGAAATAGCTATCTTTAAATAACTAATGAATATTTATTAGATGCGGACTCATTTGCACAGTCTTTCAATAAATTCATGTCTATTTACTGTATTGTATTTTGCTAGTATGATTTCAATTACTGTGCAATAAACATTGCTGTCCCCTTTATTTCTGTCTCTTTTCCCTTCATAAATGCTTAACTATGTCAATAAAACTACTCAAGGGGTCACTGTGGAATAAAATGGGAAAAGTCATCAGATCGCCCAATTAAGTCTTGTGTGCCATTTTCCCACTTAAAACAACAAAATCAAAACAGAAGCTGTTGCTAAATCAAACCTAAAAGAGCACCTCCGATATTTCAGTGCCAGCTGCTGACACAACACACTGAATATACAAGAGAATATACAGGAGTGTGTGATGGCATGTCAGGAGGAAACCCTGCCTTTGCTTTAATACATCTATTTGAATATATTAGCACAAGCTGCAGTGGCAATCAAGGGAGGCGACTGTTAACGCAGATCGCTCCAGAGACAATAATCATTATTCAATAATATATAAATAATCAAAGTGCACGCGGGTAATGGACGTAAGAAGGACACACGACTCGTGCAATAGTATTAGACAATACCTGGTATACCTACAGTTAACTTTGAAGGGGTTGGTCTGTTTTCGCCTGGACATATTATTGCCCAGTCCCTGTGAGAAACAAATGGGAATCTCCTCCTAACCCTGCACGGTTACCCTGAAACAGGTCCAGGTGTTTTCCGCACTGAGGTGGACAGATGATGAACCAAATTATAAAAAAAAAATATATGTGCTCAAATCGTCTACTCGATCAGCAGAGTCGGGGCCATTTATGGGGGTAAAAATAAAAAAAAGGATCCGTAAAAAGAATCACATTCTTGCGGTTGTAATTAATTAAAAAAACAATAAAAAGCCCCGTCTCCGATGTATCGGGGGTTTAAACGATGTCCAAAGCAGAGAGACGCCGAGCAGCCCCGAGCCGCTCCGATCTCGAGCCGCTGGCACCCGCGCACTCACTGCGGCGCTGCACGAGCTCAGCTGATCTCTAACGTAGAGGCGACGAAGCCACGCCGAACAGGATTGTGGGATATGTGCGGGGACGACGGGGAGTTCGTGCTTAAGATACTATGCAGCGTTCATGTCGGGTGGGAGAAAGGAGTTTCACATATATAGCGTTTACAGATAACTCATAATAGGCTAAATATAAATCATGTCAAAGTGGTGAAATATACATGCGTGAGTGTTAATTTGGTATACTTTAAGATGTCTGTGAGAGGAACAATGTATTAAACTTTTTGTGTCTAAAATATTCAGGATTAATGCCAATTAAAAGTGTATTTTGAATCATTATTTTTAAAAGAATAATTTAGTATTAAGTGGACATAATTTGAAATAGTTATATATATTATTATATTATATATATATATTATGTATTTTAAATAGTATAAATCAGAGCCCAACCAACAACAGTAAAATATCTGATGACAATATATCCATATTCATTTTAACAATGCACCACACAAACATTTGTGATAAAGATCTCTTAATTTGGTTATTAGTTAACTTTTAACAAATTATGTACTGAGCAGGAAACGTTAGCCTTGAAAACAAACTTGTCAGGGCTCTCTGCTGGACAAACCATGCAATGACAACACTGTTTTTAAATGACCACAAATGAATCTTTGCCATCTCTGTACAGTAATTGACTTATTCTGCAAATTATGTAGATACTGAAATACTGTGTCTGTGATAAGGTAATACTGGCAGCTAATGAGAGCTCCAGTCTGAATAAGTCTGATTCTCAGTGGAAATTATATGGTGTGTGTCTCACTGGACAGGACTGACTTGACTTTTTAAGGGTCAGTTCACCCAAATCACAAAGAACATTTCTGTAGATCTGATGAAAACTGATGACAGCATAGATTATCCACAGTGGGAGAACTTTGCATTGCTGCTGTGTGACGTAGGCCACCGGAGCGGATGAGTGCTGATAGGAGAGCTGTGTGTTCAGCCAGGTGATAAGCCTCTTGATTCTCAGCTCAAAAATATGAAAAAGTGACTTGATGGGTGTGGACTTGCGTAAACACTGGCAGAGTGTTGATTCATACACTTTAAGGGTTACGGTAAGACTGAAAAGAGGGCTGTATATAGTTAAAGAAAAAAATCTTGAGGCTTGACTAAATATAGCATTTCCCACATGAAAATTAGCAGCCTATTATCTGTGATCAACATTATGCAACATGTTTTGTTATGGTATTTTAAAATTATTTTTGATAATCAAATACAGTGCTTATCTGTTACCTGAACAGGAATAAACAATATTAATGTATGAATGAGTTTCTATAATTTCTAGCATTTCTTACTGTAGCAAAAGTTTCTGAACATTTACCTCAAAGCTAAGGTTAATGACATCTAACATCTTTTACTGCAGAGCATACATCTTAACATGCCCTTTAATCCAATTTCATAGCAACGGAGAGATTTAAGAATTTCATTGACAATCATGTAAACTGTTGTACAATGACAATAAATTCTTGAATCTACTTTGTGTTGTTATTCTGCAAATAGGTTAAAAGGTTGTGACTAGAGAAGTTCCCCGTTTCAAGAATATCCTAGATTCTTGTATCTTGAGATAGGATGGACAAAGGCAGATCAAAAGAACTAGAAATGCTACTTGATGACTAAAACAATCAAAGAAGGTTAATATTAGACTAAATAAGTGGTTTAATTTTAACTTTTAAAGCATTTCAGAGTTTGTATGTGACATGAACAACACTGGAAGTATGTAGTAAGGTAATTTCCAGCTCAGATTCCCTTATCAGCAGATTTTCTGTTTACTAAGACAATTCAAAAAATTTTATTTTCATTATTGATTAATCTGTGGAGAGTTTTCTTGACTGATTAGTCTGATTACTGATTAACTGATTAGGTGCATTGCCCATAAAATGTCAGAAAATGGTGAAAAAATGTTGACCACTGTTTCCCAAAGCCCAAGGTGATATTCTCAAATGTCTTGTTTTGTCTACAACCCAAAGATATTCAGTTTACTGTCACAGAAAACTAAAGACAGAAAAAAGGGTTCACATTTGACAAGTTGAAATCAAAGAAGTTGAACACTTTTTTCCATAACAAATGACTCAAACCATTACTTGATCACCAAAATAGTTCACCAATTAAGTCTTCTCATCACGTTACCATCACTGCATCTATTCCTGCAGCTATAAAAATAACCTTTGTTAAGCTATTTAATACATTTTTTATCTTCCATGACACCAACATCCATTTTTAACCACAGCTTTCTGTCAAATCCATTTGATTATTGTCTATTCTATATTTAATTTATACTCAATTTAGACTCACAGTACTTGCTTTTGCCCTCATATTGTTCTACTTACAATGTTTATCTTTTTATATTTTCTTCATCACCAACATATCAATACAAATTCCTTGTATGTTAAAATCAACATAGTAATAAACCTTAATCTGATTTTCACTCTAATTACCTTATCAACATCTTACTCTACGTTTGACTGCAATGAATTTGAACACTTCAATTCATTTCAACGTTATTACTCTCTACGTCTAAACCAAAGTTATTATAACTACTCTCACTTTTGACCAAACCTCCATCTAATGTTTAGTAAACGATTAATGGAGCAGAGTACCGTCAGCAGGTGGCGCTACAAACCACCGAGCTGCCAATGTCATAACATCACATGTAGTCGTCATCACTGACTGCCACGAGTAAACGGACCGCAGCACCACAATTCACTGGCGTAAAGGTGTATTCTTCCGCACGGTTGCGAGGAAAATATGCCATCTCAACAAACTAACCCCCCCGCGTCGCAAAATTCACCACACACCGAGTGACAGAGGACACGAGTTAACGCTCACACCGACTGTCACAATCACTGAGAATCAATCAGCCGGCGATATCAAGGAAATAGTTAGTCAGTTTAGTTAGCTGGCGGGCTAAAGATAACTAGCCCTTTATAGTCAACGAGAGAACGGCGAAGGAGCTCACGGGCGTCAAACGACAACGGGGATTTAAACGGCGCGGTTGGCTGACTACACCACCGTGAAGACGTAATTGAGCTGTTACCCATGGTGTCTGGTGAGCACTGGCATATCAGGCGGGAGTCTCGGTGGGAGTCTCGGTCGGAGGCGGCGGCGGCGCGGCGCGGTGCTCCGGTTCAGGCTAACGACAAACTTCAGCCCAGCTCTCCTTTCACCGACCGTTGGGACCTGTCAGTGTAACCCTCCGCCTGCGGTAGATGTGCTGCGGCCGGAGTAGCCTCCATTTTGCATGTCTGGTGTGTTCCTCCCTCCATTGCTAACAGAGACGAGCCCCGTCGTTTTCTGGCACCCGTACGGCTAGTAAGTATAACCCCGAGAGTAGTAATATATACCGAAATGTGTGAGAGCGGCTCTAAGTGCGAGTAAGGGTCAGTGGTTTGTGTGTATCTGCGCTGACAGCTCTCTCTCCGCGGCGCCGCAGAGGAAGGCGCTAACTCTGCTAGCAGGGTTAGCGTAGCTCGTAGCTTAAACTACCTGCTGGGATGTGAGGCTCATTCGTGTCTGTTTGGCTGCTCGCTGAATCACAACCGCCATGACAACGCGTAAAGTCGTGTTTAATGCCCTTTCTTTCAAGCTATCATAATTAACATGTGTGTTTTTAGTTCAATTAGTTAGATTAAAGGAGAGGCTGACGAGTGGGCAGGGAGCTAGCTGACGCCTCAGAGGTCTCGCTAGCTTCTTGATAATCCAAATGCTTCATGAAGGCCCAAACTGCATCATGTCCTGATCAATCGGCCACCAGACTCAGGTGTCATGCCCCAGCCTGTAATGGCCTCTCGTTTTTAACTAAGACAGCACTGCCCAGTTCTGCCGGTGCACACCCAAATGTAGGGGAATAATGTGAGACAAGGTGAAGCTGCAGCTGTAATGTCTGTCGGATCTAGTGTGTTGCCCTTTCTCTGGATATTTTACTGTGTACTACTGTTAGCTTGGTGTTAGCTGGCTGTTAGGTGAGGTGTTATTTACGCCAGCTCAGTAACATGAAGCATGTTTGACGTTTGAATTAAAGCTACAAAGTAATGGCACAAGTATTTCCTAATCAGTGACAAGTTGACAACATTTCAGCAGTAAGTCAGCGTTTCATTTGGACATCCAGGAAGCTAACGACAGCTAGCTCTGTGTGTTAAGGACGTGTACTTTTTCTCTTTTTTTGTGCTGCAGTTTTATAGATTAGTACTTGGTGTTGACAACGACTTAATTAAGATGCTGACATTAAGGTACACGCCCTTTTTAATACGTATATATGTCAACTGAGAAAGAGCCATTGTCTTCAGACAAAATGTGGGTTAACATCGAGGAAGTCACCTGTAAGTAGGAAGTGAGAAAAACAGTGACGTGCAGTTTGGGTGATTCCTGTCCATGTTTGTCACATCTGTCTGAATATTTACAGTACCTGTTGTAAAGAGATGTGCTTGATTAAACAATCCAAAGTTGTCCTTTTTGCTCTTAAACAATTAAGGGTGATAACATGATAACGGCATAGCATCATGCTTGAAAGGCAGCTATGACATTCATTAAAACCACTTAAGCTTTATCTTGACTAAACCATATCTATGTGGTATAAACTTTGTGTGGCATAATACTAACTTTAGCATAAAGTAAAACTTTATTTTAATGTAGGTTTAACAGTCATTAGTCACACAATGTAGCAACAAAAGGCATACATTGTCACTGTGTTTACACATCAATCTCCCACACACTGAGAATTGGTAGCTTCAGAGTTTGTTTCAAGGTTCTCAAAAGACTGAAATATCTTAACAATAGAAGAGTTCTTTGCCTTACTTTTTATATTTGCACTCGTACATCTTTTTGACTTTCCTTTTGAATATCATCAGTTTCCTAAAGATGGGCTACAGTGAGCATCACCACAGTCTTGGTAACACATTTGACTTGTACAGTAGTTGATTTTTAATCACACAGATATTTAGTTTACTGTTTACTCCCTCACAAACAGCAGCCACACAAAGTCAGGGTTAGAGAAAGTACTGTAGGAGGTAGAATTAATAGATGTTTCCAATATCACTGTTGATTGTAGTGCATGTCTTACCTGCTGGCTTGCAACTTAACATAGCCAAATGAATGACTATTTGCATAGGTTAACTGAGCCTACTTCTTGGAAGCAACAACAAGTGTGAGTAGAGAAATGAAGAAGACGACTGGGGTTTAAGTACATGAACCCCTGTTTGCACACAGCCAATACTTCATGAGAACATAATGCTACCATCAATTGTTGGTTTGAGATCTGGTGAGCAACTTCAGGGCCTTTACATGTTCAGCTATTAATTCACATTTGTCAAATAGTTAAGAGTTCAGCTCAGTAATGGCTCTGTGCTGTCTTTGACAGATTTCTTTGTAGTAGTGGACCTTGTTAGGAGGAAGAAAGTGGGGTGGCTGCACACTAACTTATCTTTGCACACCATTGTAACAGTCTGGCAGACTTTTTTTTTTTTTTTTAGATCAGTCATTCAGTACTCCACACAGGACAATATTGGAAAAAGGAAAAGAAAAAGAAAGAAAAGATAAATTTGCATGTTAAAACATTAAAACATTAAAAATGTGTTTCTCTATTTGCATCGGCCATGCAAAAAAATGTATTCATGTGAAACACTGGTCAGAATATTTTCACTATCAAATACATTTAATATCCTATGCTAAGGCGCAGGACCCAGCATTTGACTGTGCATATAGGACGCAATGAATACATGTAAAACATGTACAAGCTGACGTAATACCACCTATTTGATTTCATTTTTACTCTTGTATGTTTGCTCTTCCCTGTTGTGGAAATATCAATTATTTATTGCCATGCACAGCTGATCACTTAGAGTTCGTGATATAAGAAGGAATAGAGTGTTCTGCTCTGATAGTGTTTCATTTGTAATATTTGAGTGCATAGCTGAGCAAAGAGACAAAATAAAGAGACAATGTGCAGCCTGACAAATTGTGTAGGGAAAATACTTATCCCCAGCGTGTCTCTAATCTTCATCTTGCAGCTGTCTCATGATCTTTTTGTCAAGTTTAATTGTGCAACTCTTTCCCAACAAAGAAGGTAGAAGTGGTTATTACATAATATGTGCTTTTAATTTCTAATCACAAAGTCCCCATGATGTTAAATAATCTAATGTAAAAACTCTCAAAATACCTTTACCTCTTAATGCCTCCATTATAATGTCACTTACTTGACAGGTTGACTATTACCTATGGGAAAAGGGAGGTGTGGCACGCTTTTTGCTTGTTGCTGGTTGTCAGGCTCTGAAAGCTAATCAAGGCTGGCTCTCCAATTCTCAAGAGAGAAAAGCTTGTTATGAACATTTCACAGTACATCCATATACGCCCTTATAGGAATGATGTCAATGATATTGCATAATTTGACTTATTGACAAACTGTTGTCAGTGTCAATTAGGTGGTCGGTGGTCAAACATTGCTACAAGTGAGATGCCTACAAAACTAATGTTTTTACATGGTGGGCATTTGTGATTAGCTCTGCTGTTTCCTATTGTAACACACTTAGGGTTTTTTTGTTCTTCAACTTGTGGGTGCAAGGTGTGGATCTGCACCTTTTGTCATTGTCTCATTTGTGCCAGATATCCCCAAGTAAACTGAGCCGTTTTGTCTGACTGTATGGGCTGTAGTGAGTCATTTGTGTGATCACCACCTTAATCTGTAATATCGCTGTACAGCAGAACAGCTTCCTGAAAGGTTGAGCAAAGCTGACCTTGGTGAGTGAACCCTGGGCTGTCGCTGCCCAACTATTGAATAAGCTCAAGGTTCGCCATCCTGTGGTCTTCTAATCCAACTATAGTGTGTTCTGCCCCCCCCTCCTAAAAATTTTTTCTCTTAAATGAAAGACACCTTCACCTCCTAAAATAGAAATAGCAATAAAAATAATGGCAATTATGGATAATAAGAAATATGATTGAATGATTTAGAATAATGTGCTGTTGTACTCCAACAGCAAGAATGAGGAACTGTAATTTAATCAGCTCTCAGCAGAGGCTGGATTTACCTTATTTAATGTGTACACATTTGATTATAAGCACAGCAAGAGGCAGGGACTCATGATTTATGGAGCCCAACACTAGGTCCATTCAGCTCAGGTAATTTAAATGGTGTTAAGTTAGACGGTAGATCTCTGGCTTTATTAAAGTGTGGCCTTGCCTGACCACTCTTCTCATTCCTCTTTGATCACAGTGAATTCTTAGATTCCCTGCAAACCGCCCCCTTATGCAACAAAAGATGCCCTCATTCCCTCTATGTCTGGATCTTTATTTCCCTCAGTAGACTGGCGTAGTTTTAGTAAAAGTTCATTTGATCTCATGAATGATGGTTAATGTTGATAAAAAGTACAGAGGTCTTCTTCTTTGGCCAGTCACATATAAAATGTTGAAGCCTCTGCACTTTACAGGTTTAACAAGAATAGCCAGAAGCAACTGAGTATTTCAAAGACAAATTTAAAGTTGATTTCTAGATGAAGCTCATTCTTCACCTTCATCTAGAAATGCTAAGGCAATTGTCGTGGTCTGTGTCATGTGGGAATAGGACGGAGTTGATTTTCCACGTAAGGCGCTCTGACAATTAGCCAGCTTAGGACCTAGTAAGATTTCCATAAGTCTTTATGGCTGGTCTCTAGTGGACAACAATAGCAGCAACAACATTACTGGTTCAGACAAATGCTTAGGACACAGGTTAATGTATAACCGTTTCACATAGCCACAACAAAGCTGTCTTTGGTGGTACACTGCATATATGTCAAAGAAAATCTTTAAAGAAAAAAAATACAGCAAGCCAGCAGAAATCATCCAATACCTCCTTTTTTAAAGTATTCCTTTGATGTGTAGCAGGGCAGCAATCCAGCCAGAGGAATTATTCTCTCAAAAACAAAATTGATAGGAAAATACATTATTAAGGCGGTCTGTGTCACAACCTATTTTCTGTGGTGTGGTAAATAAGGGGAAAGTGGCATTAATGTGTGACATGTTTTGTGACCTCAAGATATTCATAACTGCTTTAGTTTGTTAAAACTTGGTTGGCATGGCATGACATAACAAGTTTGATTCATGCTTTTAACCTCCCCATGTTGCCTGTTTTGAAGAGGTTAGAATAAGGACTGTTGGATTTATTATTTTTTTGTAATTTTTTTTGTGTTTGTACACAAACACTAGAGAATTTATTCTCACATCTAAGCATGTACTTATAAATATTTAAACCTCTTCCTGTGGCTTAAAGCCTGTGTGCTCTCAGAAGCTTCTCCACGAGGGACTGGAATTTCACCTGCCATTCTCCTTTCCCTCTGCACTTTTAATACTATTTAAAATATGCAGCTCTAAATGGATAGTCATCTATTTTTCCTTTCTTAAGCCAAATATCCGTCATATCCTTTGCTGTTGGTGTTTAAGGTGTTGGTTTGTCTCCCAAAAAACATATTAAAAATATTTTTTCCCTGTACTTTGACTGTATGTGTCTGGATAGTTTAAGTCAATATGTTTTACATGCACATAAGAAACCAGGTTATCAAAAGAAACCCAATTAAGGCTGGAAACCATAGAGATTGTTCTTGTGTACTGCAATGACTTTAACTGTAAAGCTTACCTTTTTAAATGCAGCTTGTTAGCAATCAAATTTCTTCTCTGCATACAACCATATTCTTGGACCAAGGCTGACGAATTTAAGGTGCATAAGTGGTATGAGACGCTTTAGTGTGAAGACTGTTATTGTTCCTCAGATTAGAAGTGTGGCTTTTTTTCTTTTGGTGCGGTTTAGTCTAGTGCCAACCTAAAAGCAAATTGTTCCAACCTGTTTCTTTTCTAACTGTTTTCCAGAGAATGCCAGCGCCGATCAGACTGCGGGAGCTGATCCGGACTATCCGGACAGCACGGACCCAAGCAGAGGAGCGTGAGATGATCCAGAAAGAGTGTGCTGCTATCCGCTCATCCTTCAGAGAGGAAGACAATACATACCGTTGCAGAAATGTGGCAAAGCTACTTTATATGCACATGTTGGGCTACCCAGCACACTTTGGGCAGGTATGTTCAATGATGGTGGGACGATGGTGGGGAAAATGAATAGAAAAGCCTTTTGGATTTCCACTGACAGTTTAGTTACAAAGCTAATACCCATGGGCAATTTTGTGATGCGATGACTTGTTCTGCAGCTGGAGTGCCTGAAGCTCATTGCGTCCCAGAAGTTCACTGACAAACGAATAGGTTATCTGGGAGCAATGCTCCTGCTGGACGAGAGGCAGGATGTCCACCTATTAATGACAAATTGCATTAAGAAGTAAGTGGAAGCAAGATCCTCAGTGAATATATGTGATAGTGTTCTATAAGATGTTGCTTTTTGCTATGCACAGGCACAATAATTAGTTGAATTTGTGATGAAAGATGAAATTCATGACCTGTGATTTAAAGTATGAGGCAATGGCAAACCACCCAAATCATATTCACCTTAACTGTTCTCCAGATTTTTCTTGTATGTATACTTGTGCATTTCCATGGCTCATTCCATTCTCTTCTCTCATCCCAGTGACTTGAATCACAGCACACAATATGTCCAGGGTCTTGCCTTGTGCACTTTGGGCTGCATGGGTTCCTCAGAAATGTGCCGTGACCTGGCTGGGGAGGTAGAGAAGCTGCTCAAAACATCCAACTCCTACTTAAGGAAAAAAGTAAGCTTCATTGTTATCATCATCATGAATAATTGGAAGGATCTAAAATCTGTGGTTGACTGTCCATGAACAAAACTATAAGTTACACTATCAACAGTTACACTAAGAAACTGAAATATTGTGTTGAAGGTTGGACCGTTTCCTCATTGTGTCTTCATGTCTGTTGACAGGCAGCGTTGTGTGCAGTTCATGTCATCAGGAAGGTTCCTGAACTCATGGAAATGTTCCTTCCAGCCACAAAAAACCTGCTGAGTGAGAAGAACCACGGTAAGTGTAAACTATTGGTCAGGATGTCGCTGCTGGCTTGTAGGAAAGTATGCTTGTTTGACACAAATGGAGATGTTGTCCCATTTCCTGCCACTCGCGATGCGTTGCTCAGAACAGCTGGGCAGCTCATGTCCTTTTTCTGGTGTCCTTTGCAGAGGAGATTGGAATTAATGAGTCTGTCAAAAACTCTGGGGCTTGTCTGACCCCCATATAAGAGCGATATGTCAAAGGAAAAAAAATGTCACAGTGCTGGAATTATTTGATCTTCTTTGACATTGTGTGGCAATGCAATAGTGATTGCTTCAGATGAAAATGCATTTGAAAATGCAAGAATTTGTTTGTATTTCTATATATCACTATGGTCTGTTCTGCAGTGTATGACACTGAATATTATAGATACACAAATATGCACCAAATATTGTGAGGAATTGCTAATGTGTACTTGGAACTCATAATTTCAAAAATAAAAAAATGCTAACTTCATAACTAGATCACATAACCTACCTCTAAACCACACCTTGTATAATGTACATTCAGTCTTATATAAACACCCAACCTATTCAGTGATGTGAACAAATTGCCTCATGTAAAAATGAATAAGATAACTTAAGTCAAAAAGCCACTTCAATTTTTCAAATTAAAATATGACATGTTTATGACCATGCTGTGTTGCTTCAGAGCTCAACGTGCTTTCCACAGCTCTCACTCAGATGACAAGTTTTCAACCTTGTAACATTCAGATCAAGTCACCAGGATATGATTAGTGATTAATGATGCAAGTATATCATGTTTTTTGACATCTGACTTGGACCTCTGTGTGACTGTTCAGCCTGGACACTTGTACAAGGAACTACAAGAGCAAAGCCTTCATATTCGTGCCTGTCTTTTAGTGTATTTAAGTCATATTTTTGATAAGATGGCAGATGTTCCCCTCTTTTCTGTTTTTTGGCATGTGCACTACATAAAGATGGAGTGAAAAACTTCAGTATTTTTGTCATGAAGTCTATGTCCAGAATGACAAAAGCACATTCATTTGTTTCAATGGGGCTACTTCCTTGTTATAGAAGGGATGCAAAGGCATGGGCCTCCATCAAAAAATTAGGTCGTTTGGCAAAAAAACTGTGAATCTGGCTCCACTTTTGTCGCAGCATACCATAAGATGGGAATGAACTGCATAGACCAATCAAATGTATGCATTCCTTGCATTTCTGCTGAATGACTTTATAATATGAAGGAATATAGAGAGGATACAACTATTTTCTGGAGTTGTCCGATTGCTCACTAACAAATAAAACCAGACAAACCCTTGTCAGCATATTCATTCAAAACACATAACCCTTCCTTTTTCGGTCCCCCAGGTGTTCTCCATACATCAGTTGTCCTCCTCACTGAGATGTGTGAAAGAAGTCCTGACATGCTGGCCCACTTCAGAAAGGTACAAACAGACTCTCTTATCCGAAAGGACCGTAAAGTAGCTACTTAAACGTTTGTCTTAGGCTCACGTCACATTTCATTCTCCCTTTACGCACACATTTCCTTTTGGTGTAGCTAAGCTAGAGAAACATGTTTAAACTGTTGAGGCTTGGATTGCGCTAGCGGTTTGCTCTACATTGAAAGTATGTCTCAATCTTTTATCACCTACCGCTGTCTTTTCCTCTTGTATTTCAACTGCTGCTGTACCTCTCCTCCTCTAGGTGTAACAAAAGAGTGCTAGAAGCACCACCCTTCATGCTCATGATCTAAACATTATTTTAAGCTCTCTGAAAGTGAATGATTTCCAGTTTCCCCTCCCTAACATCTACCTCATATTTTTTCTGTCATTTGTCTTTGTTACAATTCCTGCATTGTGTTAGAATGAGAAGGTAAGAGTACATTCTGATCTCATAGCTGGTGCATGCTGTAAATAGTAATCACTCCTCACAGTCACCTCAGATGTTACCAAATTTGTGTTGAGTAATGTCATGTCATCTTTTAATTTACAATTTTAATTTATTTAAAACTTGTACAGTGATCATTACAATGTCAGTGTTTTTGAATATTTACTAAAAGAACTATTGGTCCATTTGTCAGATACATTTCTCACTATTGTTTTGATTGTCATTATTTGTCTAATGTGCAACTCATTTGATCACTGTCTAATTCAAAAGTAGTTGAGTGGGTGTATTTTCACATGATTGCCACAGGTATCACCAGGAACAGATGATTTACAATACCTGTGTCACTGTTAGATAGTAGTTTATGTATGTCACTTACGGTTTTAGGTCTGTGTAATTGTGAAGAGGTGGTTTTCTGTAGTGAGCAAGAGTAGACTACACAATAGCACTACAGACCAGACTGGAGTTCAAAGGTTTAGGTTTATTTTTTCTTTTTAAAAATCCCACTCTGGCATTTCGGTTTGCTTGTTTGTCTTCATCTCCACAGCAGAGAAGATCTATATCGATTTCATCTTTGTGCATCCTATAAAGTGATCTCTTCTGAAATGTTTTGTAAAGTCTGGTATACAGGAAAGACTGAAAACAGGCCTAAACGAAAAGTGAAAAAAATAGGCCTCCTTACAACACCAAATAATTAATTTAATTTATTTATTTTTTTATTTATCTTATTTTTTTGCTGTATCTGGTCAGTGAGTGAGTCAGTCACCATTACGTCTGAGAATTTCTAAGAACTGGTCTTATAGTGTCTCATCTAGTGCTATTTAGGCAAACACATGCTCTGTCCCCAGTGCAAAGAGATGAAAACGATGTCCAATCTTCTTAATGCTGGATAAGACTGTAAACTGTTTCACAAAAAATTGGCATTTTTCTTGCAGGTTTTTGATAACCTCTTTAATAAGAGATCATTGTGAGATCAAAATGATAGGAAATGAATTATGTCTAGAAGTTTATGATCTTACTATCATATTTTTTGATGGCTCTGAATTTAACTCTAGTTTTAAATATATATGTATGTGTGTTTTCTTTTTTAAATCATGTTCATATGTGACAGAAGTGTGTGTGTGTGTGTGTGTGTGTGTGTGTGTGTGTGTGTGTGTGTGTGTGTGTGTGTGCATACAGATTTGTTTTTTCTCTCAAAGCCAAATCTTCTAACCAAATATTTTTCAAGGTTTTGATTTCACCTCCAAAACTGGTCAATCACCTAAGTTTCAACCATATTACTCTACCTCAGTAGAATAAAATTCCAAGCCCTTTGCTCTTGATATGAGTTTAGCTGGCTGCCACTGTCAGTAGGAAATGATTAGCTTTAAATGTTAATGATGAACAATGTTCTATAAATGTTGAGTAGGAAAAGTTGAAAATTTGAGATCTACACAAAATATTGTTATGCGTCTCCTCTTCTGTTCTGTTGTCGGTCTTTTTGTAGCTGGTTCCACAGTTGGTGAGAATCCTGAAGAACCTAATCATGTCTGGATACTCTCCTGAGCATGATGTGTCAGGCATAAGCGATCCTTTCCTGCAGGTAAATCTCCCTCTTTCTTGGTGCCAGTACCCCCTATTGTAAGTGCAGATTTTGATTTGGCTTGATGCTTGTGCTCTACTGAAATGTGAGCAGCCATGATCAGAGCTTGTTGTATGGATATAGCATCAACTGCTTTTCATTAGGTCAGAAAGATCAAAGCAAAAGGCAGTATTTAAAGTAATTGTCATGAAAAAGTGCTGAGGATGTTCTAATATTTATGGAGAATTAACAGGTGGAATAACAAATGATTGAAGCATGGAATGGTACATGCAGCTAAAGCAGCTTAAGTCGTGCCAGTAGAAAAAGAACAGAAAAATGGCATGGAGACGGACCAAAGAAAGCGATTTACCTGTGAGGGTCCCACTTATCAAGGGAATTGACAGGACTGGACCGTCTCTTTCTTTCCTTAGGTGCGGATATTGAGACTACTGCGAATTTTAGGCAGGAGTGATGATGACTCCAGTGAAGCAATGAACGACATTCTTGCACAGGTTGGAATCAAATGTTACCATTGATTTTGGCCAAAAGCCTCACAGAGTGTTTCTTGTGTGTTATTGACAAACATGTGATATCTGTACTTGCAGGTTGCAACGAACACAGAGACAAGTAAAAATGTAGGCAATGCAATTCTGTACGAGACTGTGCTGACAATAATGGACATCAAGTCTGAAAGTGGACTGAGGGTGAGTTAACTGAATGTAAAATAAAAATTTGAATGAGGTTTTTTTTTTTTTTTTTTTTTCTTCTTCTTCTCCCCCTCCCCCTCTTTCCTAAATGCTTTTTTTAATTTTACAGGTCTTGGCCATTAACATACTAGGTCGCTTCCTTCTAAACAATGACAAAAATATAAGGTAATTCATTCACTTACAGCACTTGACCTTGCATGCATTGAGTCAATCAAAATGTTATTAATTCACAGTGATACCTTTTTAATTAAACCGTTCCAGATACGTGGCATTGACATCTCTACTAAAGACGGTACAGACCGACCACAATGCAGTGCAGAGACATCGGAGCACCATTGTGGATTGTTTAAAAGACCTGGATGTGTCCATCAAAAGGTGATTTGCAGTAACGTCCACACATTACTTAAGCTACAATCTTTACGTTTCTTACTATTTAGCCTTGTTTTTTCTGACCTTTTGTCTGCTTTTCATTGTTTCACAGACGCGCAATGGAACTGAGCTTCGCCCTGGTGAACGGCAACAACATTAGAGGCATGATGAAAGAGCTGCTCTACTTCCTGGACTCCTGTGACCCGGAATTCAAGGCGGACTGTGCATCGGGAGTCTTTTTAGCTGCAGAGAAGTATGCCATTGACACCCTCATTTCACTACTCATTATGGCTGCGCTCAGCTGCTTTGTAATAATGTGATAACATGTCCTGTGTGACCTTGTCATGTGCAAGAGATTTTCAGCTTTTCATTTTCCTTTCTTAGTACAGAGGTCCAGTAACTGTATCTGAATTGGATGACTGTAGACCACAGTGAACAGGGGATGGCAAACACTGAAATGCTGTATGATGATAAAATGAGTGATCCATCATCTGACAAACCATGCTGATATCATTTAATTTCTGACAGCATTAGTCTCCTGGCTGTATAGAATTTAGATAACTTTACTTAACTTACCTTTTGAGTACTAACCAATGTATTCTTTGTGTTACAGGTATGCCCCTTCGAAAAGATGGCACATAGACACCATTATGAGAGTCCTGACAACAGTATGTTTAATAATAATAAAAAAAAAATAAATAAAAAAAGCATTCTAGAGCCTTTAATGCCTCTGATTGTTAATTGGATTTGATTCTCGCTTGCACTTATAATAGTACTGTAAATTTTACCTTGAGTACTACAAATGATCTCACCAAATCCACAGACGACGCTGTCTTAGTGTTATTGCAAAACTACAAATAAATATTTGAGGTTCATGAGCATTTCTCATCAAAATCTCTGCTCATCCTTACAGGCAGGGAGCTACGTGCGAGACGATTCTGTTCCCAACCTCATTCAGCTCATCACCAACAGCGTGGAGATGCATGCCTACACAGTACAGAGACTTTACAAAGCCCTGCTGGATGACATCTCACAGGTCAGAGCAGCTCTGATCGGGGTCATGAGGGACATCTCTTGTCTTTTGAAGCACACATTCATAGATTTGGTGTATACTCTGTTTGCATTTTAAACTTGACTTTCTTTGTTCTTTAGCAACCTCTGGTGCAGGTGGCATCCTGGTGCATAGGAGAGTATGGGGATCTGTTGGTGTCCGGGCAGTGTGAGGAGGAGGAGCCCATCCAGGTACACCTGGAGGAAAGCTGAACACCACACTTAGATACACACAATCGCACGCACCGCACCATACCACAGATCTAGAAACAGTATGTCACCAGATGTTGTGTTTTTCTTTTCTTCCCTTTTTAAATTAAGGTGACTGAGGATGAAGTTCTGGATGTGCTGGAAGGCCTCCTGGTGTCCAACTTGTCCACACCTGTGACCCGTGGTTATTCCCTCACTGCCATAATGAAGCTGTCTACTCGCTTCAGCAGTGTAAAGTGAGTAATGACCTTTTACCTATTCTATAATTTGAGGCATTTTGGTGACATGGTGATAAAAGTTCAGAAAGCCATAGCCAGTGCTACTTTCCCCATTGCTAACCTGTAATATTGAACATTTTGTTTTAGCCGAATCAAGAAGGTGGTTTCGATATATGGCAGTAGCATCGACGTAGAGCTGCAGCAGAGAGCTGTGGAGTACAATGCGCTTTTCAAGAAATACGACCACATGAGGTGAAACTGAATTGCAATCTACCAGAAATGACTATCACATCATTACAATCACATTGTACCAGTTAGTAGATAAAGAAAATCCTCCAGCAGTAGATCTTGGTTCTTCTTTTGTCTCCCTTCTCATCCTCTGCTCGTTCCTCGATTACAGGCCAGCTCTCTTGGAGCGAATGCCCATTATGGAGAAAACTGCTACTAATGGCCCCACAGAGATTGTGCAGACAAATGGGGAAACAGAGCCCTCTGTCGTGGAAGCGAAACATCCACCACCTGTCACCCAGCCGACCAGCCAGGTGAGGGCAGAAATCTTTCTTTTGAACATTTTTATATATATATTTGTATTATTTAATATGATGTACTCATATATATTGGTTATTTATCATGTTTACATGTTGTCCTTGTCCCCCCCAGGCTAACGATTTATTAGACCTGCTGGGTGGTAATGATGTGGTGCCAGTAATCCAGACCACGATGCCCACCAAGCCTGCCTCAGCTGGAGGAGAGCTGCTTGATCTGCTGGGTGACCTCTCACTAAGTGGTAGGATGCTCTGTTTAAAGCTCTGTAAACTGTGTCCAACCTGCTCCTGTTCAGTAGTAACGTAGTGATTTTAGTATAAAAGAGTGAATAGGAACCCTGGTGTGTTGCTCTCCCCTTTCTCCAGGCGGCCCAGCCCCTGCTCCTGCTCCCTCTGTGCCCACTTCCCAACCCTCTTTCCTCCTGGATGGCCTTTCCTCACAGCCCCTGTTTAATGACATTGCAGCTGCAGGTGAGAGTCTGTTGTCCTACCTTGACTGTCCACTCCCAAACATACCGTAGTTTGTGGTTTTGTCCTTTATGTATTAAACCACTTTGTCATTTTGTTTTTATTCTTCTTGGATTACCATGACACACCTAATAAAATGTTAGTTATCATATCTCTAAATCTTTTGTTGCTCTGCTCCCCTGAAATCTCTTCACATAGCTATTCCTCCTATGACGGCATACAACAAGAATGGTCTAAAAATAGACTTCACATTCGAGAGGGCTAATCCCAATCCAAACATCGCGGTCATCACCATCCATGCTTCCAACTCAACAGAGGCAGATATGACAGACTTTGTTTTTCAAGCTGCAGTACCAAAGGTAAGCATTAACTAAATCTAATATGTTCTAATGGATTATGCTGATTAGTTTCTTGTCGAGTTCTACAGTAGGAATATCCTATAGTTTAGTATGGTTTTGCAGTGCAGATTTAATCACATACAGTGTCACTGATGTGTGCATCATGTATACAAGAGCCCACATCACTGTACATTTTTGGTATTCTGAACATTTAACATTTAAGCTAGTCAGTACAGCAGTGGCTTTGACGTGTTACTGTCTACAGTAGTTTTAACAAATTCAGTTATTTAGTTTTTTAGGAATGTTTTCACTCTTGGGACCAATACCAACCGACATAGCTTGATCCATTTTGGTTTTTTTTGTGCTGTTTTTAAATCTCTGACATACAAGATGCCATGAAAGGGATTATTTTGGTTTCATATTCGTTATTTGTATTATTCGTGTTATTTTGTTGGACTCAACTTCTCAAAAATTATAAGATTTATCTATATCACTAGTTACTGATTTTAAAAGCTGTTTTACCCAGGAAATGTGGCTAACAACAAGTCTGCTTGACCTACAAGAGTAACCTACACTAAGGGCCATCTTTGTATGTTGTTTCTGTGCCCTAATATTTAGATTAAATTGTGACGGCTTAAACATGGCACAGGAAATCACTGAACATTCAAAAGTACTCTTAAAGCATGCTTTTAAGGAATTGGCTTTGCTCATATTATTTATCATTAGGCAAGATATTACAGGCCTCCAGTGCTCTTTTTAGGCAGCCCAAATATACTGCCTGCCCTGTTGCATTACAACAGTCTGTTTGGCTCCACAAAAATAAATTTCATGACTTGTGTGTCGTGTGTGTCATGGAGATCTGGCAGCCCTGATGGCAACAAAAAACACTCTTTGAGCAACATATATTTGTCTGCACCACCTATTTTAGAATTGCATTATTTCATCAATACATTTAGAAAGTTAAATTAAGTCATTTGAACTGGAGATCCATCAGTTATGGTCAGCACCTGATCAATGTGAGCATCCCCGTTTCGTACTGCTGTAATGACCTCATTTCTCCACTGGTATCATTAAATTTTCATCTAACACAGTGTCCCCTATCTGTTTGTCAGACATTCCAGCTGCAGCTCCTCTCCCCTAGCAGTAATGTTGTTCCAGCACTCAACCAGGGAACCGTCACACAGGTCATCAGAGTCCTCAACCCACAGAAGGTGAGTTTGTCCTCCACAAATTCTCTTTGAAGCACACTTACCACACATTTAAGAGCTGTGCAATCTTAAATGCTTTGCTAGAACTTGCTCTCCTATAAACATGATCATCCTCCACAAAATTGCAGCAACAGCTACGAATGAGGATCAAGCTGACGTACACCCTCAAAGGCTCGCCTGTGCAAGACCTGGCTGAGGTTAATAACTTCCCCCCTCAGTCCTGGCAGTGATGAGCCACTTCTGTTGCTCTTAAAAGCCCCCCACCAAGGGAACTATGAAAACGATTTTCCTTTCACCTCCCTCCTTTCTTCCAACGGATCCCCCTGTGACGTCACCGCAGTCCGCTGCCCTCGAGTTGCATGGGAAGCAGCAGAGCATCTAACACAGGAGAAAAATAACAGATGTTATGAAGACCCTATTGACTATTGACATCACCAGAATAATTGGGGAAAAACATATCAATCAATGAACTTTCTCTTTTTCTTTCTTAATTGGTTTCCATGATCTCTTTACGTAGTAGTACTATTTTCCACACACACACCCTCCGCCCAGCACCATCACCACCCACAAAAAGCACATGTGCACACCATTCACTGTGGTACGCTTTAAGCTCTCAAGTCACTGTAGAGAAAAAGTGTTGCCCACTATGAGCACTGCAGTAACGGTAGATTTTGTTTTCATTTATAATGAAACTAAAGTGCAGTTGAAACACGTTGCTCCTTTGATATTTATGATTGGCTTTCCATTCAGATTTTTTTTAATGTGAACCTTCAGTCCTATGGCAGCAGAAAAAGCTTTGAAAGGTCTATTGTAGCGAGGTCATCAACTTCTTTGATACCCCCCCTCGTCCTTTTGTTTTTTTGACTCTCTCCATCATAACTGATATAACTTGTCAGAGAGTTGTATTCATTTTGAATTACATTAATTTGCTTAAAGCACGTTTGAGCATTGTTAGGATCACTCAACTCAAGCTTGGGAGGGGGGTTTCTGGTTGTAGGCCCTCTTATCCTATGTTTCTATAGGAAGTCGTCTACATTTGCTTTGTCCCAACAAGAAGAGCATTAACAAATCCAAGACGCCCAGTTCGATCACCTGTGGCTAGTTTTCAGAGATTGTGCTCTGATTTTCCCACACAGCTCTCCTTAAAATCATCTTACCTGTAGCTTTAGTTTGAGATCTGTATTCAACGGTTCATTGCTTTGCATAGCTTGAGGAGGTTCATTCATTAGGATGGCTACAATCCAGGCCTGAAATTTATCTGAAGATAAGCTGATTGCGTTTGTGTTGGAGGTCTGCGTTTTAAACTTCTTCTGCATTTGTGTCCTCACAGTCTAGCTTGCTATTTAGATACATTTCAGATATGTTTAACCTGGTTGAACTTAGTCACCATGCACATACATGTAAATGAAGCTTGTTATGAATGTAGTTACATGCACTGAATGCTTTTTTTTTTCTTCTCCCTCAAGTCTTCTTTGACATGGCTGTCTTCTTTGATGGGGACGCTCATCTTATTGGCACTATTTTTGTGAAAGTATGTTTTATTTCTGCAGTAATTTGACTTAATTATTTATGCCTGATATCAAAGTGATGTGCCTTTCTGACTTAGCTAGATAAAAGCCCCTGAACTATTGAGTTCTGTATGAGCTTGGTTTGTAAGTCTGCTTGTGTGCTGATCGTGTTTTCAATCTGAGGGAAATGGTCCAGTTGGATATGAATAGGTATATCACTTCATTTAATGAGTTAAAATTGTTTTCACTATTAATTCTCACAATGAGTTAATAATCAGTCACTCACTAATACTGGCCTACTTGGATGTCCACAGTAATTTCTTTTTGTCTTAATTTTGACAAAAAACATGGATTATAGCTACAGGCTCCTGATCGTCTCTTTCCCTGTACTGTGTGGCAGACTTTCCGTTAAAAATGCCTGTTGGATATTAATATAAACTAGTCCTAAAAACAAAGCAAATCTGAACGATTACGGCAGCTAATAGATGAAAACTTTTCCTAAGCTGGCATCAAGGTTTTGTGTGTTTTTAAAACGTAAAAATGTTCTACTAAAGTGAGCTATCATTAAGATTTCCCCCGTCTATAAACGTTGAAGTGTGAGTTTGGGTCACTTGGTGAGGTACTGGGACGGGTTGTTCTGTGGTGACTGGTTGACTGTATGATTTTCTTGACTCTTGTCTTCTCCAAATCAGAATTCTGACCATGCTGTCGGGGACAGTAACCTTAATACCTCACAATGTTCTCTCTTTCTGTTAACTTTCAGTGGCAGTAGATTGACAGCTTTGTTTAGTCATGAATTGCAATCAAGGGGAGCATCTGCATGAAAGAAACTAATTGTAGTTTGTACATCTCATTACTTAACAAGCTTAGCAGCCTTGCAATGCTGTGTTGAGATCCTCAGATGTTCAACCAGGCTGTATACTTCTTTTCACTATGCTTCACTATCTTCTAACTTCTGTGACCAAATCAGAGAAACTATTAGCTTTGGAAATATTTTTGAGCTACAATATGTGTATATGGAGAAAATTATTTCAGTTTAACTTTTTTCTGTTGTTGACAAATGCTATATTGGCTTTTTTTTCTGTACATATTGAGGGCTTTTACAATTTTGTCTCTTGTACTATCTTTCATCCTTTTTTTAGATACCATTTTCTAAAAGTTCCAATTATTCACAATGTATATTGTCTAAATAGATCTAGTCAACATCAGTCTATAAAGACTTCCCTGTATCATCACTCAGTCATTGTAAAAGATATATGATCTGCTGCCTGTACATTGTATATAGTTGTAAAACAAACAAAAGCTGATCAAACTAAATAAAACCCACATGAAGACTTAAAAGTTTAGCTAGGAAGTATAATTGAATGCATATATGTAAAAAAAAAAAAATCTTAAAAGGATGCAATTGAACTGCATTTGATTTACTATTCTTCATACTTCATTCATGATCGGATGTGTCATCTTAACTTGTTTTGCAAAGGTAGCTGGTGAGTCAGTAGGTTACTCGTTGGGGTTCCTTTTGGGACTTGTGAAATAAGGGTTGAATCTGTCTTAACAGATGTTGTCTGAATGATGTATTGTACTACTGAGAAACTCAAGCACAGTGCTGCACAGCAGCAGAAGTGGCACATGGCCTCATCTGCTTCCCTGCCCCTCAAACGCCTCATACATCCACGCCCTCCTTTGAAGAGGAGCAGGTCTCTTGCTAAGATATAACTCTTCCTCCCGGCCACATGTGCGGTTGAGTGTTCTGCACTCTGACAGTTCACATCTATTAAACTCTCTTGAAACTACCAATTGATTCATGAAATGATGCCCTTTGGTTGTGGCTTGTTCACTCTTGTTGCCTAGTTACCTTTCTTTGTCTGCCATGTAGCTTCTCCCTAAAAGCATCATGTCTCAACCAAGCAGAGCCATTATTGGTGCCCCACAAGGAGTTTTTTTTTTTTTTTTTTAACCTCATTGTGATTTATTTTTTCCCGTTATGGCCACTAGGTTTAAATTGGAACAGAGGTTTATGTGGACAAGAGCTGATGGAAAGTGTATTATGTTTTAAGTGGTTCCAGATATGTATGTTAGAGCACCAGAGGTCTTGCCTGGATCTGAACAGTGCAGAGATTTCTTTTGGCTTCCTTTCTTTGCTTTTGTCCTTTGTCTCTCATCTTATTTCCCTCTGCAATGGTACACCTTTTAGTTTCTGTCTGTGGTCTCCGATATAAAAGACGGGGCTTAAACACGTCACATAAAAATTGATCTGAGCCCTTGATATTTTAAATTTAACTTCACATGGAAGTTAATCACGGCAGGATATGAGGAAGGCAATGGATTGTCCTTATTCTGTTAGGAAGTTATCTTCATGGCGTGCTGCTTTCTAGTCCCCAAAACAAACCTGGGACAAGCCTGTGCTTCAAGCTAATAGCCACAAGGGGGAGCTGTGCAAAACGGAAGGCTGATGGGATGGGAAAGGAAGTTTCATACATCTATTCCTGAATGTTTTTGTTGGTGTTGTTTGTATTGTCTTATTCAACCAGTATGTACCCTTGTTAATCACATCTGATCAGTTCTTTCAGCGAAAGCGTAATTCATGCAGTTTTAAATGTACAAATGGAAATGAACCCAACATAAGTGCTCTGAACACTGTAACTTAAAAGGAAGAAGTGAAACGGAAATACCCATCAGTGGTGTGATCAGCGTTTGAAGTGATATTTGTGTGTGTGTGTGTGTGTGTGTGTGAGTGTGTGAGAGAGAAAGAGAAAATAATCATGCTTGAGAGAGTGTGATGGTGTGTGACATGTCTTTTATCTAGATAGGACATGATTTTTGGCTGCAATTTCAACTTTCAGCTTCTGAGCTGCATGTGAAAAAAACAGTGTAAATAATGTCATTTCTACTCTTGACCTGAGACTCTTTTTGAAATGCAAGAAAAGTTCCAATTATAAAATCTGTCACATCACCCACATTGGTCAGTACTAACATGTACAATAGGAAGTTGTTCAGAGTAGTGCTCACGATACTGTTAATGTTTTTAAGAGGGTGATGAAAGTGCACATTTGTCATTGGGTAAATTGGATAATTGATTTTTTTGTTTTTTTGTTTTTTTATTTGTTAGGGTGAATTCAGTGTGTAAAGGGCTTGGAAAAGCATCTGAATTGCCGTCATGTTCACGTTCCCTGTTGAATCAAAAAAATAAAATACATCCATTGTATTTTGAAAACAAAATTTTGTTTGTAAACCCCAGGCCTGTCCTGACTGTAAAACAATATGGTAACTGATGTGTTGGGGGAGGGTGGAGACATGAGGTTCACTTTTTCAAGACAAGTTTGACATGAACTGAATCCCAGTTCCATGGCATCAAGGTGAGTGTGAATGTCAGACTGAAAGTATGAAAATGATGATTAAAGATGAGAATCTGTAAACTATTAAATGGGATATTTTCAATTTATGCTGTGTATTCTTGTCTTTGGGTTGGAGAAAATGATCAAGCGAATAAAAAGTCAAATAAAAATCTAGCTGAACTATGGTAGTTTGTTTTCTTGGTTTGGGGGTCTGATCTGTTAAAAATGGGTGCTGGGTTCTTTTGGATTTTTTTGTTTGTTTTTTAGGGATGAGTAATATGAAGATTCATATTGTGACTTGATTTCTTATATATTTGATTTGCAGCTTGGGGCAGAAATTGGTTAAATCACAATATATGTATGCAGATACTTCAATAGAGAGTTACATTTACCATAAGGAATTAATCCATACTTACCGCCCCAAGTGCCTCTGAGGGTTTTTTTTTTTATTATTTTTTAAATCATATGATACACTAAACCACCACTGCAAATTACTGCGTGACATTATCAATTATGATACTGTAATTATTGTCTTTTTTTCCCCCCAGATTGCTGTTAATTAAAGTGTCCGTATATTACAGACTGTATTTGAAAATATTAAATGAGCAACTATCTGCCGTTTAGCTGCTTTTATCAAGCATCTAATGTTGCAGTGGATGATCTGGGCCCCTTCAAGAGCTGAGGTTTAACAAGGTAAAGAATCAAACAGGCTGTGTGACGTAGGATTAAAGCTCAGGTGTATGTAATAAAATGAATTATGGCTGAATTTGGACACTCAAACGTAGTAGTTTCACCTGTGCTTTTCCCACAACAACAACAAGTCAACATGTCTGCCATCAAATAGGCCTATTAACTGAGCTCCAACTTCAGGATTAAAGTTGATTACAAACAGCAGGGACATGCTGAGATTTAAGTCACACCATTTGGGTTTTGTGGCACCTCTCCAGTTATAACCTGAAACACCTCATCACACAAATGAAGCCGCTGATTCTGAGAATGAAGTAAAACTTGTCAGTATTAAGGCAGTGTAACGAGTTTCACTACATAGCACTAAAAAGACAACACAGGGCCAATTTACAATAGAGGACAATGGTGACAAGTATATTTTTAACAAACAACATGATTTGAAACATATATGTAAATATAAATACAACAAACAAGTTTTTAAATAAAAGTGAAAAAGTTTTTTTTTTATCATTTTATCATGCTCATTTTTTTACTTTGAAAAGTACACCATTTATGCATAATATCAATTGATGTATTAAAGGTAAAACTAGATTTTAAACAGGGTTTCTCTTCAAGACGGGGAAATCACCAGAACCACCTACAACCCTTCATGTACTTTATCTTGTGTGTTAATGCTGCTTATCACCAAACAAATGTGCACTTAAACATGAGTAATTGGAGCCTCTGGAGCCAACAACAAAGGTCAGTGACATATAATAAAAAAAATACTATAATTAATTTAGCTTTGTATTTAACCTAAAGCCACAGAAATAAGATCGTTTCATGTAAATGATGATGTTATCAGATTAGGTTAGTTTTGTGAAATGTGCAATGAAACTTTGAGAGTTTGCCCCCTGCAGCTGATTAATATAATATTAGCACAGCTCACTGACTGTATATAATTAAACCGAGCAAAAACACATGCGTCACCGAGCTAGTTGGCTTAGTTAGCTCAAATATTTCCTTTTAAATACCCAATTTAAAGAATACCTTATGATTGAAGTTTATAAAGGCCTAAAAATCCTATATGTATATGTTGAAATAAGGCTCCTTTTATTATTTTTTAACCTTTAAGGGTGGTTAATAAATACTTTTCTCTGTAAGAAGGGTTAGCTACATTTGGGTTGCCAGATTGGGAAGAATAAGGTCAAACTTTTTAAAACTTCCAGTAAGTTATCAAGTCTGCAGGTTTTCATGTTTATCTCATATATAACAAACTACTATGTTGTCACAAAAGGTAATAATATTAAATAAAGAGTCATGGCTCTCTCACTGTCCAATACAGCATCACAAATTGGTGAGGCAAATTGAATAATTAATGTTGATGACTTACTAATAAATCTGCTTTCCGGAAGGTGAAGTGATGATCTGTATTTTGACCAGGTCAAATAATGAAGACCTGACTAAAAAAAGACAAATAAAGTCTCTCAGCGCTGGAGGAGCTCAAACACCAGCAGAGGGGATTTTCCCCAACCTGGCAGCCCAGACGTATTTCTCATTGATGTCCTATAAATGATGTATAAAGCTGAGTTATCACCTGTTAACTCAGTAAAAAGGCCGGTTTATTTGAAGATAGCACTGAATACTATCATATTAACAGAGGATATAGTGACACATTAAAGACACCTCTAAACACAGTGTACAAAGTGTTAAAGTTAACACAGAGCTCAAAGACACGCCCTGTGAAAACACCACACCGTCATTTCTTTCTTTATCCGCCGCATTAAGTGGTAAAAGACTCGCCTGATGAAAAATGTAATAAGCCTCCCCCCTCAGGAAAGGGGCAGTGGCTGATGAATAATAAACACCCTGAACCCGCCCATTTAATGTTTATTGATCAGCTCTCCGGCAGGCCCATCTGACAGCAGTCACATTCAGTCTGGACATGGCGTCGCTGCACCGACACGGGATGAATTTTCTCTCCGTGGGAATCTGCGAGTGGCGTCGCGGGACGGCAGCCCTCTGTTTCTGCCGCTGATAGGAAACGAGAAGAAAAATAAGAAGACATAAAGGAGGGGGTCGTGCATGGCGATGGAGGACGAGGACAACCACGCAGCGGTCGCGGCGACTAACACCCAGGCGGCGAGCATCAAGAAAGGAGGTGATGTCGGAGGTAACGGGGCTTGCATAGACAGGCAGCCGGACACGGTGGTCTGCCAAGCGGGGCTGAATCAGACTGCGGGTCGCGGCAGCCGCAGTGGTCCCGGAGCTCCTGCTGCAACGGGGATCAGAGTGCTAAAGGCAAGTCACAACGAGGGGATTTATTTTCCTGTGATGCAGCAAGGGGTTGAGGCAGATATCTTAATATTGTGTTACATGGCAGGGTTTTTTCTTACATTACAGAGGGTGCTTCAAACAGGGCAAAGTGCACCGGGATGGAAGCTGCATCCTTGTAATGTATGTAAGGGCTGTGATATCCAATGATTGATATGCTCTGGTTGATGATTGATCTGTGGATGATTGCCATTAAGTGAGGAATGTGCCAGAGCCAATTAACAGCACAGCCACAACCCCCCACACACACACACACACACACACACACACACACTGTGGTAGGCTGTTAGAGCTCTTATAGGAAGGCCCACTGCTGAACAGTTCTTCTTTGACATTTTAGGGCAAGACACATGATGTGTAATGACATATAAGACCCTGAGGTAGCTGCTGGCAAGGCAGCCCCACACACGCAGACACAAACAGAATCTGGGCTGTGCTATTCAGTTACTGTCTGTTCATTACTCCGTTTATTGTATTTGAAGGAAGGGCGCACATTAAAATCATTAAAAAAATAGGTCACCCTGTTAATAAGTGTAGAATACCAGAAGTAAAATGAATACATTTTTTTCTTCAGATTTGATTAGCCTTACATTATATCTGCCAACAGATATTGGCTGTGAAACCACTCACCCATAATTCAGTCAGCGTGAAGGATCAGTGCTTGCCAGTCTCTTTTCATGCCTGTTAACTTGACCATAAGATAATCAAGTTGCATTTTTGAGGAGTTAGTAAGACACCCTTGTATCATTCAGTAGGGCATCACATCCAAACCTTGACTGCCTACGTGTCCTTGCTGAAATACGGTTATGGGTGTTGATTTTGCTAAGCACAGGATGCAGTTTGTGTTATAGTTACGTTCTGTATCATCTACGAGGAACCTCCACAGCTAACTGAAAAGTTGAGCCAGATGAGCCATCTTTCATTGACAAATCTGTCCTTAGAGGTAGGAAAAATAAACAGTGTAATTTTTCTACCCCTCCATGCTCTTATTCAGCGTGGCCCTGCTTCACATTCACACAGTGACACATATCCACGCCTGGAGCTGCCCAGTGTGTCTGCAGTCGACTGAGTGTTTCCACAGCAGCAAACAGGGGTTCAGTGCTTCACTCAGACACACCTTGACAGTAGCTGATGGGGGAAGTTTATGGCAGTATGATTTAACCTCTTTCAACAGGTGTGGTATTCAAGCTAACTTCTCTCTGCTTACATTGCTGCCTCTCTATTGTGTGTGAACAATGCTGCTCCACTTATGATTTATCTAAGAAGTGAACGTTTTTTTCTTGACCTTGGAAGAATTAAACTAAATAATCTCTGAGCAAACATAAGAAGTACTAGTTGTTATTTCAATTATTCAACTTCAGTAATGCGCAACAATAGTCTACAAAGAAAAGTACAAAATTTAAACAGATTTTTAATAATTATTTTATTTTACCTAAAATAAACTGATTTCCACATTTGAATATGCAATAAATACATGTATATCATTTGTTAACTGATGCAAAAGTGGCAAATAATTCAAACAAAACACATTATCTGTTGGACATCAAATACTGCAGCTGGCGGAGAGCTGCAATCAACTCATCCCTTTAATCCAAAGAAAATTAACTGAAAGCTATTTATTTTAAAGCAATTAATTATGAAATAATTTATCAAGTAATAAACAGCTAAATTGGGTTTTTGACAGATAGTCAAAACAAAAAAATTATTTCGTCTTAATTTAAAAACATCACTTCGGGCTCTGGGACGTTGTGACCAGGATCATAACGATAACAAAAAGGTCATTTGTTGAAACCCCAGTTGCATATTCTGAGAAGCATTCATGCAGTCAAGCTTGTTTTACTGTTATAGTTTGCTAAAATAAGTCAGAGTTCTTACTTATTGCGGAAAAAAGTTATTTCCAGCGTACAATTATGTGTGATTACATGTTGCATTATTGCAGATGTGTGTGTTTGTTTTGTTTGTGTGTGTGCAGGGTTGGTTGATCTGTAAATTGAAAACTCTCGCTCTGTTGCTCAGCTCTCCAGTCCGGCATCAAGCCCACAACACTGTAGCCACTGTAACTGGTGGTCTAGCTGCTCCAGTTCCTTTATTCACTCAACTACTCCTCTTTGACATTTTTTTTCAGAAAGTGATATTAAGGTATTCATTTTAGGTGCTAATTCTTATCAACTATGTCAAACTCAGTGGCAAATCACCCAAAGGCTCACTGAATATCCCGACTGAGGAAAGCAAAAACAACATTTCCAAAAACTAATGATGACACCTTTGAGTCACCAAATTGGATGCTCTCCAGACTTTTACTTTAATATCCTGTCTATGTGATGCGGGGTCAGTGTTCGTCCTTGACAAACTCCAACAGCAGTTTAACGTCTGTGTGTGAGTGTGCGCAGGTGTGTGTGTATACTGCACAGCCCTACACGCAGAGTTAAAATAGTTGAAAGATACCAATATCTCTTGGACCAAGTGACATGCTGTAATGCCTTTGTCGTGCCTTTGATGGTTGTCTTTCATGAGCAGCTGATGTTGGTGACATTTTATCATTTTAGCACATTAGTCTTCATTAATGTCAAATTTAGATGGTCTGGCATTGCATAATTTTCAGGAAAAACATTAGGCTACTGCACATCCGGCTAAAATCACAAGTGATTAGGGCAGGAGCAGACAACAACATGATATTCTGGTTCCTGTTACTAATGCAGTCACAAGAGTCCATTGTTGGGGTGAAGCGATCAGAATGAAAAAAAACTTAAAAATTCTTCTTCTGATGATCAGTGCTGCTACACACAAAGGATGCTCAGGAAAATATAGAGTTCAGTAGTGTCTACAAAGGAAAGCAGTTGTAAGTGTCTTCAGTGAAATGAAAAAAATCCCTAGTTGATAACTGAATATTGATTATAAAACATCGGCTGCTTGTATCTTTGTCTACCCAAGTGCAAGAAAGTGGAGGGGAGGGGTTCACTGTTACAAATACCACTGCACCCATTTCCAGAAGTGTCACCTTCATGTAATTCCACATCGTAGCTCTTATTTCAGTTGTATAGAGATAGAAAGGCTTGTA
The DNA here is from genome assembly GCA_023238725.1 of Scortum barcoo. NCBI lineage: Eukaryota > Metazoa > Chordata > Actinopteri > Centrarchiformes > Terapontidae > Scortum > Scortum barcoo. Next base: position 27,300,935 of record CM041531.1, read on the forward strand.
GCAACTACACTGCCAAAGCTTCATCTCTCAGAGCATCCTAGTAGATACCAGAAAATGTGGTTCAGGTTCACTCAACACTTTAAATAACCTTTAAGGTGTGGATTGGCCCGTGGACTCTTATACTGTTTCAGCATGTTTCATGTTTGTCCTATTGCATTTTCAGATTGATATTTTTTATATTCCAGTACTGATTGCTCTAAAACCACACTTGATGTTAATGTGATTATTAAGACCAGCATGGTGGGAGGGTCAAAAATACATTTTGCACCACCCTCAAACTCTCTAGGCAGTCCATAGCGGTTAAACATGCTAACATGTATCTGATGTCAATCTGTGTGTAAAAACAACTCTTTTCTCTGTCAGCAGCGCAACATGAAGCGGAATGGGAGTCGTAGCTGTGTTACGAGAAAGACCAGATTTGGATCCCGAGAGCGGGACTGGCTAAAGGGGGACACTCAGCGGGGATGTGTGTGTCTGTACGGGGGGACAGTGGACCTCCAGCCACCTGCCTCTGGCCCACAGGCCTCTGCCACCCCTCAGACAGACCTGCAGTTGGTGCTCTGCTCCACCAGTACCACAGTGGAGGAGCTGTGTGCTCAGAGGGATGGTCAGGGACTCTATGTTCAGCTTCATGGAGACCTAGTCAGGTAAGTTATGTCATCAAAGTACAGTTATATTTGATCATTTCCTGTTGGTAAATATGTCCAATCTGGCATGGTTGGATGGTTGCCCAAAGCCGAACTGTAGTTCAGAGTCTTTCTTGGTCAAAGCCATTGGAAGGAGCATTTCAAATACCCCGTGCCCATTTATGAGCAACACAATGATGTGGGTTAAACCTGCACCAGTTACTCTGAACTCTGAACGCATGCATCCAACATCCAACAGCTGCAGCACTACATCAGTGTCTTCTTTGGATCTATTCAGTACACTACTGCTTCATGCTCCGAAGCATCTGACAGCTCAAAGCTCAATGTATAATCATGCACTCACATGGAAAAGAAAAAAAAGTGAAAGAAGTAAAAAATGACTTGAAGCGTAAAAAGATGCTTTGGGTCGCAGTGATGTGAGTATAGTGAAGAGAAACATGAGATGTTATGCAGCTGGTTTAGACAGCTGCTTAGGTGAAAACAGAAGCACATCTCTCCCATCAGATGCACAAAAACACAGCTACAATAAGTATAATGACATACAGTAACATCTAGCAAAAGTAATGTAGTTATCATTTTAAATGGATGTTAACATCAGATTCTTATTCATATAATATAAAAACATATATCAGGCCTTGACTTTTACTAGATATCCTGTTCATGAAAACCGCAAACAGAATGTCACCTTCAGACACAGTGCTGAAGACCTGCCACCGTTAGCCTAACATCCCATACTCCCACAGCACCTCACCCAGGATACCCTCAGGGACATGACCGTACGCCTCTCTCAGCTCCACATAACATATGCTGACAGAAATAGCAAATGACCCTTTGATTATCTGTGAAAGGATAAAAAGCTGGTTCAGTGATCCATGACCAGGAAAGAATCTGGGCTGTTCCTCAATTGCTTTCTTGGGAAAGCCTGTGTGAAGATATTGAAAAGGAGCGACTAAAATAAGAACTCAGATATAGGGGCTTATGGCTTATTCTATGTGAGCCTCACTGTGAGCCTCACTGTCTGTTCAGTTTCTTTGAAAAGACATGGAGGGCACCAGCAAAAACATCAGTGATTGAACTGGATATGGTTGTGTTGGTAAGCATTAATGGATTGGAGATCATGCTGTGGATGTCCTTCATGTATTGCACTGGAAACATGACTGGAAGTTGTTAATCACTTTATGGCCTTGTAGCTAATGTTGTTATCAACTAACAGCATATGAACCAACTTCATTATATCTGTGCTGAGTAAAAGCTGTAGGCATTGCAGAGTGATGCAGACTGGTAATAAATGAAAGGCTTTTGGTAAGCCTGTGGATAGGCTGCCTTGGTTCAGTTCAGCATTCCAGCATTACCACACTTAAATTGCAGTCTGCCAGCAAGTATGACCAGGTGGATTTAAATTTAATATTTAAGTCTTCAACTTCCAGAACTCGGGCTTTGGCAACTTAAGACTATGATTTCTTTTTTTGCCAAGAAAATATTCCATTCCTAGAGACAGACAACATGTACAGCAAAGACAAGTCAAGGTTGCATGAAATGCATTAAATAAATAAATGTGCATACATTCATGGGAAATACACAAGCTAAGACTGCGTGTATGTTTGACTTTGAAGGGGCAAATAGTCCTATATTTTACCTCCTTCTTGTAGATCATTTTCATGAATTCTTTTTTAAAAATGTTCTGTGTGTAATAGATTTTGTTACTGTGTTTGATGACAGATGTATGTATCATATAAATGAGCATCTGAAGCATACAAAGCTGCTGACAGCACTGAGACAAGCACTAAAGAGGGATTTGTAACTAAGGACACGGTGGAAGCTTTTTTTTTTTTTTTACTGATTTTCTTTTTATAGCTTGTAGTAATGTGCTTCTTACAGGAAGAAATGATCTGGGTTCTTTTCTGCTTAGGGAATGTTGTATGTTCAGTTGGACAAACTCCCTCTTTACATAACTTTACTGGGGCAATAGAGTTGATGAAGACTATCAGTCCTTCTGTTTACCCATTTTTGAGCCACTTATCCTTGCCAGGGTCACGATGCCAACAGGGTGAGCAGAGCAGTCCACTGTTCTTTTTCCCAGCAACAGGCTCTTCCTTGGGGATCCCTAAGTGCTCCCAGGACAGATGGGATATATAATCCCTCTGACATATTCTGGGTATGCCCAGGGTTTCCTCCCAGTTTGTTCTGCCCAGGGCACTTCCAAAGGGAGACTCCCAGACATCTCAACTGACTCCTCTCAAAGGAGTTACTGGCTTGATACCATGTGCCTCCCAAATCACTGAGCTCCTCACTCTAAAGTGAGGAAAGTGAGGCCAGCCACCCTGCGGTGAAATCTCATCTCATCCATTTGTATATACCAATTGCAGTCCAAGAATAACCCAGTGATGGTTCTGAGAGATCAGACACAACCTTCTGCAGGATCAGGACACAGTGCCAGCTGCAACAGTCAGTCTGGGAGTAAAATTTACAGGTGAATGCTTAAAGGTCAGGTGACCCCTGACAACCCAAATAAGTAATGAAAGGTAATTATTTTATTGGCTCACCATTGATGAGGCGAAGGGTGGAGGCTGTGTGAAAGGCCTGTTGGACAAGGGTTGGAACAGGCATTGTGAACGTTGGCAACAGAAAACAGCTGATGAGGGATGTTTTTGGTAATATTATCTTGCACTTGAGTCCAAAACTTAAACCTGCAAGATTCTGTTTGAATTTATTTTGGACTGCTGTGTGGCCAAGATTGGTTTTCATAAACATTATAAACAGCATTAAGCACAGAGTTGGCGTTACTTAAGTGGTCGTTTGAAGACCACATCTACCCACAATACATAATACAGTAAAAGGATACAACTAATGAATAATTTTATGCTGATAAGAATGTTCCTTTTTTTCTGCTTCTTTTTGCTAACAACAACCCCCATCTCTCAGCTCTTGGTCTCGATGGTAAGAAACTGAAATATAAATATACCCTGATGAAATTAAAACACACTTCTCCAATCTTATTGGACTTGCAAACCGAGTCAGGTTTTACGCAGACTGCACTCTCACGCCCATTTTCAGTTAATTTAGCAGATCTACTCTGGTTGAAGTTGAGTAGAACCATGCTGGGAATTACCGTCACAAACTACTAAAAATTTTAAAGAAAATATCAATCGACCACTGTCTCTATACACTAACACAGTCCGGAGAGGTCTAATTAGCCAAATCAAATGAAAACACCTGTGTGGGTGTGCGGTTGTGTTGTTGGGGTGTCCGGAAACCCCACATATCTCTGTCACACACACTGCTGGGTATGTCTACAATAAATCGAGAGACACATTTTCATAGTTTGCTGCATAATTTACCTTCCACCCTGAGGACGGATGAACCCATTGGGTGGCATTTGACAGAGATTTAACAGCTTCCTGCTGCATCGCCCAAGGTTTTGAGGATTTGTGAATAAATGAGGCATATCTCTGCTAAGTCTAAGCGTCAGTGGGAACGGTCATCAGGGACTGTCAGTCATCCCTCTCTTGCTGCCTGCTTGAATCTGGCTAAATCCTGCATTGAGGTGTTGAGGGCGCAGCTGTCTGAAATCCAATAACATGATCCTGCAAATCATGAAGTTTGACAGAGGCCTTTGGCTTGGGCACGGGTACTGACATTTGTTTGCCTACTGTTTATATAAGATTATGGTTTCAAAATTCAAGTCTCATCTACTGTAAATGTTACTTGTTTAATCATGTTTTTCTGTCAGTCATCATGTATACAAAGTATGACAGTACGAAAGTATGGTTTTGCTTTCATGCCTTCCTTCATGGAGTCAGATAGTAAGCATTTACGTGAAAGGCTCCTTCTATCAGACTAGGCAGGCCAGATTTCAGGGCTGACATTTATCTTGTTAGGTATCAGCGGGAAGAGTCCTTAAAGTGATTACTAGTGGACCAAGATGATTTCCCCAGATTAAGTCAAATTCACAGTAAAAAGAAACCCTTTACTGAATTATATTTTATTTAATTATTCATTATTTGGGTTCTAATGAGAAAATAAGTATGTATGGAGGGGAAAAAATATGTACTTAGTTTTTTGGTGATCCTAAGAAGAAATGCAGTTTTTTCCATGAAAGAAAAACTGCTAACAACCATGTTCCAATGATGTGATAGGTCTTGAGGGGAGCAGATGCATTATCATTATTACTCATTTCACTTTTTTTCATGTCACTTTTCTTGCAGACACAGTCCTTGTGATATTGTAGGATATGTGATATTGTAGTGCTTTTTTTTCCCTCCCAGTATTTGGTTTTGTAAGTTTAGGGGTTACAAGTGACTTTTTTTCTTTTATCAAAACTCCAAATACCAAAAACAGCATCTACCACCACAGGAACCCTGGTTTAATTCCTCTCAGTGGTTCTTTCAGCTTGGCCAGGTGCCCAGTTGAACATATATTAGATGATAGTGTTGATGGGTGGGCGGCCGGTGAACAGTCTTTTTGTGATGTCAGTAGCCTAACTGCACCGGTGCACATATTTAACTATTTTATAAGACAACTTACACACTAACAGATAGAAAATGCATTGACAGGGAGCTCTCTTATCTGCCATTGAAGTTACTGAATTTGAATTGAATTTGTAGCTGCTGTACATTTACACTGTTGGACTCGGCAAATCCTGCAGAAGAAACATTTTTTTCTCTAAGGAGTTGGCCTGGATTCTTCTGCTATCCCATTCAGATACTTTATTCAGCTTATAACAGAGATAAGGAAGCTGTCCACCCTTAGTTTGATGTTAATGTTCCAGCGTATGTGTCCCCCTTACTGAGTGAAACAAACTAGTTTATCTATTTTATGGCAGGCATTGTTACATATTCTCTCCTCTTTTCTTTCATTGTGAGAAACACATCCAAAAATACAAATTACCCAGAATACTTCTGAAAATCACCAACTGATTAAAAAGAAATCATGGAGATAGTAAGAAATTATAAAAACAAAACCTCTACAGACTGGAACGATATTGAGATGACAACAGTGAAAAACATTATTTAAGGAATTGTAAAACCACTAACCCACAACTTGTCCTTTCAATCAGATGCATTTCCGAACAAAATGAAAATAGCAAAAGTGATACCACTGTTTAAAACTGGAGATACACACCATTTCACAAACTACAGGCCTGTTTCTTTACTCCCCCAGTTCTCCAAAATACTCGAAAAACTTTTTACAGACAGTCTGGACAAATTCATTGAAAAACACAATCTGCTTACAGACAGTCAATATGGATTCAGAACGGACAGATCAACACCTCAACCACTAATCGAATTAATTGAAGAAATCACAAATTGTATAGACAACAAAAAAAATAGCAGTAGGAGTATTTTTGGACTTAAAAAAAGCCTTCAACACCATTGATCATAACATTGTTATAACATTGTTAAATAAACCGGAAAGGTACGGGATAAGGGGAGTTGGGTTGAGCTGGCTGGAAAGCTATTTAAGAAACAGGCAACAGTATGTGCAAGATAGGTGAACAGAAATCAGAGCACATGGAAATTAGATGCGGAGTACCACAGGGGTCAGTATTGGGCCGAAATTATTTATATTATATATCAATGACATATGCAGAGTATCAAACTTACTGAATACTGAAATTTGTTTTGTTCGCTGATGATACCAACATTTTCTGTTGTGGGGAGAATTTGCAGCAGATTTTGAAGATGAATACAACAGAAATACACAAACTAAAACGACAGAAATAAATTATCATTAAATCTGAGCAAAACAAAGATTATGCTGTTTGGAAGACATAAAACAGAATCTCATGTAGAACTGATAATTGATAATACACAAATAGAAAGAGTAAACAAAATGAAATTTCTTGGTGTAATCCTGGACCACAAAATCAGCTGAAAATCACATGTAAGTCATGTGCGAGCAAAGCTGGCGAAATGCACTGCAATTCTTGGGAAAATAAGACAGATTCTGGATCATAAATCATTGCATACTCTATACTGTTCACTGTTCTTACCCTATCTATCTTACTGTGTGGAGGTCTGGGGAAACATCTACAAAAGCACTCTACAGCCGATATGCACGATTCAGAAAAGAAGCAATAAGGACAATAAACAATGCAGGATACAGAGAACATACAAACCCAGCTGTTTATAAAATCACACACATTGAAATTTATGGATCTGGTTAAATTCAAAACAGCACAGATAATGTACAAAGCAAGAAATAATCTACTGCCAAAAATATATACGGGGAATGTTGACAGAAAGAGAGGGAGGCTATAATCTAAGGGGAGATGTAAATTTTAAAAAACAAAGTAAGAACAACAATGAAAGGCATGTGCATATCAAACTGTGGGGTGACTTTGTGGAACATTTGGAGCGAGAAATAAAACAAAGTACAAACTATTTAAAAAAAGGTACAAAAAACTATTTCTAAATAAGTGTGTGGAAGAGGAAGTGTGTTAAATGGGAGTGTGATGAGGGATATGTTTATATTTATATGGAAGTTTATCCATCCATCCATCCATCCATCTTCATCCGCTTTATCCGGGACCGGGTCGCGGAGGCAGCAGTCTGAGCAGAGATGCCCAGACTTCCCTCACCCCAGACACTTCCTCCAGCTCTTCCGGGGGGAACCCGAGGCGTTCCCAGGCCAGCCGAGAGACATAGTCTCTCCAGCGTGTCCTGGGTCTTCCCAAGGCCTCCTCCCGGTGGGACATGCCTGGAACACCTCCCTAGGGAGGCGTCCAGGGGGCATCCGAAACAGATGCCCAAGCCACCTCAGCTGACTCCTCTCGATGCGAAGGAGCAGCGGCTCTACTCCGAGCTCCTCCCGAGTGACCGAGCTTCTCACCCTATCTCTAAGGGAGCGCCCAGCCACCCTGCGGAGGAAACTCATTTCAGCCGCTTGTATCCGCGATCTTGTCCTTTCGGTCATTACCCAAAGTTCATGACCATAGGTGAGGGTGGGAACGTAGATTGACCGTAATGGTAAATCGAGAGCTTCGCCTTTGACTCAAGCTCCTTCTTCACCACGAGTCGGTCCGGTATACCGACCGCATAACTGCGGACGCTGCACCAATCCGCCTGTCAATCTCACGCTCCATCTTTCCCTCACTCGTGAACAAGACCCCGAGATACTTGAACTCCTCCACTTGAGGCAGGACCTCTCCACCCACCCGGAGAGGGCACGCCACCCTTTTCCGGTCGAGAACCATGGCCTCGGATTTGGAGGTGCTGATTCTCATCCCAGCCGCTTCACACTCGGCTGCAAACAAACGCTCCAGCACATGCGCTGAAGGTCCTGGCTTGATGAAGCCAACAGGACAACATCATCCGCAAAAAAGCAGAGATGAAATCCTGTGGTTCCCAAACCGGACTCCCTCCGGCCCCTGGCTACGCCTAGAAATCCTGTCCATAAAGATTATGAACAGGACCGGTGACAAAGGGCAGCCCTGCGGAGTCCAACATGTGCACTGGGAACAGATCTGACTTACTACGGCAATGCGAACCAAGCTCCTGCTCCGGTGCCGTACAGAGACCGAACAGCCCTTAGCAAAGGCCCCCGGACCCCATACTCACGGAGCACTCCCCACAGAATACCACGAGGGACACGGTCGAATGCCTTCTCCAGATCCACAAAGCACATGTAATGGACTGGTTGGGCAAACTCCCATAAACCCTCAAGCACCCTGCGGAGAGTATAGAGCTGGTCCAGTGTTCCACGACCGGGACGAAAACCGCATTGTTCCTCCTGAATCCGAGGGTCGACTATCGGCCGAATTCTCCTCTCCTAGTACCCTGGCGTAGACCTTTCCTGGGGAGGCTGAGAAGTGTGATCCCCCTGTGTAGTTGGAACACACTCTCCGGTCCCCCTTTTTAAAAAGAGGGACCACCACCCGGTTTGCCACTCCAGAGGCACTGTCTCCCAACCTCCATGCAATGTTGCAGAGGCGTGTCAGCCAAGACAGCCCCACAACATCCAGAGACTTGAGGTACTCAGGGCGGATCTCATCCACCCCGGCGCCTTGCCACCGAGGAGCTTGCTAGAACTACCTCAGTGACTTCGGCTTCGGGTGATGGACGAGTCCACCTCAGAGTCCCCAGCCTCCGCTTCCTCACTGGAAGGCAAGTCGGTGGGATTGAGGAGATCCTCAAAGTATTTCTTCCACCGTCCGATAACAATGTCCCCAGTCGAGGTCAACAGCTCCCCACCCGCACTGTAAACAGTGTTGGCAGAGTACTGCTTCCCCCTTCTGAGGCGCCAGGACGGTTTGCCAGAATCTCTTCGAGGCCGACCGATAGTCCTCCTCCATGGCCTCACCGAACTCCTCCCAGACCCGAGTTTTTGCCTCCAGGACCGTCCGGGCTGCGGCTTGCTTGGCCTGCCTGGTACCCTGTCAACTGCGTCAGGAGTCCCACAGGCCAACATGGCCCGATAGGACTCCTTCTTCAGCCTGACAGCATCCCTTACTTCCGGTGTCCACCACCGGGTTCAGGGGTTGCCTGCCACGACAGGCACCAGAGACCTTGCGTCCACAACTTCGAACTGCCATGCGTCGACAATGGAGGCAGAGAACATGGTCCACTCGGACTCAATGTCCCCAGCCTCCCTCGGAATCTGTGAGAAGCTCTTCCGGAGGTGGGAGTTGAAGACCTCCCTGACAGAGGGCTCGGCCAGACGTTCCCAACAGACCCTCACAATACGTTTGGGGTCTGCCAGGTCTGTCCAACTTCCTCCTCTGCCAGCGGATCCAACTCACCACCAGGTGGTGATCGGTTGACAGCTCAGCCCCTCTCTTTACCCGAGTGTCCAAGACATACGGCCGGAGATCAGATGAAACGACAACAAAGTCGATCATCGACCTCCGACCTAGGGTGTCCTGGTGCCACGTGCACTGATGGACACCCTTATGCTCAAACATGGTGTTCGTTATGGACAAACCGTGACTAGCACAGAAGTCCAATAACAGAACACCGCTCGGGATTCAGATCGGGGAGGCCGTTCCTCCCGATCACGCCCCTCCAGGTATCACTGTCGCTGCCCACGTGAGCGTTGAAATCCCCAGTAGAACAATGGAGTCCCCAGTCGGAAGCACTATCAAGTACCCCTCCCAGGGACTCCAAGAAGGCCGGGTACTCTGTACTGCTGTTCGGCCCGTATGCACAAACAACAGCAAGAGACCTATCCCCAACCCGAAGGCGCAGGGAAGCGACCCTCTCGTTCACCGGGGTGAACTCCAACACATGGCGGCTGAGCTGGGGAGCTATAAGCAAGCCCACACCAGCCCGCCGCCGCTCACCCTGGGCAACTCCAGAGTAGTGGAGGGTCCAGCCCCTCTCAAGGAGCTGGGTTCCAGAGCCCAAGCTATGCGTGGAGGTGAGCCCGACTATCTCTAGCCGGTACCTCTCAACCTCCCGCTGAGCTCAGGCTCCTTCCCCCCCAGCGAGGTGACATTCCATGTCCCTATTGCCAGAGTTTTGGTCCAGAGGATTGGGTCGCCGAGGCCCCCGCCACGACTGCTACCCAAACCACATTGCACCGGCCCCTCATGGACCTTCCTGCGGGTGGTGAGCCTACTGGAAAGGCGGACCCACGTCGCCATTTCGGGCTGAGCCCGGCCGGGTCCCTGTGGGCAAAGACCCGGCCACCAGGCGCTCGCCTGCGAGCCCCAACCCCAGGCCTGGCTCCAGGGTGGGGCCCGGTAACGCCTAATCCGGGCCGACGAACGGTCCTTGTTCTTCTTTTATCCATGGTGGGCTTGTAGAACTGCTCTTAGTCTGGCCTGTCACCTAGGACCTGTTTGCCATGGGAGACCCTACCAGGGGCGTAATGCCCCCAACAACATAGCTCCTAGGATCATTCGGGCACACTGAAACCCCTCCACCACAGTAAGGTGGCGTATGTTCAAGGAGGGGATGGAAGTTTATGTAGTATTTATATATGCTATATATTTATATGGATGTTTAGGTAATGAATATATATTATACATTTATATGGATATTGCTACATACTATTGGCAACAATATAAAAATATATAAACCAGGATGAGTAAAAAGGGGTAGGAATAAAAAAAAGTGTATACTTCTTCCAACCCCTTTTTTCGAACTTGTATGTATACTATGATTTGATGTTACTTCTATTTTGTTTTTTTTATTTTTCTTTATTTTTAGACACATTCGAAATAAATTCAGTTCAATTCAATTAAATTCCCCCATAGGAGGCTGGACCCCTCTGAGCATCCGCTCCAGATGGTGTTTGACTACCTGGCAGCAATGGGCTACGCAGACCCTGGACGAGTGCAGCAAGAAGCAGCCAACTCAGACCTCAGCTGTTTGATCCGTTTCTACAGTGGTGAGTACTGACCCACAGGGACTGTCATCCGCAATCTTCACTGTCTGCTGCTGCTCAGTGGGATCTGGTGTCTTCCTCCTGAAAGTACACCTGAAGGCCTGAAAACAAGCTGTCAAATATTGCAAAACGGTTTTATCACATCCTCTTTTGATCCTGTCTCTGCACCTTAAAGTGTGTGTGTGCTTTCAGCAAGGATTTTCCTCTGGACAATGTGAAGCCAGTCGAGGCTCTCTGAGAATGATGTCTCTAGTAGTCAGTACGGCCGGGGAGACAACATACACACACCAATGATGGCTTTATGATAAGTAACTGACCATCCTTCATCCTGTCGTGTCTCTCCAAGCCCATGTGGGCTGCCTTTCACTGCTGCTGCTGTCAACATGCTCCTGTGACCCTGGAACCGGAGTGACTAAGTGTCCCTTTGTCACAATGATATATTAGTGCAGTAGTGAAATAGATGTGGCACTCTGGAGAAACCAGAGACGAATATGTGTCTTCAAACAGCTCACATAAACCCACAGACATCTCTAGCTCTCCTTGTTTGAGTTGGCTCGTTGCTCTAAAGATACTCCTACAGTAGCAGCAATTAAGGGATTTGCTATTAAGGGTAAATGGTGAGTGATGTCCTGTAATGTGTTTCCACTTAATAAACTCACTGATGTTCCTGCTGAGTCAGTGGAACTTCTTATGTTTGGGGTTAGAGCTGCTCACATGTCACTGTGCCAGAGAAAGAGGAAGACTGAGCAAACCACAGCGTCTAAAAGGCTCACATGTAATTCCTCCCACATAAAGTACACAACCCTCCCTAAATTGAAATGCAGTGCTGCCACACTGAATACAAATCCAAGCTAAACACAAATCTCAAAAGCTTCGTCATGAAAATCTCTGGTTGACTAGACACTCATGAGGGTATTTTAAAAATCCTAACTGACTATGAAGACTTAGCAGCAGATTTAATTGTTTTTTAACCATGTAAAACAACAAGATCATGTTCACATTTGTCCTTTTTTTAAAAAACTAACATCCATCAGTTGGGAGAGTACGCAAACCTGACACTGAGAGGTCCTGGTAAATTAAAAAGCCCTCTGTTACTGCCGTGAAGTAACAGTGCTAGACACTGCTCTGCCCCAAAACAACATAACATAACATGTCATGATTTTGAAGCTTCTGAGACATATTTAATGCTCATTTGAGAAGCGTAAAATGTAAACCTAGACTTCTGTGTAGTGTAAGATACCATGGTGCCCTGCTTTATCATATACATAGACAAATGAACTTTGAGTTATGAGCAGCAGTGGTATGATTTTCCTGACTTTAGCCAGCCTCTTTAGAATGAACACAACTTTCTCTTTATGCCTGCTTGGTAATACAACTGATGTTTGTTTGTCTAGCTGTCAGATCTTAAGCTCACTGTGGCCTCTGTCTTATTCTGTCCTTTTGTGTCCACTGGAAGCTTAACTGTTGTTTGTCCCTTGCCAACATGAGAACTGGTCGGATCTTGGCTACTATCAGTAGTCAGGCCACATTGGTCAGAGGCTAGGGTTAGGGAGACTTCCTGCCTCCTTTTGTCAGCTCATGGGAAAAGAGGACCAGAGACCAGGCACGATTGGTACTCGGGCACTCTTGGCCGAAAGCGCAACTTGATTCGGTTGTGTACTGCCCCAAAACTAAGGTAGTAACAAGCAACTATTTTGAAGTATTTTGTTGTGGTTTGTGTTGAATTACCTCAGTGTGCTCACCCATCTTTCGTCTGTTCCGATGTTCAGGAGCCCTCCAGTCATATAGCTTCACCGCTAGACCTCAGTTTTTGGCTGGCACAAGGTAACCCTGGTTTTTCATTCCCATCCACAGCGGTGTTGTAGGTGGGTTGTGATGTATTGTTGAAACACACAACAACAGCCTTGTTCTGAGATCCCTCTCCCAGGTGCTCGCTTGTCTAACAGCTGTTGTCAGGGGTAATGATCTGACTAAGCATATGAGAGAGGAAACTGTGGTCCATCAGTAAAGACCACAGCCGCTACAGAACCACCTGATGTGGAGCGCTGCATGTGTCAGATCTGCAGTTAATAGGCTCAGAGAGTCTATGTCGTTGGTTTCCTACCAAAAAAACAGTCGTGAGATAAACCTGAGGCAATGCAAGTTGATTAAAGGGTATCTGGCCAGGCAGATGGTTTTGGTTTTAGTGAGGTAATGGTCTTTGAGGTTTCTGTCACCACCACAGTACAATGGAAGTCAATAGGTTTTTGTTCATGCTGCTCACTGAATTAAAAAAATAATATAAAAAATTCAACAACAGTGTGTCTTTGCAAAGAAACAATGTCTTGGTACGTGAATCCAAAGATCCTACTGTAAAAAGTTTTCATTGGAATTTCTTTCTGCTGAAGAAATACTCCCTCTGAAACGTGTTGATAACAGGAAATATGTTTTTTGCACTTTGAGTGAACTGACACTGTAAATATATATATAAAAAATATAAAATATTCTAAAGAAGAAGAAAAATATATTTCTGCAATAAAAAGTAAAAAGTGAAAGTTAAATAAAAAGTTTAAAATGTTTTTTTCTAATTATCTTTCTCTCATTTTTTTCCTTATGAAATATTAGTTAGGTTTACCTCTTCAGGCCTTTGGGTAAACCTCTTGGCTCACAACCACTGGCAGTGCATTTGCTGTGCATAAGCCTGTTTTATGGCCTTATTTTCTTTCAAGCCACTGAAGTCTTTCAAAGTGCAATGCAGCAGGTAATTTATTAAACTTCACCCTCCTTGTATTTGTTCAGGAAACTCATCTCGAACCTTCTCCACCCTCCTGCTGCGGTGCACAGATGAGATGAAAACAAACATGGACAAGGGAGTAAACATTTCTAAATGCTGACTTAATAAAAAAAACGCTCAGAGTGAAAACAACTGCAGAGACCTGAGGGCCAGCGGTTCTCTGTGTCGGCCCATGCAGCTGCAGCACAGAGCTGTAAGCTCTGCCGCTTGTCCACTGGGCCCTGTTCCACCTCTGCCTGGGTGATCTCTGTCTTACATCTTGGAGCTTAGAGACCCGAAACTGCTGAACACAGCTCACGTCAGGCCCGCTGTCAGTGTCGGTGCAGAAAGGATTAAGTCATCTACAAGCAGTGTGAACTCCCCTAATAAGTTATTGATTTGGCTGATGCTGATTTACTAACGGAAATTAAACCTAAATGAAGACTGTGGATGTCCTCCTAAGCTGTGATGACATGGACGGTGAACTATTGTCTGAAACCCTGAAGCCCAGTTGTTTATCACTCAGGTGTAATAATCGTGTCCTGGAGGAACAGAAAAACTAAAATCTCTGTGAAGAACCAGGCACCAGGTTGCTTCCTCATTTTAAAGTATAAAGAGAGAAGTGGAGAAGCAGTCAGACGGAGATTTAAGAGAAAAATGAAATTCTACTCAGATCCAGATTCCCACAGAATTGCCTTGAGCAACAGCGCTCTGCAGAGAGCAGAGAGCTCTGCGTGGTTTCCTGCCAGCTCCTTGTAATATGCTGTTTCTGTGATGGAGCTCTGTTTCTCCCAAGGATTTCCTCCTTCTCATTTTAAACCTGTAGACTGTCTCTTGTCCCAGACTCGTGGTCAGTTTTCTCGTCAGATGGCTCACTGCTGCTGCAAATATCCACCATTTTAATGGGCTGTTAAATGTCATCTGTATTCCAAAGCAGCATTCAGCTGTGCGTCTTCCATCTGTGCTCTGCGCAGTGCAGGCTTGCTATATTTGAAATCAGAATTGAATTTCTTGCAAAAAGTTGAAAGAAGAGTTTTTCAAATAGAGGTAAACACAGACCACCAAGAGGAGGCATCTGGGTAGTGGGTTGAATTTGAATTTGCTGCCAAAAAGAGCTTGCTGTTCTGAGTCAAATCAGACTGCGCTTCCGCCTCCACTGACCCCCTACTGCATGCTAACGTAATCTGTGCAATCTTGAGCAAGACAAAAAAGCTCTGGGATACAGGGAGTATTGTGTTCAGCTGAGTGTTCGACAGCATTGAAATCATCCAATATGTGATCAAAAGCAGATTTTAAAAAGCATAAACTCCCTTCAGAATAAGATCAGGAGCTACACACTAAAACTATTACGCAAAAGAGATGAAAATTGGCACAGTGAATAACCACTTTTATTTTTTTCTGTTTTTTTTTTTTTAATACAAGCACTTTGCGTTACTTTAAAGAGGTTTGCAGGTTGAAGTCAGTGTGGCGCTTACTCTTTGTCAATACTCATGGAGTACACAGCCTTTGGCTGTTTTGAAAAGCGGTGGTCAATTTGCTGACATACATTATATATGCCGTCATCCAGTGAATTAACAGCTGTTCTGAATTATACATTGCTACTCTTGTTTATCATTCAAATTAAGACTACAACTAACAACCATTTTCATAATACATTAATCTGCCGATTATTTTCTCAATTAGTCATTCTGGTTAGGTCTATAAATCATCAGAAAACAGTGTAAATATTAATCACAGCTCCAATTAATGTCGTCAGATATCTTGTTGTCTGGCCATCTGACAAAATACTGACAAATAAATATATACAGAATTTTCCGGAGATATATTTAGATATTTTCATATTTGAGAGGCTGGAACCATGAAATTTTGGCATTTTCGCTACAATATCATAACAAATTCATTAAAGATTCATTTTTATCTGCTTACCAAATTATTATTTAGTGTTGCTCATCTATTTTTTTATATGTGGTAGTACTCATATTCATACATCAGTTCATAGTTCATAGTTATACATGCAAGCAGCACACCAATTTCATTCTATTGTAAGGAGCTCTTATGACAAAAAACTTCAGTCCTGTTCATTCCTTTCAGCTCAAGAACAAGGATCTATCCTGTTCTTGTTCCTTTGTTCACACTGTCTTATCATCACCAGGTCACATCCTATCTTTGACCTTTCATATACCTCTCAGCTCATCTTTCCTGTCTTCTCTCTGCCACCTTTCTCCCTCCGTCTGTTCTCCTTCCATTGTTTTATTCTTCAGTGATAAGGGAGCAGAATCTGACCTGCTGTGGCCTTGTTGCTCATCTGGCATGCCATGTGAAGTGAGATGTCACTGAGTTAGCTGGCGAGTGAAATGCCGCAACCACACTTGGAGATGAAGGAAGGAGAGATAAGGAACCTTACAGCCGACTCTCTGATCTGTCACTTGTCACACCGTCCCTGTGGTTTGGCGGCCTCTCCAAGGAGGCCATTTGACACGTCAATGATTAGTTTAGCGGAGGCAGCATGGCCTCTCGGTGGCCCTACTCCTTCAGACTCCCTTAGCTCGGACAGAAAAACATCCTGCAACAGCAAACGGTGTTACACAACATCTACGACCATGTCACAGGGAATGGTCAACATTCGTCATCAGTGGGACGGGAATGAATTGGTGGAGCAGACAGAGGTTGATGGAGACAGTATGGAGGTTTCCTCTCTCACACTGGACTTTGATTTTGTGAACAACCTGTTTCCCTAGCAACTAATAGCCCTGCAGACCTTGAGGGATATCATGTGTGTTTGTTTTAGAAGTTGGCTCTTTATGGCTTGGACTTGTTTGATATTGCGTAAATAGGCCAATGATTTTCAGATGGCTGGTTGTATTGGTATGGAAGCCCAACAAGCAATATGTGCTGTATGCAGGATGCCTGTTCCTGTGCCATTCACACTTTTGTAGACCTTGCAGATCAAGCAGAAGTTTGTTTTGCCATTGCCTTTTTAACCTGAAAATTATTCTATCTAGTTTCTGTCTTTCGTGATTTTCTTGATGAATTGATTAACTGTTTGATCCAGGATCTGTCTGAAAATGTCAAAGACTCCCATCACAGTCTCCCAGATGTCTTCAAATGTCTTTTTGTTCCAATTTTCAGTTTGCAATTATGTAAAACAGAGAAAAATACTATATACTCACGCTTGAGGAGTGGGAACAAGCATGTTTTTAGCATTTTGGGTTTATAAATAATGATGATAAAATGATGAAGGAAATATTCAAATAATTGCTGATTAATTTTCCTTTAATCACTAAATCACCTAATCTTTTCAGCGCTACTCCTTTGTGAGCCCATGCTGCTTCAGGGATACTCTAGTAGTGAGGCTGTCATGCTGTAGTTGTAAGGTAATTATCACACAGAATCACAAATAATTGATGTTTTGCCCTCATCTTTGTGAGATGGTGTCAGACAAATCTGGAAAGCTTTAGAAAAATATGTGGCGTGATTCAAAGAAATATGTGAAGCAGCATGTAGATAAAGTAGATAAAAATTTACTAATTTCTTCAACCAAATGACTTCTTTCTGGTTTTTAGGGTTGTTTGAGAATTCCTTCTTGCAAGGTGGAAGTCGAGAACATTGATAAACTAAATCAGACTGTGTGTTAGCGTCCTGCAGGTGGTGCTCTTAAGAATATAGCCCTCCCCAACAGCATAACAAGGCTAAGTGTGAAGTGTGCTTGTTTGTGATGATGTGCTGTTATACCACTGAGAGCATCCTGTCAAACCGTGTCAGTTTGTAGCGAGTGGGTGCGTGATGATGAGTGTATTGATGTGGGTGCTGCTGTAGGAGAGTATTTTGCTTAATTACTTGTTTTAATGAATATATTATAGTTGGTTTATTCTAACTTACTCTCTCTGCTGTCAACTGTATTCTGTATACCTTTGATGCTGTTGACAGTTAACTACTTTCACAAAAACTCAGATAAACTATTTATTAAAAACAATGTTTAGTATTTTACATATGGCTTGATTTGCTCTCTTTAACATTTGGAGAAGGGATTGGTGTGTGGATTCCTTACATCAGTTTAAGAGTCAATCCATGGTCATAATTTCTCATCTCCTAACAGCGATAAAATGATATTGTGATACTCTCTAATTGTCCGGTAGGGCTTGGTTTGGTTTGAAATGCTTTGGTGCTAATATTGGTATGATACCTGATTTTATGTACCAATGTCAAAATTACTTTTTTTTATTTGGAGAACTATAAACACGTTTTTCCAACAAAGCTCCTTTTAGTTTCAAAATAAGGCAAACTTCTCAAATGTCAAAAGTCAAAAGGTCATCAAGTCTAAACACATGCACACTGAAATAAAATAT
Source organism: Scortum barcoo (assembly GCA_023238725.1). NCBI lineage: Eukaryota > Metazoa > Chordata > Actinopteri > Centrarchiformes > Terapontidae > Scortum > Scortum barcoo. The sequence continues at coordinate 27,319,009 of CM041531.1, forward strand.
CAAAATATAAAATAGAATAGAAATATATGCCAATATAAATACATACAATTAGAAATATAATACTATAGAGGCAGGTGTGCAAAAGTGATAAAATGCAGGTTTAAATATAACAGCAATAAAAGCAATGAATATATGTAAATATAAATGTAATTGTAAACTCCTTTTGTAATGTAAACAATACAAACAGAGATGTTAACCGGTAACTGGGATATAAACAGGTAGGCAGGTATTAACTAGAAAGTAATAGCAGTGAGGTAACAGTAACGTAAGTAACAATATCCCGTGCTACTGACACATTCAGTCTGCACAAAAGAAAGCATTGTGCTTCGATATCCACCCCTGTGTCCAGGTGTTTTCCCCCTTTCACATATTACCTGTCACTGACCCTGTGAGAGCTCGCGTCTCCAATTTTCTCTTTGAATGAGGGGACGCCCAACGATCAGTCACCGCTATCGATCCGCCAGCTAGCCAATTTGTTGTCAGAAGCACTTGGCTTGTTCATTATCAGTTTCCTTGGCGAAGAAAAACATGAGCAGCCTTTCATTTCATTTGGATGCCCTTGTGAAGTGAAAAGGAAGGTGGAGAGAAAGAGCGAGTCAGACAGAACGAGGGAGAGAGGGAGAGAAAGCAGATTGGCAATGAGATCCTTTGAGTGGGAGGCAACATAAGTTGGTTTGAGGAAAATTTAACAACAGAGGACAAGAGGCTGAGGCAGTGTCTCCTCTGTGCTTATTTGACCTGCCATTAACCTGAGTGTACTTGAAGCCTGGCAGAGACAGCAGCACTGTCTGATGTGTCCTTCAGCACTGGCCAGCTAGGGCTGCCTGCTGTGCAAGTTGGCATAATTTAATTGAAAAGAGTGAAGTTTAATGTGACAAAACCCTGACTCATTCATCAATATGACTGATGCTTCTGCTGGATCTGGACAGCAACAGAGAGAGAGAGAGGGAGAGCTAAATACATACTCATAAAACATTCACAGGACACCTTGACAATTTACCTGCTGTCCTCATTAGCTCTGATATGTTGACTGGCATGTTGATTTCACAGATCCGGGTCTGATCTGCAAAGAGAGGGAGGAGGAATTATGTGTGATTTTAAGAAGAAAAAAGAGCTTGCATCCATCACGGCAATTATCCATTGAAATGTTATGGCTTACAGCTCTGCACTAGCTAAACTAAAGTGAGATCCAAACCAGACCCATATGTGCATCTTTGAGCCTGAACCCGGCTGGTAATACCATATTTGAAATGGAAACATGACTCAAAACCCAATGCTCCTCTATTTCAGATCTGTCTGAAGCCAGATCAGTGAGGGATCTCAGAAGGATGAGCAATTGTTTGTAATCTTATCAAGAAACAGAGCTTGAATCCTAAACTACAAGGATGACTTCTATTCAGGCCTAAAAATGCATTTTTTCATTGGGTTCAGTCACAGCAGATCTCAGCTATGGTTTTTTGTAATGGGATTTATTGGATAACATTTCTTTGCCAAACTTATTATTTTGCAGTGAGAGATAGCCAGATGTACAGTATATGAGATAATAGGGCAGTGTCCAGCCTTAGTGCTGATATGAGATCAGTTCCTGGAATTACTAAGTGCAGGGGTTGACTAATCTATAGGTGATATCATGCTGACCTATGTGTATTTTCATGACTTCATTTTCTGGAAGTTTATATCATATGTGTAACTGCAGAACATTTGCCATTAATTAGCTATTTAGTTTGTTTATCACAGGAGGGGTGGGGGTTCTTGCGCATTAGATCGATGTCTGTAGATCTGCACTAACCTCTGTGTGTGGGCTTTTTTCCTCCAGAGCGCCCAGTGAATGCAGACCAGCAGGAGCGGACCCTGCTGAAAGGCATATTCAGCGTCAGGAAGGGCAAGTCGCAGCTGCACAAGTGGGCAGAGCGGCAGGTCATCCTCTGCGGCACCTGTCTAATCGTGGCCTCCGTCAAAGACAGCCTGACTGGGAAGATGCACATCCTGCCCCTGGTGGGGGGAAAGGTGGGGGTCCAGTGTTTGAAAGTCTTACAACCGGAAGGGGGTGTTAACCTTTCACTTTCCCCAGGGTAGAGCCCACACTCCATGCTGAGTGCAGATACACTGCAACAACACAGCTGGATTGGACAGCTGGACAGATAATTGAAATGTTATCATTTAAAATGATGACGCATCACCACTGTACTGTGTCATCTAAAGCAATGCGGCTCAAGTGTATGCTTTGTAGGCCACATAAAATAAGACAATTCAGACAATAAACCACAGACAGGAAAGCAATAAAATAATCCTTTTGTTTGAATTCAGATCTTTGATGGTATATTGTTGAGAACCTCACATCTCAAAATTTGCATATTACCATGCACTCTTAAATCCACCCAAAAATGCTTTAAGGTTTCTTGATACCCAAAAGCAGCCTAACAGGGACAGGGACCCTCTCCCTCCTCTTTCCTTTCATTCTGCAACAGTCGAATGAGGGCAAAATTTTCATTTAACAAGGTCACCTCGGTTGTGCAGTCACAAGACATGTCGTATTCGAGCGAGGCTCACAAATGTATTTTCTTGAACCAGAAACATGAAAACATGCTGTTCTAATGCTTTTATTCATGTCCTCACTCTCTCCACCTCACACAGCTGAAGCGAACAGGTCTGGACATGTTTTGTAGGGGGCCTTTTAGAAAATGTAGGTAATTAATCACTGAGTACAGTGAAATGAGGCCAGTAGATTACAAGTCTTGGATAAAAAATATAACTTGCACATACCATCACAATATAGAAAGAAAATCAAAGTATTCTTTTTTCAGTGTCTTTGCTGTAATGAGTTGTGTTTGTTTGCGTCTTCTCTGATAGCGTTCCTCCTCATCCTATTTGTGTGCTGTCTTTGTATTGAGGTGGAGGAGGTGAAGCGGAGGCAACACTGTCTGATGTTCAGCTCAGCCGGATCACAGGCCCAGACGTACTTCGTCAACTTTGACACGCTCGCGGACTACCAGCGATGGCATCGGCAGGCATCAAAAGTAAGCGAGAGGCAAGGAGTGCGTGTTACAGTTTGTGTGGTATGTTGTGGTATGTTTTTCTCAGTATCAATTTATTTGTTGTATTTAAATCAGAGATTAGATGTTGGGACTACAGTTTTCTTCTGCCTGTTGAGTCATCCAATCAGGAAAACACCTGTCTGAGTACGTCTGATTGGCTCCACAGAGGCAGACTCTCAGTGTTGTCTGGCTTTGATTGAACAACATCCCTCTTTTCACATAGTTCATCTTTTTTTTGTTTTTTTTTTTTTTTTTTTTTTTTACATGTATTCGAGGGCACTTCTATTGAGTTTCTTTTACAAAGGCCCTCGGCAGTAGAGCTTTTGTTATATATATATCACTGTGGATTAGAAGATGCTAAATGACCCAAACACATTTTTGTATTTGTGTTATATACTGCGTACCTGTCAGAGAATCGTGCCAGGTCTTCACAGCTGTTCTTCAAAAAAATTCATTGTTTCTGTTCTGCTCAGCTTGCTTTGTCTCTAATATCTAATTATGGCTAATTAATGGCTATTGTGCCGTAGCTCCTTCCTGGAGCTGAACAGTCTCTGTGAGAGCCTCCACTGAGGCAGAGCCAGCATACAATTAGCCATGGAAGGAGAAAGCCAAACAGATAAAAAAAAGAAAAAAGAAAAAAAGAAATCCAATTAGTTGCAGATTCATGCTAAGTCCAGGATCTCTCTCCACCATGGTGGTATGGATTACTGGGTTAGAGTAGCCTGTTAGTGCACTGTATTTAGGCTGAGACTTAGACAAGAGGTTTCTATGGAGACTGGGGATGATGATGATGACTGAAGGTTTTTGGTGGATTTGGTGGCCATTAACAGTGTTTATGCTGCTACATTGCATAAATAAATCGTAAGAGTGTGTGTGTGTGTGTGTGTGTCTGTCTGTAAAAGGACCAAGAGAGAGGGAGAGAGTCAGCAAGTGCATTTGTGCTTGCAAAATGAGTTTGCTGGCTAAGACTGAATAACTGGAGTGTAGGGATACATCATAGAGCAGCATGTGAGGATCTGTATCTATTATTATTTAACACAGAAAATGTGAAATATATTCCTGTAGATTAATTACATGTTTTACCTAATTATGTTATGTACATTTAACTGTGAGTTAGCAGTTGATACATTTTATTACATATGAGAGGAAATGTCCATTTTGGTATGTTATTTTAAAGAATATATTTACAGGAAAAAGGAAAAAGTGGTGTCTGCGAAAGAAAAACCAAGGGAGACTGTTACGGATCATGGACCAGGCAGGTAGACCCAAATGTAAGACACAACTCGGCAGGATGGATTATAGAGTTTAATAAAGAGTTTTCATGAGAGTTTTCTTGCTTGGTACAGGCTGGATCAATGAGGCTCACATGACATGACAGACATGAAAACTTAACACACACAACGAGACATAACGGAGACGTGACTCACAGCTGCTGTGCAAATATGTCGTTCATGGTCTTATGTAATAAGACAATAAAAATCTATTACTGGAATTTAATTGCATTCTAATTTTGCAATGTGTTTTATGAACATTGTGGAGATACAGTATACAAGTCAATAGATGATGTCAACGATCTCCAGCCGATAACAACTTTGCAGTTGCAAATGCAGTTTATTAATTTAGCAAATTATATTAATTGTGAATCATTTTTCAGTAATCATCACACCAGAATAAGGAGGGTCAAAATCTGCTCAGAAGAGGCAGAAGTGGCATCATGAGATTTTTAACGCAACTGCTAACAAGACTGGATATGTCAGGCATGTACTGCCTGACTGGAGTAGTTATTCCAGAGGAAATGAGCATAAACTCCCACATTACCTGTCTTTTAATAAGCTGTGATGAAAAATATACCCTGGTAGACATCGGTGGGCAAAGAAGACTGTGATACATTTAGCTGTGGTCAGCTGTGGTAGATGGACAAGTTTGTATACGACATAACAGCATAGTGTCAGTTCTCTAGAAAATTAGATTGTCGTACATGTATTAATGATGGAATCATTGTATAGCGACTTCTTGATCAAGGACTGAGAGAAAAAAAGAACCAGTAAAAGTCGCCTAACCTTCATTTATGCTATGAAGTTTTTTATAGCTATCTTCTGTCTTTTTTCCTTATCTTCTTCCTCTGCCACATTGCTTCACAATGTTTGCCAACAATGTTGAAGTACTATGCAAATCATATAAAACAACTGTTCTCTTTTCTTTCTACCCTTCTTTAATTCATCTCTGTCAATCTGTGTCCATCGTCCCACTCTTACATCATCTAATTACTCTTTTTAAAGAGGGGATGTTGTTTTAAAGTGGCTGGCGGATGAGTAGTTTTGTGGGAGATGAACAGTTTTGTGTTTGTCATCTCTAAAAGCAGTGACGTGATGTCACGCTCTGCTGAGCAGCCATCCCATTTTCTGGGTTGCTGCACAGTGTGCGCAGCCCCGTAGTTAATGGAGGAGACCGTCCTCAGACTGAACTGGACGAGCACTGCTAGGAAGCCTGCAATGATGGCTGGCCTGCAAAAAATCCCCTCTGAGATGATGGAGAATCTATGCAGCTGCATTTTGTGTAAGAGAAATGTGAGATAGAGCTGTGTACCTGTATTTTAACAGCGGTGACAGATTCAAATCATGCTAAAACAAGCACAAAATCACTCCATGACATATTCGTATTGCTACATGTGAGGACACTGTGTGTCTCGCATTCGTTTCCTGGTGGCTAACTCTCACGCAGTTCACCAGCACCACAAACTACAGCCTTCAAAATGACCATAAGGGTTAACCAGCACTTCTTTAAAACACTTTTAAAACAGACTAATCTGTTTTTAATCATTGCAACTGTCATGGAAGTAGAATTTATTGCAGCATGTGACTGTGCTACTTTTAAATAGATATACCAAATGAACTGACAACTCAGTCTATGTCTCCACATGTTTGGTAAGGTCTGACTGTAACTGCCTCTTTAGAAGGAGTCTATTACTCTCTTAATTCATGATGACGATGTGTTTCCCTGGAAGATTTCATTGAACTAGAAACTGGGGCATTGTCTGTCATTGTCATGTCAGTGAGGCAGCTGGCTGCTTGCATAATCAGCTTCCGCTGTCCATTGTCACAGCTCACTTAAGGTAAAAATTCTTTAAATAGTGGAGCCTGCCGTTGGGTATGTTTGGGGTCAGAGTTCACCACAAGGCATGAAATGTCAGGGTTTGTCGCTGCCTGACTGTGTTGATCAAATGCTCTTACAATATGAGGGTGCAAGGGTGCAAGAAGGAAAGAAGTTTTATTGTCCTAATATAATATGGCAATGGGTACCAGGCAGGTCAGTAGAAGTTGGCAGGGCATGTGCATTCAGTCAGATTTAGGGTTGGCTATGAGCTACATGTTGTGATATTAAAGATGAGATGTGAACATGCAAGCAGAAATTAGTGGTACTCAGTGGAAGCACTTTATGTTTACTTTCTTAACTCAGAGAGTGTGTGTGTGTGTGTGTGTGTGTGTAGGTGGTGTCTCAGACAGTCAGCCTGGTGGACCTGTCCTGCTACAGCCTGGAAGCGGTGCCTGAATATCTCTTTTACAGTCAGGATATCACACACCTCAACCTGAGACACAACTTCATGAGTATCCAGGGGCCCGGAGGCTTGCTCAACCTGCCTAGGTAATCACACAGCTATTGTTTGAGGAATTGGGCACAAACTTTTGCCAACAGAGGGATGTAGGAGACCACCTTTTAGCTGGGATCATACCCCTGTGGCAGAAACTGTCTGTTTCAGCATGACAGAGAATCTCTCATTCCCTACCTTTCACAGTTTATTAAACTGATTATATTTTCTTTGAGCACAGAGGTTATCACTTCAAGAAGTAAAAGTGACCAGTGAATAAAGTTTGGTACTTGTCCTTGCTTGTTAATGTTCAGGGAAGAAGGAAGTTGCTTCCAGTAACTGATTAACGACACAAAATTTTGATTATTATCAGTCTTATGCAGTAAAAGACTGTTTTAATATTCTATGTTTTCCAGCGCTAAATTCTCTAGATCTCTCTCTTTTCTTTAGTCTGTGCACATTGACTCTTGCATTTCCCACCCTAATAATGTAAAGCCCACGCTATTGCACTCTTGAGAAGTGTTATAGTAAAAGTGCAGTGTTGGTCACATCAGTTATAGCCACCAACTATGCAGCTACTCAGCTGTTTCAGTGTTACACTTTGACATGATTTTTGTGATCCTCCTCATGTAAGCGTGCTGCAATGTGCTGCTGCTGTTGCTCATGACACAGCTTGTGGCCCTCTCTTATTTGTGCCAGATGTGTGGAAACAGAGTGGGTTCCACCTGTGTGTCATCCATGAAACAGGACAGAAATTTAGCCCCATGTCCAATTATGTACCGGAAACATATTCCTAAAACAAGCTGAATTTATCATTAGGTGCATTGCTATTAAGTTAAGTGTTAAGTGTTAATCATCTCCAACCCCTTTTGTTGCTGTTGTATACCTCCAGCATTATTGGTTGGCTGTGTATGTACTATGTTATTTTTAAACACATGACATTATGTAAAGGCCTATTCTGCTACTTGCTGAGAAGATTTGAACTTTAGTATCTTGCACCCCTCCATTTCTGGTGCTCTCTGCTGTTTGCTTATATATTTGGAGACCGAATGCAAAGATAAAAGCAAATGGTCTGTACTCTGACCAGTGTTGTGACTCATGGCAGCCACCTCCACTGCTCAATGGACCTGAGGCAACATGAGGAGGGTGGAGTTAATATGGAAGATCTGACTGTGCAGCCGCACCGCTTCTTTCATCACAGTTTCTTGGACATGTGTTACAATGTGCACGCACACACATCAGAATTGATGGATTGCTATCTGAAACGGCCAGATACCTGGACCTTAGGAGCTGACAACACATTTTATGAACAAATAAATGCACATCAATATAGTATTTTAAACTATCCTCATCTAAAGTGGAAGACATTGGATTCAATGTGAAGTAACATCATACAGCAGTAATACTAAGGTACAAGTGGGGGGTTATTTGAATACTTTTTCTATGTGAACACTGTCCTTTTTTGTCTGCCAAGCCACTGACTGATTTTTCCAGCTGCTTTCAAAGCCGTCTTAATAACATGGTGCAAGGCCAAAACACAAATAACAGCACGAAACTCCCACAGTGAACTTGTGTGGAATGAATCTACGGTATCTAATTTCCACAGTGTTCACTCCAGATTAAACTACTCTATTGATGTTCACCCTCACAAGTCTTGTCCATTGCGTTCTCTTGAAGCTCAACAAATAGCTCGATAGCTTGAATAGCTATTATCACAATATTTTTGTGTCATAATAGTTATTGTGTGCAAAACACCTTTTTAAAGGTCCTCCATTTTACTTTCTCTTTCTGCAGGTTTTCTCAGCTGAAAAGCCTGAACTTGTCTCACAACCGTCTGGGAGTGTTCCCTGAATGTGTGTGTGATATCCTCACCCTGACTGAACTCAACCTCTCCTGTAATAGTCTCTTCACCATCCCTGTACAGATAGGCAACCTTCAAAGGTGTGACACAGTGACGCACATACACTGTATACACACAGCATACACACATTGCACACAGTACATGAATACATAAGTCAGGATAAACATGAGCAAAAAGAACATAAAAAAGTCTGTTCAGTATTAGAACTATGTGATTGTAATTGCAGCAGCATCTACAATAGCATATCATCACTTTGTGACTCCTTGAAAAGAGACAACAATAGGTGCACTGGGAAAAGAATAAAGATTAATATGCCTAATAACTTGGCAAAACAGCATTTTTTTAATTATGTCCTGCACCTCAATAATCTCTCTGTATATCACATGTATGGTGGCAGTGAGGTGCAAACCCTAACAACATTTCAGAATATAATTTTTAGTGGATTTTTAGGCCGGTATTTGGGAAAACAACAATGAAAACACAGTTTTAAAGAAATGAATAAAACAGAAAACATAGCATGTTTCCTCATTTTGTATTTTTCTCCAGCTGAGAGTGGTATCATCAATATTCAGTATTATATTTTTGTTAATTTGTTTTGTCAGATGTTGTGGTTTGCACTGGGCTGCACTGCCATTGTGCACATAAATAACATTCTCATGAAATCTGGATTGAGGTTTTAATGGAGTCAGTGAAATACATAAAGTGAAAATATTTTGTTATGCAATCAGATTAAGTTAGGCAGCTAAATCAGGCAGTTTTTGTCCTGTGGACCTGCTTAATGGAGGATGCTGCTCATGCTGCTCAGTAAACAGCAGCTATATAACTGCAAGTGGACATAAGCAGTTAATTTGACCACTCTCTGAAGTGAAAGAAAGCAAAACATTTTTTTTTCTTCATCTTATAGCCTGCAGACACTGTCTTTGGATGGAAACCACCTCAGCTCCCTGCCTGAAGAGCTGGGTGGCCTGTCCCAGCTCAATGGTCTGGGTCTCTCCTTCAACAACTTCTCTCATATCCCTGCTGTGCTGGAGAGATTGAGTGCAGTGGACAAGCTGGCCATGGCTGGGAACAGAGTGGAGACACTGGAGTTGTGCACTCTGGCTCGAATGAGCCACCTGAAAAACATTGACCTCCGGTAAGAGGCCAGCCGGGGAACAAACAGCTCTTAGCCTCTGTACTTCCCTACTCCCTTCCCTCTCTTCTTACTCTGTTGGATCAAAATGTAAAATTTAATACATAATGTAAGGGAACATTACATATTAACATCGCTTCAAAAAAAAACTGTCAGTCATTCACTGAATATGAAGGCAGGTGGAGAATATTGCCATCGAAGGTTTTCTTTTTTTAATTTCTTCCTCTTGCAGTGTCAGAAAGATAAATGTCCAGACACAAACACTAGTATGAACCTCAGCCATTCCGCCTTACCTCACCACCCATCTAAGCCTGATATTTTTATTAAACATTTATTTATAGACACTGGGTTTGCTGAGCTCAAATGCGTCTTTTTTTTTTTTTGCATCGCCCTTGTTTTACATCTACAGTCTCACCTGCTAGCTGCTCAGAACTACACACATACGTATTCGTTGGTCTCTTAACAGCTCCACAGGAACAGTTGGGGGCTAAATGTCTCGCTCAGGGGGACCTCTGTGGTTGGTAATGAGGGCTGGGAAAGCTTTATTCGTTGACTCTCCTACCAGTCTGAGGATCAAACTAGCAAACCACTGCTCCACCCCACAGCCAGCTAATAATTCAACCGTGCTAGTTAAATGTGCGGTTTGGCAATGGCAGACTATATTTATAAGGGCAAGGTGCATCTGTGGTGGATTAGCAAGCTGGCAGCTCTCATAAAAGTTGAGTTGTTGTTTATTAACAGGATGAGTGAGATCAGGAAAAGCCTGGATCTAGGCACAGTACCTTACCTGCTGTCAGAATTTCTATGCTCCTTGGGTAGATGAGTCAGACGAAAAAGTTAATACAGATTGTTTCTAGTGAAACAGTGGGGAGGGTGTCCCAGTATGTCATCCAGCAAACAATATCTTGGATGCAAATGTGAAATTTTTAATGAAACCCAAAAAGAGTGATGTGTGTAACACTTAAAATTCACATTGATTGACTTAAGAGTGCATAAGTATTTGTTCGTTTTTCCACATGGGACACAATTTTACACACAAACACTCGTGTTTACTACTATTATTCATTTCTTTAATCCACAGTAGTTGTGATGTTACTGTCACTGTGAACTAAAATTATCACAGCTGAAATATTTAGGAAAATAATTTAGCTGATTTTTGCAACAACCATGCTACTACTATTTTGTGTCTAATTTTTGTGTGATATATGTGAGTTTCTTCACTGCATTGAACGTTTTATTTCATGTCATCTTTATCTGCTGCTCCCAAGACTTCCTCCTCCAGTAAGCATAACCAGTGATATTTCATCTCTTGTACTTCCCGTTAAATGCAGTTTGAATGGGCTTTATCGGGTGAAAAGTGAGAATCTCGAGGCAGTGAGCCAGGTGACTCAGCTGGACTTACGGGACAATTGCTTAGACTCACTAGACCTGAGCTCCGTCTGCAACCTGGAGACTCTGCACTGCCAGCGCAACCAGCTGGGGACACTCACACTGAGCGGTTTCACACTGCGCATGCTTCATGCCAGCAGCAACCGTGAGTCAACTAGCTGCTATTATTGCCTCACTGGCTGTTTGTCTGTATGTTCGGGCCCTTCTCCCCATTCATCTTATAAACACACATAGGAACAGCCCAGATGTTTGATTGCTGTTATTGTCCGCCCGCAGGCCTGACAACAGTCAACATCTATCCGGTCCCTAACCAGCTGACGCACATGGACCTATCACAGTGAGATTTTTCAGATTTTTTAACAGAGGCCTGAAGTCTAAAAATAGAATCTCTATCTTGATGTCCATTTATCTAGCTGTGTGCTTAATGAGGATGTAAACGCATTGCTCAGTAACCATCTCTCCAGATTAAAAGATGTGTGGCAAAGATTTCTTTCAGAAGTTGATCTCAACAGTTTGGACATTTCTTTACTTGTAATTTGTCATAATGCCCAAGGGCCAATTGCAGCCCAAAACCTGCAATGTATGCTAAGCTACTGTGTATAAGACTAAGTTGCTTAAAAATGCAAAGAGCCCCTCAGCCCCTTTTAAGTGATAGATTGACTTTTCCTGAATGGATACTTGTCTGATCTCTCAGGCTACATCAGTAAAAGATTTGAGAAACATTCTGTTTGAAAGTAGCGAACCTCATAAACCTTTGACTTTTAACATTTTACTCTACTTATACACAGTACTGTGGATTCTAATTATGCGCAGTAAACGTTATGGTGCATCACGGGGTCAAATAAACTGCCAGTATAAGAAACTTCGGTAAACCTCCAGTACTATGTGCAGAAACAAATTCTGATCATTTACTTAAATTCAGTAAGAAAACATTTGCATGCTTAAAAAGCCCTGGAGAATATTAGTTTGGCCTCCTGTTTACTACGATGTCAAAACTGTTTACCAATTTGTATTATTAAAACCAAAATGCCAACTCTGCTCAGTTTGAGTGTTTGTGTGTGTGTGTCTTTCTCTGTGTGTGACTGTGTATGTGTTGAGACAGGAACCTTTTGGAGTACCTTCCGGACTGGGTGTGTGACTGCAGAAAAATTGAGATGCTGGATGTCACGCACAACCTCCTGTCTGAGCTTCCTTCCAGGTTACTGACCTTATTCTGTCTCTAATCCTCAACCTTTTCTGCTGGAACATTACCTGTTATTTTGCTTAATTTGAATGCATTGAGCCTGGTGTAATAAACACATGGCTATCTTGTCCAAAAGGAGGTGTCACATTTCCCATGGTCATGCTTTTTAATTGCTCACTCTATTGCCAAACTGCTTTTCATAATGTCCATCTTCAGAATTTGTTATGGAAGCGGAACCATGGAAAGGTCAAGGCGCAAACAACAGCTGGTTTCAGTCTCTTTGTGAAGAGACAGTGTATGTCTCTTCTGGTTGCAGCTGTAAAGTAGCTATCATATAGCTATCCTATAGTTTGGCGCAGAGTTTGCTTTCATTTACTGCAGGCCCTCAACACATTTGGCATTTGCATGTGAATGAGGCATCAGAAAAGCTTTTGCAAATGAGATAATATTCCTCTATCCACTGTACCCACTCATGACTTCTGTGACGGTTTCAGGAGCGAATAAAAAGCCGCTGCACTGGTCTGTTTCGACAGCCAAGCTGAAAAGGTCATTGATGGATTAGTTAGCATGGGTTGCCATTCCTGACCACCCCCACCCCCCATCCCCACCCTAGCATCACAAGTAGTCAAGTCTGCACGGGGAGACGATGTTCTTTGGTTCTCTGCCTTTTTGTTGGTCTGTTCTTTTTTTTCTTGTCCTAATCTGGCTCTCCAATGTCTCTTCTGGCCTCCGACAGACTGCTCAACAGCTTGAGTTTGAGAAAGCTGCTGGCGGGGAACAATCGTTTGCAGAGAGTGCCTGACCTACTTGACCACATCCCTCTGGAAGCCCTAGACCTCCAGCACAACAAGCTAGCTGAGCTCCCTGAGAGTATGTTTTACAAGGCCTTAAAGTGAGTCTCTCAAGCCTCTTGTCTCTGTCCATCTTTCTCTTTCCTTTTCCATTCTGTCTGTTTCATTTATGCCATTACTTGAGTCCTTTAGGATCTGCCTCCTCAACTTCAAAACATCTACCTGCAGTACGTAATCTGTTGGGTAGTTGACGGTTATTATATCACATCACTCATTGTTTTGGAAATGATGTATAGGTTGTAAATAGGGATTATGCTCAAGATCAGTGGAGCATTTCAGGCCTTAACTGGAGCTTCGTTTGCCCTCCTATTTCCTGTGTGGTAAATCACTTAACACCCATTAGCAGTTAAAATGCTCTAATGTACTTTACTGTCTCTAATGCTGAGACCTAATGGCAGTGTCTGCTTTGTGCCTGATGGGTTTCCTGATATGTTGTCTAAGAGCTGCACAGCTGCAACAGGGGAAAGCAGCTGCACTCCAGAACGATGGAAACAACATATGTGTTCTATAGAAACTAACTAACAATTTTCACATATTCATATTTATGACACAGAATCTCAAAAGGCCACAAGGCCAGCAAGAAGTCAACAGTCTTGTAATGTTTGTGGACTGCAGAGATATCATTGCACTTTAATAATGTCTCACTCTGTTTTCAAACAATAGCGTGACAAGGCTCCTTCCTTCATGGGTCAGGACAGGTTTTATTACTGTTCACTGTGTGATATGCACAGGCAGTGACTTAACAACACTAATTACATAAGAACCACTGAAGCTCAAATTACTGTCCCTCCTCACTGTGCAGGTTCAACAGTATGTAAATCAATGCTCCACTTGCAGGGATAAATTAGCAATCTGTGTCCAGAAGTTTCCTCTGTACAATGAGAGTAAGAATGGAAATGAGAAAATCCCATAAATGAGCCCTCATAAACCTAAAAACCATCAACCCTAAACCCCATCTACATTTAACATTTCTGTATGCCCTATATTGCCCTATACACATTATGTTGTTATAATACCACCAATCATGTAGTTGTAACTATTTTTAGAATATTGCAATATTAACCATGTCTCGTCAGACAACTTTAATGAATATAATCTTGATTGGAAACATTTTTTCTCACTTTAAGTTCTCCTGCAAGTACTTTAAACAAAATTAAAGCACAAAGACAATGATTAAATTAAGTATTTAAGCATGTGACTTTGTTAACATTATCTGAACTTAAATTCATTCATCCATTTTTGATCAACTTTCATATAGTATAAGAAATATGGTAGTGAAATGTTATGTACCATCTTTAAAATAAAATCGCAAAAAGACAAAAATAAACTGGACACTGGATTTATGTGGACCTTTGACATGGCAATCCCACATCACTCGTTTTGTAATAATTCTAGAGCTGCCTGGTTGAATCTACAAGGTATTCACCGCTGGAGCTGATGCCAGCTTTCATTTTTATATGCTGTTAATATACAGTCTACACACACCTCACAAGCACAGGCACCTCACATTTTGTACAGACCCACAAAAATTTTATATTTGAACCTAGTATTTTAGACACCAATGCCTATGTTCATGCAACTCTAACATAAAAATGCAGACCTCAGATTTTTTATTTCTTCTCTGAATCGACTGCAAATGAGGCAGGGCATGGGTGTATACACTCCTGGCTACAACTGTGGCATGATAGTTGCAGACACTTTGTTAAATTAATGTATCTCATGTTTTTATCTGTCGTCCCTCACAGCCTAAAATACTTAAATGTGTCGGCCAATGCCCTGGAAACTATTCCTCCCAGCAGCCCATCAGAGGAGAACCTCAGCACACTCCAGGAGCTCTACCTGACGGGGAACAACCTGAATGAGAACTGCGGTGCTTTGTTGGTCGGACACCAGAACCTGCGGGTCCTTCACATCGCCTACAACCAGCTGCTCTCCTTCCCTGCCAGGTGTGTTTACCTTGGGTTTCATGTCAGTCAGTATTTTTGTTTTCTTAGTCACTCTAATGGCTTATAAATCACTTGAAAATTAGTACATCTATTTTCTAGTTTGTCTCTACCTTGTGTAAGGCCTTTCATTAACTTTCTGCATGTTTTTTGCAATTGCTATATTATTATTAACAACCATTATCTAAGAGGCTATTTAATAATTAATAATAATAATACTTATGATGTAAGTATACTACTTGTTCAGCTCAGTGGAGCTGTTTACTGTCATGTTTGTGTGTCTTTAGTAAGCTGAGTAAGCTGGAACTGCTGGAGGAGCTAAATCTAAGTGGCAACAAGCTAAAGACTATTCCCTCCACTGTGTCCAGCTGTAAGAGGCTGCACACCCTCATAGCACACTCCAACCACATTACTGTCTTCCCAGAGATCCTCAACCTGCCTGAGATCAAGGTCAGACTTGTTCTGGTTTTATTTACTGGACCAGTGTGCACGTGTGATTATGGTCAGCCCGTGTCAGCTTATGTGTGTTCTGTGCGTTTGTAGCTTGTAGACTTGAGCTGTAATGAGCTGACAGAGATCCAGCTGCCTGACTCGCTGCCAGCCACTCTGCAAGAGCTGGACCTGACAGGCAACAGCAGCCTGATACTGGAACATAAAACCCTCAACCTCTTCAGGTGAGTCACAAAACCCAGACCAGTTTGAAATCGTCACAGGTAACAAGTTGAAATTTGTCTAGCATAAAATACAGACGCTTCAGATTTTATAGTAGTTTGGGCACATACTGGAAGGATATGGCATCATTCTCAGAATATAATTTAGCTGTGTGACAAGTGATGGCAGGAAATGGTGCATGTGTGTATCTTACAATGCCTTCTACTATATTTTTTTTTTTTAGTCACATTACCACCCTAAAATTAGACCAGAAATCCACCACAACAGCAGGAGACTCACAGAGTGCCTCCACTCCATGGAACCACGGTTACTCTGAAATGAGCGGCCAAAGAAACAAGTGAGTCCTTCTTTATGTTTCTTTGTGTTTTCTTTGTTTTCTTATGAACTCTGCAGACAGTATCCATCCAAATCATCACATACAAGTTAATGAAATGGCTACACGAGTGCTACACTCTCTCACTCTTGTTTTGGTGCAGTGGATGTACTGTATATCTGTCTGTTTGGATGTTGCTTTACAAGCACAGAGCAGGTGTCTACCACTGAGTCAATATCTGAGTCATTGGCAGGCGCCTAACACTGGCATCGGGGCAGTCAATGGACCTTTTTTAAAAGAGCTGGTGGAGCCTAATAATTGTACTGGATTTAATGCCTCTGATAAGTGCATCACTGTGGAGAGCCCGGTATGCCTGGCTGCTCGTATGGGGTCATGGCCATCAACAGAGGGCCACACAGCCGTGTCTTTCATCAGCTGTTACCCCTCGCCATTTCCCTTGACCTGAAGCTGCAGTGTCGCATGTTGAAATATGTATTGGAGGTGCCGAGTCTACTGTTTTGTTAATGCTGATCTATTGCTGGGGACAGGTTGTGTGTGTCTGTGCTTGGTGTGGACCGATTTGGAGATGGCCTGGAAGCGTGTTATGGCATCTTTGATGGAGACCGCAATGAGGAAGTGCCTCGATTGCTGCAGTGCACCATGGGAGACGTACTGTGCGAGGAACTGCAGCACTCCAGTATTGACAGTGTGTATATGTGCAACACTTTCATCACCTCACACAGGTAAGACAGATTCTTCAAATGTCAGTCTTTATTAATACCTCCCTTTGTACTTGTAAATAAACAGATAACTGGAACCTGTGACTTTGTTTTTATACGGGACAGGAAACTAGGTATGGCTGGCCAGAAACTGGGTGCTTCTGCTTTGCTGTGTTATATTCACCATGATCCTTCAGATCCAGGAGGCAACTTTAGCCTCACTGTGGCCAATGTGGGCACCTGCCAGGCAGTGTTGTGCCGGGATGGCCGACCTGTACCTCTGTCTAAGGTTTACAGCTTGGAGAACTGCACTGAGGAGATGGAGAGAGTTAAACTCAGTAAAGCCATTATTACAGAGGTAACACACAGCTTCTATGTATTGTTTTGTATAATATAGTATGAGGCTCTACACTCATTTACATTTCTAATGGCACTTGTGTTTTTTAGGATAACAAAGTGAGTGGAGTGACATGCTGCTCTCGCCTGCTGGGCTGCTCTTATCTGTCTCCCTGGGTGCTTCCAAAGCCCTGGGTGCACACTGAGCCTCTCTGTTCCCAGGATGAGTTCTTGATACTGGGGAATCGAGCGCTGTTTGAACGGGTGTCCTACCAGGAGGCCGTGTGCACCGTGCAGGCTGTGCAGGATCCTCGCGCTGCTGCCAAGAAGCTGTGTTCACTCGCCCAGAGTTATGGCTGCAAGGACAACATCGAGGCCATGGTGGTGTCCCTGCATGTCAGCGAGGACAGCTGTACCTGTGAGCCACCGGTCACCACCACTGAACCACGGGGTCCCCCTCCCGCTCCTGTGCCTGTTACCGTCACCCCGGGCCCCTCTGACCCAGCCACCCTTTCATCCAGCAAGCGGGATCGTCTCTGAGTTCAACAGCGAGACGTCGGCCTCAGAGGTGGGCAGTGAGGCGGGTTCCACTGCTTCGGATGAGCACCCCTCCTCTGGCCCTGCGCAGCGCCCAGAGAGACGCTGTAGCCTGCACCCTGCTACTACGCTGTGTGGGATCATGGTTCCAGGCTCAGCTGGGGCAGGAACCCACCCAGGCCTGTTCCAGCGGCAGCCTTCTTGCGCTACCTTCTCGAGTAACCAGTCTGACAATGGCTTGGACAGTGACGACGAGGCTCCGCTTGAGGGTGTTATCTCAAATGGCAGCAAGTTAGAAGTGGAGGTAGACATTCACTGCTGTGCTTTCCAACTTCGATCAGGGGCCCCTGAGAGCCCCAAAGACCTGGAACTTGAAAAGCGAGGCTCTGACTATCCCAATGGCAAAATGCGTAGACAGAACAGCGTGGTGGTTTCTGCTACAAATGGCTGTCTGCTAGCTGTATGTGGGCGGGAGATTGCCGACCTCAAGAAATCTCCTTCCACGTCCAGCCTGTTTGGGAAGAAGCTGTCCAATGGCTCTGTGGTAGCCCCTGAGGACAGTCATAATCTCATTGAGGTGGCCCTGGAGGCTCCTAAGAAGAAGTCTGGCTACTTCACTGCTCCAGCGCAGCAGGACCCTGAGGACCAGCTCATTGTGCCTCCTAGTCTGGAGCAGGAAGTCAGGGAGCAGCTGAGAGGACAGAGCCCTCTAGTCTCAGGGCCCTCCTTACCATCCATACCCCCTTCCTTTAAAGACCCTGTGTGGGATCATCCACACCCCCCAGCATTTGCCTCCAACCTGATTCCAGGACCTGGCCCAGTTCCGATCCTACAGCAGGAAGTCTACGATACCGCCCTCTAGATGGGGGGACACAGCACAGCGCCACGTGGCTGCAATTCTGTGATCGTGCCATTCCACAGAGGAAGAGGAGAATTGTCTCATACATGTGGGATATTCCAATCCAAGTTGCCATTCAGATTTTTTGTAAGGACAAGACAAACCAGTGGGACCTTGATAGTCACCAAGTGACGCTGCGCTATTAATATGTAAGGTAAAAAGGGTTTCTATGCGTGGCCTGAGTATCCGAGAAAAGAGGGGCGACCAAGATCCCAGTACATAACATGTTGTTGTGAAAAGGAAGGCTGGCTATCATAGACCAAAACAAGCCTTGACTTGAAATGGGGTACCTCATGTGTTTCAACATGTCAGCAACATTTCCCTTTACTTGGAAAGCAAGCAATCTCGAGGGTTGCATACAGGATCGTGTTCAGCGAGGTCAAACCTCCTCTCCAGGGGCTCCGTGGTCTCTCAGGTCCTGGAGAGAAGCCCTGTGACTGAAACTTGAAAAAGTGCCTACTGCAGACGACTCAGCCTAGAGCTCCCCCACATCCAGGCTGTGTTCGGGGACATGAGCTTGTTAGTTAAATGTGGAGGAGGGACGGTGTCTCCAAGAGACCAGCACTGGCACAGCTTCTGCTCTCCTCCTCTTCCTGTGGCTTACAAAGGAAAACCAGACAGTATAAATGCTTTTAAGGCACACAGGATGAGAAGATGTGAAGACAAAATAACTGCATTTACGTCGCCAGAAACGTTATGGTTGGGTTTTATTTTTAACATTCCCACACAATATGTATAGAATCCTCTATATAGACCACATAAATTAATTCTATACAGTATAGTACACACTTACAGCAAGCAGCCAAGTAACGCGGTGTGCTAGAGCTGCCGACAACGAGATTGGAAAGCATTGCTATTAAGAGCAATGCATTTTGAATAGCTGTCGAAAATAACATCAGAGTCAACTGTACAGAGCGGATGTGTTGTAGAATTAAAAAATCCTTATAACAGTATAATCTGTGACAGTGCATGATCAAATGATCTCCTTAAAACGACATAGGAAAATAAAAGTTTAATTTAAATTTAGTCCATTTTACGGTCACTGGATAGTGGACAGGGGACCACCGGGATGTTTGGACATTAATTACATTTAATTTAGATAATTTCAACAAATGAGGCACAAAAGTGAGTTATTATGTGTACTTCAAGAGATTAAGGATTGATACAGTATTTGTATGTACTGTGTGTTATGAAATATCTCCACTGGTACTAAGATTGTACATTTTAGTATATCCAAACTTTGGAGGCTGCTACCCTTTTAAGTCTGTAAACATTCATCCATGTCCCTGCAGGCAGATTCAGTTATTGACAATTGTTTTTTCAGCTTTTGCTCTCTAAGACACCACCCACAAATCCAGATGATTTTCAGGGTGTGCTGTTTTGACTGATTATAAACAGAACAGAGATGCTGTTTTCTTGTATTCTGTAAGATCTGGTCTGTGTACTCAAGATGTCGCAGAGTTTGGGGGCAGAAGTCACAGTTATGAGTACGAGTAGGCGCACAAATCCTAGGGCATAGAAACAAATTATGACACTACAGTTTGATATATTTCTCTTTTTGACTTGCACATATTGCACACATGCTATTTCCTGATCAGAGGGCAACGCTTCTGTAGAATTAAGCTCACATATTTGATATAAAAAGTTATTATCAGTGAAGCAGCAGTAGAAGTTTCTGCAATAAAAACACTTTCTTTCCATTTAGTCACATACAGTATTGGTATCATTACTGTTTTTC
Source organism: Scortum barcoo (assembly GCA_023238725.1). NCBI lineage: Eukaryota > Metazoa > Chordata > Actinopteri > Centrarchiformes > Terapontidae > Scortum > Scortum barcoo. Next base: position 27,339,202 of record CM041531.1, read on the forward strand.
TTTTTCTGTAGGACCATACATATTTTTTCTCAGCTGAAAGTAACTTGTCAAAAGCTATATAATATAATTTCAGTTATCAGGTAACTATTATGCAGCCCTGGAAATCAGTTTGTCCATTCCCGAACCTCCCCACCTTGTGCCAAAAGAGAAAGCAGCTCTGCGGGGGCTGCTGCGGTTGTAATAAGGCCAAAGTTGGGTAATTGCTCGTGTCAGTGATTACTACATCAGATGTATATTTTCAGTTGCCACTCCGGGTTGGTAGTGGCGCAGTTCTGGCATTCCACAGCTGTTGCATAGCTGGACCTTTCAGTGTTCCCTTTTAGCCTTAAAGTAACACTACACAGTATTTTTGAAAGGAGAAGCCCTTCATTTCATCCCACTCATGTTCTGTTCGAGAGGTTTTCTGCTCTCGGGGGTGTTGTTTATTGAAGCAGCCCCTCCGTCCTTTTCTTTGCTCCAGAGTAGGAATGAGTGATAAGTCCGTGATGACGCCTTAATGCCTCATGTGCGAGTCTGGACCTTTTTCTGGTTATTTGCGAATTTTTGTCTCTTGAAAAAAACAAACACTGTTAAAAGCACTTTGTACATAGAAGATAGCGATATTCAGAGTTATGTATATTTGAGTTTAATATATGAGATATTGGTCAACATAGTGTGCTGGGATTATTGTGGCTTCCTGCGGCCCAACATATCACCTCTTGTCTGAGAATACATAGCCAACAGAAATGATGATCATGTAAAGTGACATAATGATGATTCATTTTAGTCACTTTTTGGTGTGTTTTTAATATAAAAAAAACTATTCTTATTTGATTAAAGTTTTTTTGTTTGTTTTCATATAGATGTGATTTTTTTAGGATGTCTTGACTGATATTATATTAACATAAACAGCATACTATGTGGTCTTAACTACTCTGACACTTTACACCAACGGTACTCAGTACTCACATTATCGGCTCCCGTAATGGCAGAAAGCAAGGAAATACAGTTATTGTGCTTTTTAAATTAATATTATTTATACCCTAGCAATGTCTTTTCAAATCCCTCCTCCAATAAGGACATGGAGTGAAAACAGAAAGATGATAATTTCTACTAACCACATCAAAGAGTTGCTGTTGTACTTATTCAAAATTTAGACAGTGATTTCGACTAATGCTTTAGATTTTTCTTTTTTCTAAAATTAAGGATGGGAAAGCTTATTTATATTTTATGACGAGGATAACACTTTATTGATCAAACTGTGCAGCATCCGACATGCTAAACACCCCTGGGACTTTCTGTGGTTCTGACTGTGGCCAGACCTCCACTGTCAGAGCCTGCAGGTGGTGTCAGGCATCCGGACTGATGGCACTGAAAGGTGGACGGGCACTGCAGGTTGTACCTGCCACAGGAGGAGCTAGAACAGCTGTAAGACAGATTATGATTGTGAATTATATCAGTACACATCTGACACACGTTAGAAGACTGAACTGTTAAGCAACTTCAGAGAGGAGAAACTGAACTTTCCTGAAGGTTTAATACAAAATAGTGTTCACAACAGATGTTGGGAATTCGCTCATACAAATATGCAAAGTGTCAACTGTATATATACACACACGTCTGTCAGAGCTTTGTTTTCACCTACAACTACAAGAATCCTTTTTCTCTATATGTCTGAAAAGGAATATTGACTGATGGATGTATGTAAGATGTATGTAATTGGGACTGTGTGTGTAAGTTGCTTTTATTATTTTCTGAGTGTGTCTCCTCCTTTGCATTGTAGTTTCATTAGTTTGGCCCCAGTCTGCCAAGTCAGGTGGGGAACTGCATTACACTGCTACATTTAGTGCTCTTCAAAACCACCCTAACACTCTGTGTCTCCTGGTTCTGTCCAATATACATTTTGAACATGACGTATATTTAAATAATGATCCATCAGTAGACTAATCAGTGTGCATGTACATATGCCAACTGTATGCTCAGATACAGGAAGTGGGAGCACACGGTAATGGAGCATTGGCTTAAAATATTCCCTTTAATTCTTTAGTGGAGAGGGTCCAGTAGTTTAATGCTCAAAATCTCCTTTTGTGCACTGAAATAGAGGGTGTGTGCATTTGAGTAGGTTGGAGTGTCATGTTTTTTTTTATTGCTGACTCATTTATTAAATTTAAGGGATCATTTCCTGTCTGCACAGCCCAAGCTCCCTGTACAACTCTGTTGCGAAATGTCCGTGTTTGTGTGTGTATGTAAAATGAAGCTTAAGTGCACACGTACAGTAAGTGTATGCATGCCTGTGTGAGTAATGGATTGACTGTAATTCTGCGTGATTATGGTGAATGAAACTGATCGGAGATGCTCCAGTTGTTTAACATGTGACCAAAGTAGCCATTGTTTAATCTCACGGTTCCTTTCTGTACATTATTTTCTAGAAATGCTTGAATATTTTTTTCTCGATGCCAAGAAACCAACGTTTATTTTTGTACTTCATTGTTTCATGCAAATTTATATTTCTCTCCACGCGAACAGAATTTAAAGTAATTGGGACTCATAATGGTACTGTATTTGAAGGTACTAAATATATCTGTATTTAATGTTGAGAGCATGCCCTAAATATAAATCAACATAAAAGCATAGAGTACACACAAAATGTGATTTATATGTACAAAATGGAGCATATCTAACATTTTTAGGTTTGTATTCTAGCATGCAGATTACTGCTAACATTTAGTTTTGTGTTTAATAATTCAAAGATTTATTATTTTGGAACAGGACTAACAACGAGCACTTTTGCTGTGTGTCGGGCAGAATTGTACTCCCTTGAACTTTAAGGGTGGAAAGTGGTCATTATTTCATTTGAAATGCTGCTATCATTAGTTTTGAGCGGATGAGCTGTTTTTAAATTAACCTTAAGCCAAGTAGCAATAAAACTTTTTACTGTGAATTTTTTTTGTCCAGTGTCCATTTCGCTCACCATTTTTATGATGACTTCATGCCAATAAATATCATCAAAATGACTTTCTTTTGGTCAAAATAAGATATAATGTCTACAGTTTATTTTGTCCTTAATTTTAGAAAAACTTAAACTATAATGTAATAAGAGATTATTTATATATTTCTATTGGTTTCCATAGAGGGTTTCTCCTTTTCAATTAGACTAAATGCACAGAGGCAGTACTCAGATCAAGAAAATCAATCAGAGGAGACAACACTGACTACTGATGAAACTCGAGCTGAAGTCATGAGTCATTTCGTAAACACAGTAGAACTGCCATCTATTGGTGAAGCTCAGAACGACATCCTGAGCTGTCCTGAGAGGTTGACAAAGATAAGCGGAGATGTGACAAAACTCCTGGTAGAACAACATCTAGAGTATAAAAAAAGTAAACAGATATTAATACTCAATAGAAAAGCAATAACAACATTTTCCTCTTACAAATACAGTGGATATTTTAGGCTTTATCAGTTTTTTAATGTACATAAACCAAGGGAAATAAACCAAGGGAAAATCACAGGACATCGTTCAACCTTCTTTATCAAGATCCAGCTGGCAGGATTAATTAATAACAGACTGAGTTTCACTCTGTCAGAGTTCAGATCTAAGGAATGAACAACACGCTGGGTCTGGAACACAAATTATTTCATCTTTAAAAGAGATCTGGGCGAATGAAACATCTTGGGACCGCACCTTGGTAACATGTCAGACAAACTTGTTCTTATATTAACTGCCAACAGCTGATATTCTTCACTGGAAGTTTCTGTTCGTCTGTGCTACACAACCTTTAAAAAAAAGAAAAAAATACTAGTAGGTTTCTTTTCCCCCCAATCGAATGGTTTTGCTGTCTGCCTTTAATTTCTGGGTGTTTCTTTGCACAAATAGACAAACATTTTTATACTATTTCTACTATTACTATGGTTTATTATAATAAAACATTTATAAAAAGGTAACAGACAGTACACAGAGGTATGTAAACTGGAAAAGTGGTAGGAATATTAAAGGTCTACAAAATCAAATAAAAATAAAACCTTCAGAAATTAAAAAGGGAATTTAAAAAAGCTGACTCACATGTCATATTCAACAATTGCACAATGACAAAACATTTTCCCTGCTTTGTTGTCACAGGGATTTCTTCTCAACTGCACATTTGTACAAACAGGTCAAAGAGAAAAGCCAGCTCAAAGATTATTGTCCTCGTTTGTCCTTTGCCTCTTTAGCTCCCGCACTGACCTGAAAGCTCTGACAGCTAACACTGCGCCAAAGATGAAAGCAAACACCCCCAGCACCCCGAAGAGCCCCCCTGCGATATCTGCACCGTGGAACTGGCACTCGAAGCCCTGGTGCCCTTTGCTCTTGTACATCTGCTCTCTCTCCTTACAGATGGAACTGCTGTAGGTTTCCTGCAGCTTAATAAAATAGAAGGCCAGTGCGGGGATGTAGCCCAGGCCGATCAGGAAGTTCAGCAGGGCCTCCGCCAGCAGCACGGGGGGCCAGCGGTAGGGGACTCGGAAAATCCCCAGGGCGAGCATGGCACAGACGTAGGCCATCAGAACCCCACCGCAGGCCATGGTGAAGACATAAGGGGGCCGCTTGAGCTGATGGAAGAGCTGGTCCAGCTCCTTCACCCGGTCTATGTCCGCTCCAGTGAAGGCGTTGGCCCCGCCGAAGTAATAGTGGTAGACTCCGCCGAGGCTGGCCAGGTCACGGTAACCCCCGTTGTTGCTGTACGGCACTCCGGCACAGATAACGATGAGCAGATTCACAAACAGCTCCATAAGCTGGCAGAGGCCTGGGAGACACAGGATAAGCCCAGTACTGACATGAAGCAACATGGAGCAGAAAGACTGAACCACAAGTCTATTTATTGTGTTGATCGACAAATAATGTACTTTTTCAAGCAAAAAAGCTAAATGTTCACTGGTCTCAGCTTTCTATATGATGGTAAAAAAATATCTTTGAGTTTTGGACTGCTGCCCAGATAAAACAAGACCTTTGAAGACCATGAACATGGGATATATCCGATGGCTTTTTTAAAACAGTTTTCTGACATTTTATCATTTTATATACAAAATCATTCATCGGTGAGTGAACTGAGGAAAATGGGCTGCTGATTAATTGATTGTGAAAATAATAGATATAGCCCCAAATGTAAATGAACAGTAAAATGACATCCCTGTGCTTGTTCCTTAAAAAAAAAAAAATCACATGGTAGTAATGTATATTGTATTATGGTATATTATCACCTGTGTGCTCTAAGAAGATAACAACTGAGGTAAGAAATAAGCATAGCTAGTTCATTAATGAGCGATTAAAGAGAGCCAATAATGAATAAAACTAATTATAGTGACGTGTTTTTTAAAATGTAAACTCTGAAAAGCGTGAGCTCTGACTGCGACTAACATTTCATAGAAGAACTGATGCAAAATATGATAAATATACTTGCCTCTGCTGGTTAAGATGTATCTGAGATTGTACAGAGCTTGCCTGTGTTGTTTCTCATAATAATCCCCTTCATAGTGATGCACCGGAGACTCTCTGGACCTAAAGGGGCATTTTATTGGAGTGAGGTGAAATTCTTACATTCTCTGTAAAATCACGTCAGTTTGCATAAAAAACCCAGAATGAATAACCATGTAACAGATGGTCAAAGGTGTTTGGAAACCTGACAGTGAGTGCAGGGGCCTTGTGTATAGAGAGTACGCAGTCCCTTACTGTCTTGAGGGCCCTTCACGGTCGTGGTCTCTGTAAGCAGGTGGCTCCCTGTGAGAGGCAGTTGTCATGTCCCTCTGTCTGGTCTCTCTGGCCCTCCTGTCACCGGCAGGACCTCTCTCCTCCTCCGCGGCTCTCGGCTTTTGGTTGCGACCCCTGCCATCATCGTGTGAGGGGCGCTCTCGGTTGTGTGAGTGCTCCATGTACCCCGCATACCCATCACTCCTCTGGTGGTGTCTCCCCGTCTCGGGCATCTTTTACCTCTGCCTGCAAAAGAGGATTACAGACATGAATCCTATTACAGGGCCTCATAAACAAAGAGGATAGTTGGCTTCAGTCTGTGAGTGCCACTGAGGCAGCATGAAGCTGCTTTAATGGAGATTAATGGCTGTGGGGTGAAGCACCAAAAACAAAGAGCTTTATTCATTCATAAAGTGGTTGGTGGGGCAAAAGGTGGTGGTGATCTTGGGGGGTAAACAAACATGAAGAAAGTCAGCAAAGCAAATCAGACCTCATTATATATGTTGTGTAAGAGGCCCACAGTTCAAAGCAACGCTCCTTCTTTCCCTGTTGAGAAGTTTATTCAAGTTTTTGTGTCATTTTTGGATGAAAATAAACAAAAAAGTTTCTATCTTCGTAAATAATATACAAAAATACAACATTATTAGCCCCTACCTTTGGACTTGGTTGTGTTTAGTGAAGCCTTGTTTTCGTTTGAGAAGAGAAATGAACTGCCTACCTGTCGCTACTTCCTGTTTGTGATTTTCTTCTGCTGCCACTCACCTGTACGGTGCCACGCCCACCACTTTCAAACTCATTTACGGAGGAAAATAAACTGCTGATTTACCTGTCACGCTTCTTTTTCCAACTAAAAGTAGCTCGCAGTGTGCTGGACGTGTGCGTGATCCATAAACAGTATTTTATTGTGTTGTACTGTAAGTGCTTTTAGGTATTTTGTTTATGACAGACAAAAACAGACAACTACTTTTAATTTACGGGTCAGTTTGGGCAAAATATCACAGGACACGCGTAGTTTCACTCTTAGTTCAATAAAACATGGAAAGGCTGTCCGAGTTTGTTGGTTTCAGTCGTGCTCAAGTTACAAAAACAAAAAATTTGCGATTCATGCCCCAACCCGGACGTGAACGCACACAGCGCACGCGGTCACGTTCAGTCGTGAAGCTCGTGGGAACAGTCCACGACGTTACGTTCACCATTTCCGCCGAGGCATCGATGTATTTCAAAATAAAGTAAAAGTGTGTCTGTCCTATGTCAATGAGATCAGCCTACAGCCTGTAGACTGCTTACACGGAACAAATAATTATTCATTTGTTTGTGTATATTAATACATCTCTGATACACGTCACGGCCATAAGAAGATTATCGGGTTTCCAGTTAAATAAAGAGCTCAACCTCTACTGTGAGCTGTGATGGGCTCAATCTGCAATCCACTAAGAGGAAGGTCTTTCCGCTTCCTCTGAAATTTAACTTACCCATCGATGAATGTAAATGATCTGCGATCATAATCAACCCCAGCTGAATGGAGGCCCACTGAAGTACCCTGAGTACCCTGGCAGCACGACCAAGCAGGAAACTGACCCAATGGCCTTTCTAATTTAATCAAAACTGTGTTCGGGAATATAACAAACTTAAAACTATTTAAATGTAACACTCGAAGCAATACAAACCCTCAGCTAAATAAATGTAACACAACTGAACAATTTTAAATAATATGATAATTCAGTTAAAAGAATGCTTTTTATCTGATCTAGAGGCCACACATCAAACTGCTTATGTCTGCTTATATTTTGTGTAATCCAAAATTAAGAAAGAAATGAATGAACAAATGCCACTGTTTCACGGTTATTGTACCCATTATGTCGTTGAAAAAGAGGAGACCATAATGTGATAAATAACTGGAGGGGAGTTCTAATATAGGTCACACTACAGGCCACAAACACGTGTGGTTAAAGACTTTTATTGTGAAGTCGCAGGACAGCCCACCACCGGAAGTGTTTGCCGTCGTTCCTCGAGCTCACGCTGCCACTACAACCGACCGCGCGCTGCCTCTTGCCAAGCACGCGAGGAGGAGGCTCGAGAGCAATGGCGGTCACGGCGAGGCGCGCGGCGTGAAGTGCTGCTGCATCCACACGGCTCAAAACTCACGACCTCCTGGACCACGTCGGGAAAAAACACTATGGCGTCGAAGTAGGACACCTCCCGCGACTGTCATCAGAAAACCCGCGACACGACACCTTCCCCCGGGGGAGAGTTTTTCATCTTGTCGTTGGAGAGAAAAATCTCACCGGGAGCATGGCTTCGTACAGCAACCAGGTAGCTAAGCTAGCCGGCTAACGTTAGCCTGCACAGCAGCCTCACCACCGCCCCTCTTTTATACAACTCCTCCACATAAAATAGTCCTACGCTGCCGCAGCTGCTCGGCCAGGCGCGTGTTGTTATTTTGAAACATCTGGCCAGTCGTGTCATTGAAAATCTAACTAACTGAAAAGTGCTTGCTAATGCCCCCCCCCCTCCTCCTCTCTCTCTCCTTAAGCCTCATTGAAACAGCATGGCAGCTAACAGGCCCTCTCCATTCAAATGAGAGCGACTCGCTGCTTGTTTATTTCAGGACGTGACAGCCGCGGGTGGTTAAATCGCACAAACGCACTCTCCCTCCGGTGTTGGAGACACTTTTTGGGGCGAGATCCCGCACGTGTCATGTGTTATTTCTCTGAGATAAAGTGACACAGAAAACTGCTGCGTGTGTGTGTGTGTGTGTGTGTGTGCATGGCCCACCTGCTCTCTGCTGCCACAGGCCTTCACCCGAGCGCACATTTCCAACAACCAGTAATAACCACGTAGTAGTTTTATATTTGGGGTCGTTTGGAGGCGTGATAACCGGGGATTGTAGTTGCGGTGGTTTTGCATGCGGTGATTTGCGGCTGTGAGCTCGGATAAGACCATTTCGTGCTGCTCGCTTAGCTTGTAGCAGGCTAGCAGCTTTGCACAGGTGGTGTGGTTATACTTTGCAGTGAGTCCCGCTAGCTCGGTTAGCCAAATACAAAATGCGACAGTGTGGGGCCTTCATTCATAGCCAAGATTTCTTTTTTTTGTGGGGGTAATTAAAAGGGAAGATTGGGCTCACAGAAGTCCGGGGTGTGGGGGGAGTGCGCTGTTGAACCGTGTGACTTTGATTGGAGGCAGCCCAGCAAGTTTGGTGTCATTTCTAAAGGAAGTTAGCTCGTCATGTGTTGAAGGCCCATTTTGGCAGTGCAAGCAGAGGCACGCCAGCTCTGAAGTTTTTGTAGCACTTAGCTGAATTAAAGTTCAAGATAAAAACACGCCATCAGAAGTAAACTTGAGTTGTTTAGACGAGCTTCCCCGGTTTGAGGCTGGCTGATAGTTCAAGAAAGGAAACATGGCTAAAGACCATGGGGAGGGAAACCTGACTGGAGACTTAATCCTGCATGCTCTCACACTTCTTCCTGCCCTCACTCTTTCTATTGGTTCACTGTTCAGCATAGTGAAGCTTGAGGGGAAACCCGGTCGGCTTCTTTCAAACAGACTTTTTTTTCTCAGAGTATGTGGCCTGTCACATGAATGATCTCATACGGATATTAATTTGTCACTCCCTGATGGGGCATCTGTTATTATATTCAGTATGAATAGCATAAAGTTTTAACACCGCCTAAAATAAGTATTGGTACACGAAGCTCCACATTAACAGTTGACCAGTTTCCTCAGGCAACCGGATTTGGACTCTTTTCAACTATTCGTTTTGTCTGGTTGCCCCATTTGGCAGCAACCAATTTTCCAGTGTTTAAAAAAAAAAAAAAAAAAAAAAAAAAAAAGAGAGAGAGAAAAAAGCAGAAGCTCCTTTTAGCAGCTTTCCTCTGTGTGAAATGCTGCATAGGCAAATGAAAGTATCACTATCACATTGATTTACTCAGTGAGGAGTCAGAAAATACGTTTTTGAGTGGAGTAAAGATACATGTGTGAGAATCATTAGAAGCGGCGATAAATCTAAACATTAAGAGAAGTTGATGAACAGGTGGGGTGGCCAAATAATAAGAGGCAGAACAAGACACACCTGCTGCTGAAAAGATGTCACTCTTCTGAGTTAGCAAAACGGGTAATTCTGTGCAGATAAGAAAACAGATTTGACCCAGCAAGTACAGCAGCAGATGGTGGTGTTCGGCTTTCAGTCATGTAACCTACAGATACATCATCTTGCAAATGTGCCACCTAAACTTATTGCCCTTTAAATGAACTGTATTGGTATACAAAAACATCACTCCCTACTATATTTAGTCTAATTTGTGGAGTTGAACCACTGTGAGAGATTACAGTAGATAAGAGATTTTTTTTTTTTTTTTAAGCAAGGGTTTATTAAATCGGTGAGAGTTGCAATAATATGTTTAGTCAAACGTCCATATATTTCCTAACACTCAAGAAGGCCATCACAAGATCATAAGAAAAAAAAAAAAAGATTATCCTTTTAGAACTGGCTTGTAAATTTTACATGTAAACATAACAATGACATCATTCATGTGTTCTCTTTGGATGTTTAGTTTGACAGTTAATTATTAAATATTGTGACAGTTGTCACTGCCGATGTAGATGCAGGTTTTCTGTCCAGTTTAACAAAATGTCCCTCTTAACATTTAGGCTTATTGGTTTAGTTCATGCATCTAGACGCCGGAGCATGTGTTGCCTCTGTAGCTATAACATGTTATAGAAATTAGTTGTCATATGAAAAATATTTAACACACATACAGGAACCATATGTTGCATTCACATGACATTTCCTTATTACACTGAACATGTCAACTGTGGTTTATTCCAATCAGCTCATCAAATAGGACAAGCGGTGTAAACGCAGAGCTTCCTCCCAGTGCGTGCACATTGATGTCTGCCTGACATGGCTCTGCCCTCCAGAGATTAAAAATGCAGTCATTGAGAAGTTTCAGAATAGACCACACAGACTCTGCTTACTTTCGCAACTTTAAGCCATTATTGTAACATCCTCCTTATTTTTATGTCTGTTTAGTTCAGCCCAGTGTTCCACCAAAGCATAAATCTGTGAGTGGGATAGTAATCCTCAACACCTCCCTTGGGAAAACTACACAAAACCCACAAACAAATCAGACTGTCACCAAAGTTGCCCAAAGTTTTTAGCTTAGTCATGCCATATGCAAACAGGATCAAGATGCACCAGAGAGTAGCTACAGATTCCATAACCTTACTTTACTGTGGATCATTTCTTCCAGTCCAGACTGAAGCATGACAACAGCTTTTGCGTGAATTGATATTAAATTTGGTGCCAATATTGATGGTTACAGCTGTATGGATCACAATTTGATTTTTCTTTTCTCTCCTCTGGCCTCGCTTTCAGGTTCCAAGGACTTATACAATGCTGATTAATTTTCTGTCAATCCACCAATCGTTTAATGGACTAATCTTTGCTTATCTACATAACATTTATTATGCCACTCAGCGGGAGCAGAGGGGCCATTATGAGCCAACCTATTTATGTCAACAAGAGTAGCCTAAATACTTGAGAGTTCGCAGTGTAACACAATAAAAATCATCAGCCCCCAGATTGACTACAAAGTTGAATGAGTACCACTCTAAAGCTATTACAATGAAAAACGAACATTATAATTTATATAAAGTAGGATGTGTTGCAGGGCTCTTGGATAAGAGTGTATTAGCTTTAGGTTGGTGTTCCTCATAAAGCTCAGTGTGTATAGTTAGTTAATGGGGAAGCGTTGAGGGTTTGATTACAGGGAACAGCTGAAAGTGGTTCACCCAGTCAGTTTAACTTGTGCTTAACAGTCCTAATAGTTCTTGTAATAATTAATATCAGGGGGTGGGAGATGAAATTGTTATTCCATTTTCATGCTTTTATCTTCCAAGCCTAGCAGGTATCAAAATGTTCAAATAATTCAGATTAATTAAAAAGAAATACATGGTTGTTTTACTGCGTATTGCTAACCCTATCAATAAATCACCACACTGAATTGATGAGGGTGTGCTTCTTTGTAGTAGCACCTGACTTTAAGCAACATAAATGACAATGAGTCCTCTGTGCTAGTGTCATACTGTATTTCATGCTTTATCATATGTCACCCTGTTACTACATCACACCAATATGCAGTCACAGGCATGCTCTGGAGATTCATTGAAAACTAGTCTGACCTTATTTGTAGTGGTGCTGCAGCGTTTTCATGCTCAGCCAAGTTGTCCATTAATAACAGTGCATACCAATTTAAGAGAACAAGCACAGTAGTGCTGACTGCAGCCCCTGTTATGGTTATTATGAAGTACACAGATTGTTTGAGCAGCAGTCTGTTTTTTGGAATGGGGGAATATGGCCAGGTTACACAATGAAGGAAATGGGTTGTACCACTTTTCAGATCTAACCTCAATGGCCACTCTCTAAAGTGGAATTAAAAGGATAGCGGCCCAAATTTTCAAACAGTCTCTCCAGGAAGACGTTCGTCATGTTGCACTTTGTTGTGCACATGGAAAGTGTCACAAATAGTGTCGTAAGAAATAAAAAAAGAGCGAGATGGGACCTGGCATTCAGTCTTATCCACACACAGCTGACAAATCATGACATGAATGTTGAGGCGTCTATTTCAAAATATTTCTCAGAAAGGTTCGGACACAGCCCCCCTAATCTGACTTCGGCCTCTGTTGGAGTTTCCCGCCCGGTTTAAAATACTGTGACTCATTTAAATGTAAAATCTAAGTTGGAATATGTATTGATTCAGTTAAAAATTCTTTTCATGAATTTTAATATCGGAGGTTATTTCATAACACTTCATAACCTTTTCTGTATTTTTTTTATATACCATCCAGGTGTGTATTGTGTAATTGGGATGCAGATAAAAAAGAATTGCTCTTTGCCTCAGGTGTTATCGCTGTCATGTAGAAGATTGCTGAATTAGGTCAAATGGCAACATGTTTTTTTTGTGTGAGCGTGCGTGCATATATATATGTGTGTCTATATATTATGTGTGTGTGCGCACACGCATGTGTCATCACTAAACTGTGTTGAAATCATACAGATGGCTAATTTGTTGTAATCCTCAGTCCAAACGAACAGCAAGGGTAGCTTAGTGTGGTACGCGTGGCACGCCTGCAGAAAGAAGCAAAGGGACATTCTTTCTGTTGTGATTGTATTAGCCATCCCAAGGCCGTCGGATTACGGCTGGCTGTTTGTCGCTTGTAGTGCCATTTCAGCAATGTGGGCTCTCATGTGGGGCCTCGTTTGCAAAGAGTTACATATGCTTGAGCTGCACTTTCTTTTTTCTGTGCCTCCCCTTTCACGTCCTGCTGTTTATTGCACTGAGAGGATTAACGGCATGGCTAGTGAGTTCATTTCACCTTTTCTCCGTTGCTTTGTGTTTCACATGCATGTGTGTCTGTGTGTGTGTATATGTATATATATTTTATTTATTTATTTTTATTCTGTCCTGACCTCACCTGTGTAAGTTATCCTCCCTGGTCCACTATTAATTACAGTGCCAAAGCCTGTTTGTCTGCTTGTTGGCACTCCAAGAGTTGAGGTTGTCCATACAGAAACCTCTCAGTGAAAACCAAGCTTTGTTGGGGGCAGTCACAGAAATTAACCTGATGAACATGATCGCTTGACACAAGACAAATGTCTCAGTAGTTCAGTGTTATCTAAAGTGATTGATTAATCATTTGATAATTAACAATCTACTGTTTTCATTCAGATTTCTCCCCGTCTGGATCTGTGTAGTTTTTAAATCCACCAACACAGAAGTCAAATATCTCTGTTGTCTAAGGTCTGTCATCTTTTAGTTGCATTCTGTCAAAAAAAAACAACAAAAAAACATGAAGTTACGAGCCAGCAGCTGCTTTGGCTTGTTTGATGATGAGGGTACTTTGTTGTCTTTGTATTAAGGTGTGTTAGCAACTCATGACTTCCAGAGTCCTGGAGTCATATCGGAACTGTTTGTGTTCATGGTTTATGTATAACACTGCATGACTCATCACTTCATGCTGTGCCTTACCTTTGTACGAGCTAGCATTGCAGTCTTGGCTTGTTGATGACTGACTCTACTAAGAGAGCCCTTGTACCTAGATATCCAATGACAGTATGTTTGGTATCTGTTCCAGTTATGATGTGGAAGGCCCCGTCCTTCACTGTGCATAGTATTCAACTCGTTATTGATTTGATTTTGTATTTCACTGATGCATAATCTCTCGTCATAGAATCTGACTTTTGAATTTGCATCATATCAGGAAGAAAAACATTTTTGCCTTTCTTTTAAACTAATGATTATATTGATTTCTTCCCACAGTACATCTTTGGGGAATTCAGCCCTGATGAGATCAATCAGTTTTTTCTGACTCCACGATGTTATGTTGAGGTAAGGAGCTGGATCAAAATAAAATAAGTTGTTTACAGTAATAATTTATTACATTAATGTAGTTGACCCTTTTTTTTAAGTAAGCAGCACAGCTGCTCAAATGTAACTCAAATTTCCCACATGAAGACCATCTTGTTGTGTTTTTTTTTTTAAATGCTCAATTTAGTTTCTTTTCAGAATGAAAATTATGCCTTAATTGACTTAATGTGCATTATTATTTTGTCACTTTTGCTTGTTTAGCCATTCAGTTTCTTTCTAACCTTTATTCTATCCCCATGTCAATCTTTCATCTCATGTCCAAAACAATTTCTGCTGTGAGTTTTTAAATTTTTAATATTTTGTTGTTTTGAAAATTACCAGTAAATCAGACTCAGTTAAGATTGTATTTCCTCGGTACTGGTGAGACTTATGAATGTGTTTTAACTCCCAATTTTTCCTTTTGTGTCCTCACAGCTTCCTCCGTTCAACGACAAAGTCCCTTGCGTCAGTCAGTCTTCTGGTATGTATTTTTTTTCACACTAGATTATTAGATAATTAAAAAAAAAAGTTTGAAAATGTATTTGTATCAAAAAGCCAAACCTTTTTCAGGAGCTGACTATTATTATGCTCCAAGTTGACGTCACTGTAGTTTTTCAAAGCAGGTCTTAAAAATGTAAGATAGGCTGTGCTGACCTGATTTGCTTTTCATGTGATTATTTGTGCATATAATATCTATAAATACAGTATGTTTTGTTTAGAACTGAGAACAAATTCCAGTAAATCAAGACCAATTCATTATTGTAAGAATACGTCAGTCATTTTCATTCTTCAAATCTCGAGCCACCAAATTAAACATGTAATAGCAGCCACCTTTCTTTGAAATGGTAACCGTTTGCACATAACATTTGCCTTACCTTGATCTGTATTGATTATTTAGGAAGTTACTGCACTCCTGCTGTACCTTATATTATGGAGTCTATTGGACTGCAGGTTTGCGGTGAGTTGAGGAGTCTGACACCCTGTGGCTTGACTAGCTGTTGTACGTTTGCTGTAAAACTCAAAATCCAGGTTTCAAAAACTGGTGGCTTTCTAAACCTTGCGCCTGTATTCTTTTTCTTGCCTGTTGGTAAAATCTGTAGAGCTTTGCATGCTCAAGATACTCTCAAGTATCTTATCTTCTCTTGCATATAATGCATTTTCACCACTGCAGGGAGCCAAGTTAAATTAAAATTGGATCGAATTTTTCATTTGATTTAACAATCGCAGCTTATTTACTAAGGGCATAGTGATGGTTTTATGTGGTTGCTAACATGCGTGTACATAATTAGCCTTACATTGTTAAGGTTTTACTGCTGAATGCATTTTATAGTCATGAAGTGTGATTTCAGTAACACTAACAGAAGATCCTCTAATCCCAGTAGAAGAAGTAACTGCTGTTTTCATCTTAACCCCTGCAGAACATCAGGGTTTGAAGTTTCAGTCAGCTGTGTCATGATGACGGTCTCTCTTGGATGATTTTTCTGATTTGCACTTACTAATGTTTCCTGTTTGTTCACCTTTTCACTCTGCGCCTCTGACTGCATAATAGTTGACAGTTTAAGCTGCAGTGCAACACGTTTTAACTAAACAGTAAAGATATTTGTTTTATAATGATGGCATAGATGATATTGTGTACATTGTTGTTCATTTTTAAATTTAGAGGCACCTAGAGACATGTTCACTTATGACATATCATACATAGTTTACACATACATAGTTTTTTTAAAATTGGAGTAAAATGATTTGTCAATTAATCAATGTCAACTGTTGAATTGATCCCAAATTATATAGTCCTTGTTAGTTGATTAATCATTTTGAGTTTTTTTTTTTTTTTAAGAAAAAGTGTCTTATTTTCTGATTTCGGCCTCACAAATGTGAATATTTTCTGGTTTCTTAAGTCCTCTGTGACAGTAAACTGATTGTCTTTGGGTTGTGGATAATACATTTGAGGATGTCACCTTGGGCTTTGGAAAACAGTAATTAACATTTTTCATCATTTTCTGACATTTTGTAGACCAAAAAACAACTCAATTAGTTGAGAAATGATCGACAGATTAATCAATAATGAAAATGATTAGTTACTCGCAGCTCTATTTAAAATGCATTATTTTCATGCCAACTTTATTTTAGGACATTTTGATCACAAAGCACAATTTGGGACACACGTGAAAATATAAATTATAGTTTTTAAAAAAAAATTTTATGGTTTTTTTTAATAACAATTTGGCTTCATTTGGGAAACTTTACCACATCAGAAAATATTTGTTTTTGTTTTTTGTCACCATCAGAATACATAAACTGTAAGAGGAGTGCTGTCACTCTGCCATCACAGTTTTAATGAAATAATAATTCAGTCTTCTTTAACTGAACTTGGCTTTCTATGAAAGAATACTGAATAGAACATAATTAATTAAAAACATAATTTGAAGGTGGGTAGTGCCATACAGGAATGTGTAAGGTAGGCCTGTTATGTCCTTGTCTGCCATCATATGTCCAGTTCTGTTTTGTTCATATGTATCACTGTAATTTATATTCAATAGTT
This sequence comes from Scortum barcoo, assembly GCA_023238725.1. NCBI lineage: Eukaryota > Metazoa > Chordata > Actinopteri > Centrarchiformes > Terapontidae > Scortum > Scortum barcoo. The sequence goes on from CM041531.1 coordinate 27,355,853, forward strand.
AGTGAAATCTAGCTAAGCCTGTGTTTACTTTAGCCTAAGTCTAGTCATTTTACAATTTACTACTACTTGTTAGAAAATTAAACAAGCCTCAAGACTTTATTGTGAACTTCTGCCTAATTGGAAATGTTAAATATTGAATCACCCCACTTCCGGATTTGCCGGACATTCCTGGGTTCCACATAACCCAGAAGGAATGTGGTTTAGTAGAGCGTAGACACAACAGTAGTTGCTGGAGCAAAAATAGGTCCAGCAGGATTTTTATTGGTATGTCTGATCTTGTCAGAAAGCTCCCACGACCTATTTGGTTGATGACATACTTGTTCAGAAGTAGGGATGTTATATTGAACTCTGCAGCCAGAAAGTAAAACGGCATCATTTGTTGTTTATATTTAGGCTGTATTTGAAGACAAAACTTGGTGTTTCTAATTGATTGAAATGTTATCTGCAGCAGAAGACTATCAGCGCATTGAGTTTGGCGTTGACGAGGTGATGGATTCCAAGCCTGTTGGGGTGAACGACCCTTTATACAAGGTGTCGAGCACCCTCAACCCCCAGGCTCCAGAGTTCATCCTGGGCTGCCAGTCGACCCAGAAGGCCCAACAGATAGCTCCTCCGGCAGCTGATGTCCCCGATGGAGCCGACTTTAACTCGCTGGACGGCCCTGACTCGGAGGCCTCAGGACTGGACAATCACCAGGCCTGTCAAGACATGGATGGACTCCCTGGCAGCCTGGGACAGAGAGAGAAGAAGAAAAAGAAAAAGCGACCGCCGGGATATTACAATTACCTGGACCCGTCAACTTGCAACAGCAGCAGTGCAGCAGATGGGACGCCTGTGACAGCACTGGTTAACGGACATGCACTCGGGGGCCCACACCACAGTGCTGAAGATGTGGATGGTAAGGTATTGTCAGGGGCTGAACTTTCCACCCCTGGACCTGTCTCCACGGCAGCGTCGACAGCTGCTGTGGCAGCAGCCAAGTTTGTCGCCACATCCACTGCCAATCAGAGGACTTGTGATAGCCCTGATGACTCTTCTTTGGACTTAACAAGTGGAGCTGCCTCTTTATCAGATGGCAACAATGCAAATTCCTCCTCTTCATCCTCCTCTCAAAGCAGAGGGATGACAGAGGGGCCGAGGACTGCAGATCAGCAGCCAGATCATTTGGCTCCACAAAGCCCCGAACTTTCAGATACTCCACACAGCCCCCGCTCCAAATCACCGCTTCCTCCTTCAGCTGCTGTGGCCAACCCCTCTGTGGCCACTTCCATTACGACTACTGAACTGGAGGGAAGTGAGCTAGCAGAGAGTGGGGTGACCAATGGGCTAACAGAGCCTGATACTCTTGTCAGTGCAGATAGACACAAAGAAGACTGTGAGAGTGGGGAGCAGGCTCAGCAGGTCTCCCCAGACTCTGCTGCCCAGCCAGTAGTGTCAGAGCAGGCCCATTTGCCTGCGGTTCCAGCCGCACCTACTGCCAACCTCCCCAAATCTTGGGCTAGCCTGTTCCACAACTCCAAACCTTTGCCTGGGGGCCCTCAGGCCTTTGTGGAGGTAAAGAATGTTGTGGAAGTCGTGTCCCCCTCCCTCACTACACCTGAACAGCCTGAGAAAGTTGGGGAGGTGAAAGACGGCCCTGTCCACGTGTCAGAGGATCCTATGGCCCCTAAACTTGCAGGTATTATATGAAGAATCTTATTGCATATGATTAAAAAGAGCTCATCGTACCTTTTAAGGTGTTGTTTCAGCTTTATAGATTTTGTTGCAAGAAATGCGCGTTGCAGCTAAATTCACCCCCCCACCCCTCCACTTGGTGGCAATGTTGAGACACTTGTACTATTCCTGCTCCTTTATATTCCCCTGTGAGTGTAAGCTTTTCAACATTTGATGTTTTAGAGTATAAGAAATGTAAGCAAACCTCTGTATAGATTATTCTAAGTCATAATAATATACATTACATTTGAGCTACTCAAAGTGCTCAATAACTCCTGGCCACAGGGAACGTTTATTGGCATGTTGCATTCATGTTAAAGAAATTCAAGAAGTGAACACTAGATGGTGGTACTGCATCCAGAATAGCTGTCAGATATTAAGTCATTAGTGACATTTGTGTAACTCACTCTGTCGTTGTACAACACCACTCTAAGTAAGTTGGGAATGCATTGCTAGACTCGAACTGTATGAGCCAAAATAATTTTCTCTTTACAAAATGTTTGCGCAGGTGGACTGTTTCTTTATCTCTATTATATGGATTCTGTGATTATGGACAGTGCACATCTTTTTTCCTTTAAAGTGTAAAGAGGAATATACAATATGTTATGTTCAAATGTACATTTCACATTATGGTGAGCTGATTGCAAGTCCTAGGACCATTATTTTAGGTTGTCATTTAAATACCTTGAAATGATATTTTCATTTGGCATTAACTAATAACTTTCCCCCTTTTGCTTTAACATAGGATTTGACTGTTTAGATGTTTGAGTCCAAAAAAAGGAGATATGATACCCTGCAAATATCCTGTTTCTTAGGAGAAGATGATTTTTTAAAAATATTTTCTTGATCAGATCAGGCAGAAAATAAACGGATGCCAAACAATTGTGTGGTTTGGCTTCATATGTAGAAAGATCAGTTGAAGTTAACACACAAGCAAGTTTGGTGTCATTTGAGAGCACTTTGGTTTTCATTTATTTAAGAACTTGCAAACAGACACAAGATGCAAAGTATTTTTCTCTTCCAAGTCATTCTGAAGAGTTTTTTTCCTCACAATTGTCTTATTTCCAGCAATGGGGCCTCTTACAAGCACCGTACAGAGAACGGAGATGATTCAGATTATTTGATTATGCTGCATGTATATACACATGTTTGAATTGTACAGCTGTTCTCTCAGAACGGTATGGAAACTTACCACTGACTTCGGTGATATTGTTTCCAGAGACCACACTTTGCTTTGAGTTTCACTTTGAACATAATCCTGTTTAGTCATATTTTCAGCACCCACTTTGTTCTAAGGTACCCAGCACTTATCAGGCATAATTTGAGATACTAAGTTTTATGAAATGAAATGAAAATGTCACTTATGCATGCTTATGTACCAGAAAAGCATGTTAATGTATTTTTATATGCAGAGCATGTTTTCCTCAGTCATTGCCAGCAATTTTAAAACATTAGAGCCACTGAAATACTGACAAGCACCAGTGGCACTATCGATCATTTAGACTTAACCTGTAGGAGAAAAAAGTGATGTGATGAGACTAATCGACCCCTACTGTTTAGAGTACTGTACATTTTAGTTCCTAAGCCGTTTTTATTTGAATGTCTCCATTTGTTAGTATCTAGTCTGCTCCTGTGTTGAGCGTCACAAAGCTCCATGTGAACTTGAAAGAGACAAACTTGCTTTGAAATTCACCAGTGTGGAGCCACAGACCAACTGTTTGTATAGTCTATATATCTGATTGGATTGATTCAAAATGTAAAGGGTTTCACATGTAATAAGCCACAGCATTGCAACAAACATCTTTTTTTTCCTTGTTTGTATGTAAGCTACGTGGATGTTTTTACACCTGTGTGCATAGCACAGCTGGAATATGGTCACTCGTGTGTAATATGACATATCGAGACCATAGGCAGGTCTCTAGTCAGTTATCAATAACATACACAGTAAACATTTGTTTAAGAGTTCACACAGGGCTCCATGGTGCTGCACTCATGTAGAATTTCTTAACAGTGTGTAGGATGCACATGTCACACCTTTCTCCTACAAGAGAAGTGATTAAAGTCTCTACGGGTTAGTATGACCCGCTGGCACTTTTTGGATTTAATGCTTAATACATTTTTCTCCTCTGCTCTAAAACCACATTTCCTCAGGATATGTTTTATAACATTGTTTAACAAAAAGTCAAGCACTGGCATGATAAATGGGTCATAATTAACAGAGCTACATACATTTAAAAAAGAGAAATGAGTCAGTTTAAAACTGTGGTGCTTCCAGTCTAAAATGGGCTCACTAATCAGCCTGCATCAACTTGGTCTGTTAATGCATTGCATTTTTGTAAAGCAGTATTAGAATTATTTACGTACAAGTACATGCTGTGTAAATACAGGGGATGCACAAATGTATGTATTGTCTAATCTTTGTTGTGGTTTTGTAGTCACTGCTACAGAGACAATGATGTGTTTTGTTTTTTACAAATTATTTCAGTAAAACTATGTCCACGTTACCATGGGAGCTGTGTTTTTGAATGGCAGTCTCCCTTCCTAGGCGTGGTACAGAAAGTTCTTCTATCATTCAGATAGTCTCTTGTGTTGTCACAAGCGGCAGGAATAGAAGAAGGAACATGTTGTGATTCAGATCATTGTGTTAATGTCTGAAAGTATGTACTCACAAAGTCATACTGACATGGGTTTTCATTGTTTGTTGGAGTTGTGCTGGGCTAAATGTTTAAGAACGTTGTGTTTGTTTGAATCCCCAGAACTTATTGAGAATGTGAAGTTGATACATAAACCAGTGTCTTTGCAGCCGAGAGGACTGATCAACAAGGGAAACTGGTGCTATATCAACGCTGTATCCTTTCACTCTTCTGTTTGCTGCACCAGCAACTCAACACCGTGTTTACACATGTGCGACTGTGGCCACAATAAATAGCTATTATATTGGTGCTAAGCTAAATAGGACAAAGGATATCAAGTTCCAGTTGAGCCAGTATGTGTTTTTAGAAGTACTGTGCCACTGTGAAATGTAGGTATTTGTCTTTGACACTTGCTTGAGGAGGGAGCTTCTTTCCATGTTTTTT